>OZ030026.1:26913920-27513920 GCA_964023405.1 Apodemus agrarius | reverse complement strand
TCCAGTTTTGGACAGGATGCTGTCAGCAGTTGAAGCAAGGGCAGTTTTCTGCCCAGTGTCTAGCTTGCTGTATGTGAAGCAAACAACATAAGGAGGTCCTTCAATGCTCATCATTTTCCTTGAGATAGAATTGGGAAGCTGTCAGGAGCAAACCTATCTCATTGTCATTACATCATTTATGATAAAACATCTCTAAATGCTATATTCTGTGGATAGCTCAGGTTTTTAAAAGACATCTATATATTGTATATTTGAATAGGAAAGTGCTGTTTGTCTCTATTTAATTAATGATTCAATCTTAAAAGACATTTCTGTAATAGACTAAACTAGTATCTAACATGACCATAAGTTTGATTAACAATTAATTTCATTTCTTAATTATCAACAGTTTGTGATAGGAACTTTCAAAAAGAATAGAACTTAACATTGCATAGGTACAATCTGTTAAACAAGAGTTGATTCATCGTATGCTGTAATCAAATGTAACAATAATGTTGTATCAATATGCAAAGATCTATACCAATGTAAGATTTTTTACTAGTTACAGCTCTATAGTTTAAAGTAGATTCAATAATCTCCTGCTTTATTTGTATAATTCTTAAATACCCTTTCTCCTTCATCCCTTCTCCCTCCCTTTCCCCATAATGTTAGGAGTGAAAGGATAGAGGAAAGAAAAAATCCCTGAATCTAACCTCCTTCATTTTGCTTCCTCCCTGATCAAAACCAAAACAACTTGGCCACCCCCCCAAGCCCCAGTAAAAAACAACAAAGATCCATCATTCACTTAACAATTAAAAAATATTCACTTCACCTGAAGGAAATAAGGGTATCACTTACATTGAAATGTTTCCCACTGATTTGGGCCATTGTTTTCCTTCAGGGAACCCTATAAAATATGGGAAATGGGTTAGTCTTAAGAAAGCTAACAGCAAACATAGAATATAGAAAATAAAAATTAAAAAAAATAAAATAAATAAAACTTTCAAAAAAAAGAAAGCTAACTGCATCTGGGCTCCTTCCAACTTCTGGCTATTATAAATAAAGCTGCTATGAACATAGTGGAGCATGTGTCTTTATTGTATGCAGGGGATTCCGCTGGGTATATGCCCAGGAGTGGTACGACAGGGTCCTCTGGAAGTGTCATGCCCAATTTTCTGAGGAACCACCAGACTGATTTCGAGAGCGGTTGTACCATCTTGCAATACCACCAACAGTGTAGGAGTGTTCATTTTTCTCCACATCCTTGCCAGCACCTGTTGTCCCTTGAGTTTTTAATCTTAGCCATTCTGACTGGTGTGAGGTGGAATCTCAGGGTTGTTTTGATTTGCATTTCCCTGATGACTAATGATGTTGAACATCTCTTAAGGTGCTTCTCAGCCATCCGAATTTCTTCTGGTGAAAATTCTTTGTTTAGCTCTGTACCCCATTTTTTGATAGGGTTATTTGTTTCATTGGGGTCTAACTTCTTGAGCTCTTTGTATATACTGGATATTAGCCCTCTGTCAGATGTGGGGTTGGTGAAGATCTTTTCCTAATTTTTTGGTTGCTGTTTTCAGAAAATGTGGTATATTTATACAATGGAATACTACACAGCAATTAAAAATAATGAATTCATGCACTTTGTAGGCAAATGGTTGGATCTGGAAAATATCATCCTAAGTGAGTTAACCCAATCACAAAAGAATACACATGAAATGCAATCACTGATAAGTGGATATTAATGAGCCCAAAAGTTCTGAAACTCAAGGCACAATTAGCAAATCAAAAGATTCCCAAGAAGTAGGAAGGAGAGGACCCTGGTCCTGAAAAGACTGGATCCAGATTTGTAGGAGAGTATCAGAACAGAGAAATGGGGGGGGGGGTGATTGGGGAATGGGTGGAGGGAAGAGGACTTATGGGACATATGGTGAGGGGGGAACTGGGAAACAAAGAATATAGAAAATAAAGGCAAAAAAAAAAGAAAGCTAACTGCAGAATTTGCTGTCCAGTCTCTGCATGCTGAGAAAGTAAAGGCTCAAATGAAGTTCTGCCTGAAACAGTCTGAGAAGCTGGACCAATTGAATTTGGCAGCTTTCTTTGAAACTGTTCTGGAGACAGGTTTTCATGAAACAGTTATTATTAAGGCATTCTGAGTTTGGATCATCTGGACTACTTTTCTAGTCTTCTTTGGTATTTGGTCCTTTTGCCCTGCAAACATATCAACTTTCAAAGGTATTATACATTTCTGCGTTAATATATGTGTGAAATACACAGTGTGCAAAATTCATTTAAAGATGATTCTCTGCTTTCTGTACCAGCAGGTAAGGCATCTTACATTCTTTAGTTTGGATTGTGTAACTAATATGAATTTCTATTTATGCCATTTGAAAGGATGGCATGAAAACCCAGAGGATTTTGTAGCCAACAAGGTTTATTGGCTATGTGTAGCTCAAGTCCCGGCTAAAGATATTTTCGTGTCTCACCCAGAGTCAGAGCTATTCCTATGTAGGGGGAACGGTGATTCAATTACATGTTTTGGAGGACTTCACGATTCTTTTCTCTTTCTTTGTAGTCAGGATCTTCAAGGGGGTCTCCCCCTCTCAAATATGATTCTTATAAATTTAGATGGAATCAATAGCTTTTTATTCTGCTGTTGAAAGAAGAGCTTATTCTTTCCAACAAAGTAACACCTTTCATTCCTTCCATTCAGAAGTTAGGATATCCTTAAACAGGGTGATTCAATTCAGCAGTGTTTTTTTTTTCCCCCACAAACCATCATCTTCCAGTAGCTGTGGTATCTGTCTCATTGACATTTTAAAATTTTATAGTCAACAATCATTATTTAATCTGAGTGATCTCATATTTCCCTTCTGTTCTTCAAGCATTTTCTTTAAAGTACTATTATATCATTTCATAATTGCTTGATCTATAGGATAGTAACTTTATAAAATGTTTCATGTCATATTATGTAAGATATTGGTTTATTCTAATGATATATACATTGCAGCATCATCACATTGAATCTGTAAAGGCATTTCCAAGATATTTACCATCTCTAATAAATTTGTAAAAATCTCAGAATTACCTTTTTTTCAAAATTCAAGACAAAACCCTATTGGAATTCTGAATGTGCATCAACTGCATGATACATTAACACATATATTTTAATTCTCTGATCGCTAGGAAATGAAATGTATGGACTGGAGAGGTGGCTCAGTGAATAAGAGCACTTATTGCTCTTCCAGAGGTGCTGGGCTCAATACCCAGCAGTCACATGGTGGCTTACAGCCATGGGTAATGGGATCCAAAACATTCTCCTGGTGCATCTGAAGAGAGTGACAATATGCTGACATACAGAAAATAAATCTTAAAAATAAATCATTATTTAAAAAAGATAATGAAACATTGTATGATTGTTCTAAGGTAGCATCTGGATTTCTAAGGTAATACATTATATCTCTATGGGTTGCCACACTAATTATAACCCTGTAGATTTCTCTCCTCTGGAATTGTTCTCTCTGATGTTATTATAGTTTCTCAATTAGACTCCTCCAAAGGATTCTTATTTTGATGTGAAGAAGCCACTAACCTCTGTTCTCTGACCTCTAATTAGCATCTGATTTCTCAGTCTCTTCTTTATTGAAATCACTATTGAAAAAACAACCATTTGTATGCTGACAAGTAAAAAAAAAAAATCAAATGGAATCCAGATGCATCATATCATGTGTTTCTTCCCATTTTTTTTTTTTTTTTTGGTTTTTTTGAGACAGGGTTTCTTTGTGTAGTCCTGGCTGTCCTGAAACTCACTCTGTAGTCCAGGCTGGCCTCGAACTCAGAAATCCGCCTGCCTCTGCCTCCCAAGTGCTGGGATTAAAGGCATGCGCCATCACCGCCCGGCGTTTCTTCCCATTTTTAAGAGGTAATATTTTTCCATTTTAATCTCTAACTCTCCCCTTAAAGTCTTCAGTTTAACAATTTTAAATTATTTGTATCTATAATGTTTTATATTTAGTCTGATGTGAACCTAGTATTTTCTATGGAAGGTCAGTTGTGTTGGATGGTGTTTTGCTGGGGAAAACATGTAAAGGAGTGTTTTCCCGAAGCAGACACAGGTGAAAGGATGTTTTGCTAAACCAACATGTGAAAGCACACGTGATGTTAGGAAGGACACAATAGATGATGGACAATGCCGGATGGTATTGGTATGCGTTGCCATTCCTGAACGGGAGTTGTATGCCATGACTTCATAGAAAGAAACCCACCAAAAATCTTCTGATGGTGCTCTGGCAGCTTCTTGCCACTTCTGCAGACTCAGGCAAATTGACAGAGTGATATCAGCTGATACTCCGGTGGAGCTTTACTAAGACAGACTCATAGGTATTTTGCAAGACTAACGGAAGTCACAAGATATTTAGAGGAAGTATAAATAGGACTCAAGGGACAGTGAGAGCAAGCTTACATGACTAGCTTTGCAATACCTCCTTGGTCTTGTGTCTGAGACTTTCCTAATCTTTATTTCTTTGAGAGAGGCATGTGCAAAGAATTTCCCTTGGCATTCCTGCTTTTCCTGGTCACACCTGCTGACTCATGGCAAACTGACTGAGGCTTCACTCCTTCTGCTGGGTCATTCCATTACTGCTGATTTGTGTTTGCTGTCCTGACGCTACTGGACTGATCTGATGGTTTATATTCTGACAACACATATAGGAGTTGCTTCAAAGAACTGTTTATGAACAAGTCCACTTCCCCCTTATTCTAATACACTTTCTTATTCACTGCCTCTTGGGGTGCTGGGCTAGAAGGGAGCTTAAAGCATTTAAGAAACATTATCAAAAGTAGGGTTTGAAAGATCAAAGACTATATTAGTCTTTCTTCTTTTATGGTCAAAATTAATAGCTTACCAGTTCAGCAATCTGGAGCTTAGGAGTCCGGGCCTGGCTTCTGTTGCTTGTACCCAATCTCTGCCATGGAGGACCTTAAAGGGACAAACCTCCCACATGACCGAATTGAGAGCAAGGGGTGGTGCTGCCTTGCTGTTAGCCACTTGCTGGCTTTGCAATGGTATCTGCCAGCTGCCACTCCAGTGGATATCTCAGAAAACTGAGGTCTCCTCTCGACTGGAATGTCTGAACAGTTCTAGCACTTGCTCATGGAGTCACCTGCTCAAAAGTACTGTTCAAGTATACAGCAGCCAACTTTGCCACAACATAGAGCTTTCTCTTAAAGAAGCAGCAGTGCTGAAACGCACTTGGCCTTGCTTCCCATATCTAGGAAACTTTTCTGCTTCTGGAGAGGGTTTCTGCCTTCCCCCAAGAACATTTCAGGCTCCAAACCTGGTTCTTTCTAAGTTTGGAGTCTACACCCCATGTTGGGTGACATTTGTATCTTCAGAACTTTCTATCCATGCCAAACAAAATAATGACTCTGTGGCTTCTTATATATGAGTAAAGGTTTAGACAAATAGCCTCTGTTCTATTCCCTGACTAGCTAATAACTTAGTTATCCTATTTATTCTATTCTATATGTGCCATATAGGTTGTTACCTTTTTCTCAGATTTCTCAGGCAAGTCTCCCCATAGCCTGACTCAATCCTAGAATTCATTTCTCTCTGCTGGATATCACACCTTCTATATCTGCCTCTACTCACTGGCCAATCAGCATTTTATTAAATGCTTGTATACAATGCACATGAGGTTATCTCAAAAGAAATCAGTCATTTTCCAAGAACCAGCTTAGTCCCTTCTCAGAACTCCCAGTAACCTGTCCCATATTCTCCCTACAGTTCCAGTCATATTCCCACCAATACACTCAAGAGCACACTTCAAACACAACAGACTTGAGTGACTAACTCATCCTTTATCTATACCACGGGACACTGCTTACAGCTGGGTAATAGAGATGATAAGAATTCCAACTACACTAAGTTTGTATTGAAGTGGTTTTGAAGAGATATGAAAGATTCCATAATCAGTAACATTATTGAAAACTGTGATAAGACACAAATAGAAACTTTGAGCAAGTTTAACAAGAACACTATGAATATTTTATTGAAGTTGATTTTAAATCATAATCTCAGATCTCCCACTAAAGTACTAAATAATTCTTCCTAAGTCATCACTAATGCTAAGTCTGTGGAGACGGAGTGATGACTAGGGTTTTTCAGTGCAGTTGTTAAGGGCGGTAGTTGTTTCCTTGTTTATGTCAGTGAGAAAAGGAAAAAGTAACCTGATTAACAAAATTGTGGTATATTCACTAGATAGGATATAATACAACCCCACACATAAACAAAAGAGAAAAACATGCTTTAGGTAGACATTAATTCAACAAGAAATGCATCTGATAAGTTGCTAAGTAGAAATAACAGCAAAAATAGAAAATTATGCATAACTATCTCAATTACATAAGCAAGTCCTATAAGCATGAATGTAAAAACATATGCATTCTTTACTTTTCTGAAAAATATTAAATAAGTTTTAAAAAATGAAGAAAATGTTTGCCATATTTGTGGTGAGTTTATTTGAGGTTTGAAATTGAAGTTTTGGTGAATCTTTGTGTATTTTTCTATGAAATTTTGCATGAAGAGATTTCATTTTACTAAAAAAATTACATCAATTTATCTCATTGGATAAATTTAACTACATGAAAAGATGAAAAATAGATATAAATTTGACATGACTACACAATTAGAAATGGAGTATGAACTTGTTAATCAATTGAAAAAATCTCCAACAATGAAAATATTTAGTTCTGACATCATTTCATCAAGTGGAAATCTATGGAGACATGTTATCAAAGTTTAGAGAATTAGTTGTTTTTGAGTTTAAATTACTTATAACTGATATGATTAATTATTGGCAGCTATGTTATTGTATTATCTAAGAAAATGTTTTAAAAAATTAAAATTAATTATAAGATAATTTTATTAAAATTTATTATAATTAAAAATACAAAGTAGTCTTATTTTTCAGGAAATATTTTCTTTCTTTTTTTTAAGATTTATTTATTTATTATATGTAAGTACACTGTAGCTGTCTTCAGACACTCCAGAAGAGGGAGTCAGATCTTGTTACAGATGGTCATGAGCCACCATGTGGTTGCTAGGATTTGAACTCAGGACCTTCAGAAGAATAGTCAGTGTTTTTACCAATTGAGCCATCTCTCCAGCCCCCTGGAAATATTTTCAAACATATAACTGTGATAATTTTTTAGTAAGATTGCATTTAATTCAAAATATAATTAGAAGTTACATGTCATGTAAATAAGTATAGTTTTCATTAATTATTTATATGAATTATTAAATAAATTATTGATGATATTCTCAGCCTTATACATAAGAAACTGAATTGTAAATTAAAACACAACTATTATATCAACTAAAATTCAAGTATATTTAATTCCTTTCTAACTTATACTAAAATGTAGCAGATTTATGTGAAGGTATCTATTAAACATTGTATTAAACATTCAAATATTCTATTAAATCATCAAAAACATTAAAAACTCTGGCAGAGGCCTACATAAGGAATTCTTAATGATAGATCCCATTTCAGGCCACTGAACAGATCAGTAAATTTAGGGTTATAGAAAGGCTGTTGATCACCCTCCTACATTTCAGTGAAGTTTCAGCAGGAATTTTGTAAATGGCACAAATATAAAGCAATTAAACAACATGCTACTAAAGGTCACATTTGGGTTAAAGAAGAATTTTACAATGTATTTTGAGAAAAATTGGAAATATACCAAAGCAAGTGAAGTGTCATAAAAATGGTTTTACTATGGAAGTCATAACAGTAAACAACTCAAAATATCTCAGATAACCAATTTAATGTCTCAGAACAAAGAGATAAACATAAACAAATTGAGCTTAATTTATGCAAAGAATGACCCAACACTATATATATACACACACACACATATGTATATTTGTTCAGAGAACTAACAGAAAATTCCAACAAAACTAAAAATTGTCAAGATAACCTCTGGGAATGCTTAGCTGGACTAAGAATATTAATATTTAAACACATTCAGATGTCAAAAAGGAGACAATACAATTGAGAGTTCAGAAAGGCTCAGGCTCATAATAGATTTTGGTGAACAATTATTTTTTTTAACAAAGCAGATAGTATAGAAAAATGTTGATGAGTTCATTGCCCTGTAAAACTGACCAAGTCTGAGCCATGTAGAGATAGACAGTCTAACCGAATAAAGAACAAATCAATAGGAATAATACCATTAAATATTAATAGTAAAGCAAACTTAACTCATTATGCTGCTGGTTCAAACAAATTGCTCCAGATTACAAACTTAGAGAACAATAAATGTCTAACTGTGCCAAGTTATTCTCTTTATTAGAGAGAAAACGATACTAAAAATAAATGTACTAAATATATAAATAAATAATAGTTTCTTCTTTGAGAATATCTGATCTTTCTTCCATTAAAAATAATAATTGTTGCTAATATTTTGAAAATTCACTGCAATACTGCAACCTGCAATCCTTCTGAACTAATAGTAAACAAAGAGAATTTAAGAAAAAATTGAACCTTTTCATGATGACATCAGATTCCAGTATCTCCAGTACAAGAGGAATAAACACAGCATTGTGACAAAGATGTCTTAATAGGAAGTTTAAGGAGATAGCAGTTTGGCTACTTGGGTAAAATAGTGAAGTCATAAAAAGGTATGCTTAGATGCAGAAAACTCTCTAAAATGTTGATACTAATTGCTATTAAATACACTAATTGCTCATAAATAGCTTTGCATTAATGAATAAACTCAGAATGTTAAATTTTTAAATATTATTTTAGTTTTGAGACTATAATATAACTGCATCATTTACCCTTCTCATTCCTTTCTCCAATAACTCTCATCTTTACTTTCTTGATCTTTTTCAAATCCAGTATATCTCTTTTAAAATAAAAAAAAAGGAATAAATATGTTCCTAAAAACCTAAGTACAATCTGCTAAATCTTTATATTACACACACACACACACACACACACACACACACACATACACACACACATACATGCACACACACATGCACAGGCATACACACACAAGCACATGCGCATACACACACGCATACACACACACACATTTATAGGCTGACAATTTGATATTGAATAACCATTGGTATACACTTCCAATTAGGGGACTATTTCTACTGAGCTTAGTATTCTCTATTTGCCTGCATTTTTTTCCCTTTGGTTGAGGTCTCCAGGCCATTCTGCATCCATGATAGCATAAATAATAAATATCAATTATTATATTAAACTCTAATGTCAGTGAGCCTTTGTGAAAATTCATTCAGGAACACATGAAATTTTAAATAAGCTCTACATCTAATCACTGATGTAGATCTGTAGAGCAAGGAAGGCAACAACAATACCCTAAAAGAAAGAAAAAGGAAAGAAAGAAAGGGAAGGAGGAAGAGAGGGATAAAAAGGAGGGAAAGGAAGAGGGGGTGAGAGGAAATAGAAGAGTTACATTATCAAACTCTTGAAATCAAATAATGTTAAACCTATTAGACCAATGATAGTTGACTTTGCACAGGAAGAGGAAACTCTATGAATACCTCACTGGCCAAAGCTTTTAATAAGTATGTAGCTCTTAGATATCAAACTCAAAGAATAATGAAAAAGTAATTATAATAAGTACCTTCTGAAAATGGTCAGAAAATGGCCTGGCCCAAAATTTGATTCCAACTTAGCATAAGGAGTTAGAATACAATCTCAGTCATCTTTCAAGTCTCAAGACAAGGATATCTCCTCCTTCCCCCTGCCCCCATGCCCTGCAGGCAGAAAGAAGCTCTGTGTCTGAATAAGAGTATGCCATCAATGCCCACTGCTTTCAAAGACTCAACTGCTCTTACCCCAGTACGGTCACTGAAAGCCAGTTTCACAACTGGAATTTACCATTCTATATGGCAAAGTACTAAATGAAAATCTGTTGAATGCTGAATTATCTAGCTTCTTCCTTTCAGTATCCTTTACAGATACAATAAAATTCATATTTGAGAATCAGTACTTTTCATAATTTTATTTCTATTAATAATAGTGTATAAAAATTATAGACCTAAAAATATTTATTTATACAGTAAATAAATACATGAAATGTATCTGAGGTCAATAATGACAAAAGACCATCCATCTACCATAGGAAATAAACTTTGGAACAAAGACCAAATAAGCCTAGAACTTTCTGGCAATCCCTAGAGCTCTAGAATGCTCCATTGGCACACCTGTGAAGGCAGCCTGACATTAAACAGGGTTTATGATGAGTGCTGAGAATGGAAATGCTGAGTTTCCAGCTGATGCTCTTTCCAGGGAACACTGTAAAGACACTTCTCTTTCAACCTACCTTCTGACCTCCCCTGTATTTAAATGGTAAAAGGCTTATTTGTTTTTTAGAGTGGTATTATTGTGAGGTGGGAAGAAGAGGGCCTATGATTTTTTAGGTCACTCAAACATGTCCCCCAAAAGAAACTAAGAACCCATTTACTTCCTATTTTCATTCCAAAACATTTCTGAAAACATCTCTGTCTCTGGATAAAGAGATTCGCTACCATTCACATGCATTCCTATCTTGCTATGTTGCTCACAATGTACCTAGCCCCAATGCACTGTGAGCCAGAATAAATGTTCTCCTCTTTTAACAGGGATTGACTCTGAAGCAGCAAATGACCTCTGGCTTATGATAATCTTGCCTCAGAATTCCTAGTGCAAAAACAGCCATTTTCAGGGTACACGACCAGTCCTAACACCGATCTTTTCATATTTGATTATCAGGTAAAAGAAAGCTAAAAGATGTAACCATATCTATGTAGATCTTGCTTATGGGTTCTATCTTCTCCTGAGGAAAGCAAAGAACATTCATCATATATAACAATGTTATCTAAGCTAGTAGGTTTTAAAAATTAGTTTGAATTGAAAACATCCTGAATGATTAAAAATTTCTCAAATGATTCCTGAGGAAAATATGGAAAGTAACTAGTAACTAATAAAATGGAAGAACACATAATAAATTTCATAAAATATTTTAAAAGGGCCGGGCGGTGGTGGCTCATGCCTGTAATCCCAGCACTTTGGAGGCAGAGGCAGGTGGATTTCTGAGTTCGAGGCCAGCCTGGTCTAAAGAGTGAGGTCCAGGACAGCCAGGACCACACAGAGAAACCCTGTCTCAAAAAAATAAAAAAAATATATTTTAAAAGATGGTTCCCCTACAGATTAGCTGAAACAAACAATAACTTAAATTTCATTTTGACTTTAAATTAGCAAATTTTAGATGTTATAAATGCTGATATTTTAACTGTTTTGAAAGTGACTATTTTTACTTATGTCCCATATTTTGATGTATGTAATAAAAATCATGTTATAAGATTAAACGAAGCAAGTTTCTCTTCCTTGAGGTCCCAGTTTTGAATGTGCTATCTATTCACAAGCTCTCAAACTTTCAAGTTTCCACAAATAATCTTTGAGAATGTTTCAAGAATAAAGTGAACACTTAAGAAATATTATTGGATGCTGAATTGAATCCAGAGAGGATCAACATAGTGTTGTGAACCAGAGCTGAAAGTTTTGCTTACATAAGTTCAGATAGAGTTCAGATAACAATGGTGCATACCAGCTCTATCCAAACCAAACAAAGGCCAGGACTTTCCCATTTTCATGATACTCTTAATAATTTCAACATCTGTTGTTCCATTTGCTTTTCTGTGTAAAATACTGGAGAATCATACATACTACTTATTTTTGTAACTACACCCCTTTTTGCTATTGATCAACTACTGAGCTACTTAAAGTTGATACATTTTACATTTTCAGTGGACTAATTTATATAATCAAAATTTACATCCCCAGTTCCACAGTTTTCTTAGGTATTAAGTTCAGTAATATTTTCGAAGTGTAAGTAGTAAGAAACAGCAAATACTTAAAAATTACATTTGTTCTTTGTCTCCAGTTTTTCCATATTCTTTTCCTTACAGTTTGAGAATTTCAGAAATGAATATGATGTGTTCCAATCAAATCAACCTCAAACCGCACTGGTTTCCTTCCCTATCTTCCACTTGTTCAATTTCAACTGCTTTTGTTTTCACTCTCAGGAGACTGTCTGGCCTGGCCTTATGGGAAAGGATGTACTTAATCCTGTGGAAGCTTGATGCCCCAGGGAAGATGGTGGGGGTGAGGTGGTGGTGCACCCTCTTTGAGAAGAAGGGGGGAAGGGGATGGGATGAAGAACTGTGGAAGGGGGGACCAAGAGGGAAGCACAATTTCTGAAATATAAATAAATAAAATAATTAAATAAAGTCAAAATAAATAAAAAAAAATGTAGCCAAAACCCAGTAACAACAACAAACAGAAAAAAAACAAACAAAACAAAAAACTGTCAATTTTGTGCTGCTTTGATGTACATGAGGGAGATATTATCTATGTCTACAGGTTGCCTCTTTAGAGGCATCATTCCTAAAGAAAATAGATTCTGTCTATCCCAGCAGCCAATAATCCTGATGTGGGGGTGGGACTTCATGAGCAGACTGAAAACACAGAATAGCAGAAATGGCAGAATTTCTTTTTTAATATTTTTTATTAGATGTATTCTTTATTTGTATGTAAGATGTTGTCTCCTTTCCTGGTTCCCCTAGAAAATCCACTAACCCTTCTCACCTCCACTTGCTCACCAATCCATGCACTCCTGCTTTCCTGTCCTGGCATTCCCCTATACTGCAGCATCTAGCTTTCTTAGGACTAAGAGCCTCTCTTCCCTTAGATGTCTAATAAGGCCATTCTCTGTTGCATATGCAACTGGAGCTATGGGTCCCTCCGTGTGTACTCTTTGGTTGGTGGTTTAGTCCCTGGGAGCTCTGGGGGTACTGGTTGGTTCATATTCTTGCTTCTCCTATTGGGCTGCAAACCTCTTCAGCTCCTTGGGTCCTTTCTCTAGGCTCTTCCATTGGGGACCCTGTGCTCAGTTCAATGGCTAGCTGAAAGTGTCCTCCTCTGTATTTGTCAGCACTGGCAGAGCCTCCTAGGTGACAGCTATATCAGACTCCTGTCAGCAAGCACTTGTTGGCATCCACAATAGTGTTCGGGTTTGGTAACTGTATATGGAATGGATCCTGAGGTGGGGTAGTCTATGGATGGTCTTTGCCTAAACCTCTGCTCCACACGGTGTCTCTGAATCTCCTCTTGTGTGTATTTTCTTTTTCCCTTCTAATAGGGAACAGAGTATCCATACTTTGTTCTTCCTTCTTCTTGGGCCCAACATATAATTCAGAAGAATTTCAAACAGTAGACCTAGCAGTAGTGGTAAAATCTAAGAATAATTCCTATACTGTTTGCTCTACAAGTTCACAGAATTGAATGTGCAGATGGTGAAATACAGATAATATAAGACAAGTGACTTCATTCCTATCATAACTTGAAGCTTATCCACATACTCTGAATTCTCCATTTACTCCATGTTATGGTTTGGATCATACATTTGCCCCACAGGCTCACAAGCTTCAGAGCTACATGCTTTATGCCAAGGAGTATTTTGTCAAGATGTGAAGCCTTTGGGACATAGGGTCTCGCTGTCAGATCTAATTCACTTAGATTAGTCCCTTGAGGATAATAGCACTGTTCACTTCTCTTCTAGTTCATCACTTTCTCAACAGTGGAGATGGGAAGAAACTCTGCCATCCACTCCCATTTACATGAACACACCATGCCTTTCCAATGGGAAGGAGAAAGGTTATTTCTGTTCGATGCATTGTTGCAGCAATGAAAAAGTAGCACCATGTCTAACGGACAGCTCTATGCTGCATAAGACTAAAGTATGTTACTCAACATCATGTTACTATGAGCAGTAGCTACTTAAAGATTACATGTGTTAGTATACACAAATATTTTGTAACTGAACCTTGAAGTTTATAGTGTGCCTTATTTAGCTTGGCTAATAGACATAGCAACTGTCTCATTAAATGAGCACTAGTACATTTTTAATAAGACAAATTATCTTTTTAAAGACTAAGTTTGTTAAAAAAAATACAGACGCATCTTTTGGCAATAAGTGATAACATTTGAGAAACATTGATATGAAGTGCTTCTTAAATTTTGAAGCCATGTTGTATAGGTAAAATCCATTGAAAGAACATATATGATGCATACTTTTTTTTTCAATCTGGAAATAGAAAAAAAGCAATTTTGGGAAAAGATTCATAAAAATTTCATGATATAGAATCTCCTAAGAGTAAAAGTAAGGAAATGATTTCTTTAAGAAACTTGTAATATTTTGAAAAGTCAGATTATCTTGATTGATCATGCATAAAAAGACTTCCCCAGACTCTAAACAATAACATTTTAGCATTGTGTTTTGTGGAAAAACTGTCCCTAATATTTTGGATTCATGTGTAACACTATCACAACATAACAATGTAACTTGCACTTACGAGATTGCACCTATGTATTTTAACTCTTAAAATAATGTATATATGCCTCAAGGCATACATAACAGTAGACAGTGAAAATTAAATATTGTTATTTTCCTTCTATAGCAACCTGTATTACTGATGAAAGACAGCCACTATTTACAACTTACATGATCTTTAACATTGGCTTTGTTAGTTTGTTTTCCATAGTATCCTATACCCGTAATGTTTCACTTATTGACACTATTTAAAGATGCCTGCTTTTGCAATCTCCTTAAATAGCAGACTTCTTATTTTACAAAGTCTTGATGTCATGTCTAAAGATCTTAACACATGGGAATTTGTTGCTTCCTTCCTACCAACAATATATTCCTGATATTCACATAAGTCTTATTATTTTAAGAACAAAGTGAGTCCCAAGAAAAGATTACAGTTGAAGCCCATATTCATTATTGCTTTATCAAATCTCTAAAATTAAGTTGTAACTCTATTGTCCACTTCATTTTAATGGAGCTCTCCTTGATGAGATTTCAGTCATCCAGTTTCATTAATAAAAATTTCAAGTTAATAATCTCACTGAGAATCACTTCTCAGCCTTTTGGCTAAGATCAAGTGTAATTATCTTACTGAGAATGACTTTAGGCATATCCTTCCCTGGAAGCATTTATTGACCTTAAAAGTTTATCTTAGCACATAGATTAATGAATTACATAGTAAATACTTTGATGTATACACTGACTTTTGTTTTTACTAATAAGATTTGGCATTATATGATAGGATACCTGAGATTTCTCATTGATCTTTTGAGTTAAAGAGAAAATATTATGTTCTGTTGTCTTCAATCCTAGAAAACATAAAGATTTATTTGAGTTCTCTTGTCTCTTCGATCTGAAGATATAGGATATAAGAAATTGCTTTGCTTTTCTCTTTTTAAGGCATAACTGTTGGTTTTTCCCGTGCAGGCAGCCGGAGCGGAGACGCCGGGCCCGAACCGCCCGCAGCGGAAAGCCGGGAGAAGCGGCACTGGAGCCACCTGACCAGGCTCGGTCCGCAGCGCCCACGAAGGAACAGGGAGGTGTGGGCTGGGACAGTAAGACTAGACCGAGCAGCTCCACGTGGCTTTATTTAAGATGGGGGTACAGGGGAACGGGGTAAAGGAAAGGCTGGGAGCGATGAGCAGAAAGAGAAAGAGGGGGAGCACTCTACTCCTTTTATATGCATGATTATTCAAATTACAGGTAGGATAGGTAGGCCTATTGAATTCTGGGTACATGGTGGCCATTGCCTTGGTAACAGGAATAAACCTGCAGGGCCGCATTAATTGTCGCCTATATGACTTCACAGGTCTCAGAACCAACAATAACAACATGCAGGGCTTTATTTACTTATAACTATAAACACAGTGGTCTTTCTGTCAGAAATTGAGACCTTGAGACTTATTTTTTTCTTTCCTTCACAAAATGTGAAGTCCTGAACATTTGTCTGCTTCTGACTAGATGCAATATGTGAAACACTGATTATTTCATATATAAAAATAAAGTAAATATAGAAGTTAGCAACCCTAATTTTTAAGTGGAATGGCTGTCTTCGAAGGATCAGCCTCTGCTTGGAGAGAGGTTCTGAGGAAAGGGTGTCAGGGAGTAGCAACAAAACAAAGGATTTGAGTAAAATTGTGAGTCTAAGCTGATTGTTTCCAGACTCGCCTGCTCACCCTTCTCTTCCTCTCACTCCCCTCCCCCTCCTCCTCCCTCCCTCTGCCCTCCCTCTCCCCCTTCCCCTACTCCTCCCCCACCCCTCCCCCTCCCCACTCTGAGTCCCCCCCTCCCCCTCTGTGTGTGTTCTCTGGATGGCTTTCTCTTCTTATTCTAAAACTATCTGAATAGCTCATCTCTTGCAGACCAAAAGCCTTATGCTTTATTTACATATCAATTCAGTCATTACCCCAGATTCTCTTTTGATTATCCCATGATTTAGCATTTCATGACCTTAGGCTCTTTGTTCTCAGAAGAAGGTTGCAAATATACCTTTTTTTTTTTTTTTTTGACATTGCAAATCATTGCAAATCAACTCATAGATCTGCCTGCCTTTATAAACAGCTAGGTAGGATCTTGCCCTGTGATCATCACTCAGCAAATCTCTATATCTCTTTCCTTAGTGTCTTTCTGACCTGGCTTCTAGAGCAGCTTCCTGTGTTTCTTCAGATCTGTTAAGCTCCTTATACAACTTGTATTTCATCCTTATATCTTTCATAGTTATGGAATCATATATTTTTGAATTCATATTTTCAGAGTTCTTTCCCACAGCTTTAAGGACTGTACTGAGTGGCTCAGCATTTATCATTTTGCTGAGATATTAGCCACAACATCAACTCCTGTAATCATGGTGTTTCTAATTGTCAATGAGTCATTAACCTTGGCAGGGAGAATAATTCCTGAAGGGAAGTTTTATCTCTCTCTCTCTCTCTCTCTCTCTCTCTCTATATATATATATATATATATATATATATATATATTATATACATATGTATTTATATATGTATGTATATGTATTACATATGTGTATGTATATGTATTACGTATATGTATTGTATTGTATATGTGTGTATATGTATGTATATGTATAAATATATAAACATATGTGTGTTATATATATAATATATGCATACATGTGAATATATATGTATATATATATATATATATATATATATATATATATATACATATATATGTATATGTATGCATATGGGACCATGTAAGGCAGTCTGTGGCCTGGTTGAGCAAGGCTTACTCCGGAGACACAGTAGAACATTGTACATGGGACAGAACCAGTGAGCCATGCTCTCAGACTCTTGACTCCTCAACACTATAATCCTGTGGCCATCAGTTACATAGGGCCACGCCCCAGGTCCATAGTATGCTGTCTGGACTCCACCCCTACAGTCACCTGGCTACAGCCAGGTTTTTCTCACCCCACAGTTACCAGGCAACAGCCAGGTAACCAAGCCCACTTTAAAAGGAGGGTTCTTGGCCCCTCCTAGCTCTCTTGCTTCTCTCTTGTCCTCCCACCCGCCTCTCACTCTTGTCCCCCTGTTTCCCCTTTCTCCTGTTTCTTTTCCCCTCTTTCCATGTGGTAATGGGCAGCTCTCTTCTCATTATCTTTTCTTTCTCTCTTTAGTTCTCTATCTCCTTTTCTCTTCCTACTTTTCTATAATAAAGCTTTGAAACTATGGACTCTCTTATCAAAACACACCATGTAGGAGCATGGAATAGGCCTCAGCATCTCCAGCCACCCAGAAAGGAGCCAGTGTCTTCCCAGCCAAGCTTCTTCAACAGGTACATTGGCGGAAAGTGTGAGAATGACCCCACCTTCTAGGCAAAAACCTCCTACCTGCTAGCCAGGCAGCCTTCACTCCACAGATACACGGGCACCTGTCATCCCTATAGGGATGTGCAGCCCCGCCCACCTGTTTTCCTGTCTGTGCAGTCCAGCTGCTGCCCTGCTCATTTTTTCATATATATATGCATACATATATATATACATATATATGTATATGTGTGTGTAAATATATATATATATATATATATATATATATATATATATATGAATAAGGCTTAGACAGCAGCAACCTTCAACACTCATGGAGGCTCTGCTGGCTCTGTTCTATGGGCAGGAACCCTTCATGCCATGGCTAAGTCAGACTCAGCAGCTGTCACTTACAAACTCCATTGAAAGCCAAGGTATCCTTTATGAGATTGCTATAGTTTCTTCTTGTGTTTTACTAGATTTTAATCCATGGCTTCATTTCTTGATTTTTATTTCCTCCCTGTATTAGTTACTTTTCTATTGCTTTGAGAAAATACCATGACAAAGGCAACTTACAGAAGAAAGAATTCATTTTAGCCTATACTTGTAAAAGGGCAAGTGTCTGTCATGTTGGTGAATAGGCAAGCATGATAGCTGGAGAATTTATCTGAAAGATCTCATCTTGTACTACAACCACAAATTACAGAATACTCAATATACAATTCACAGACCACATGAAGATTAAAGGAAGGAAGACCAAGCGTGAATGCTTCAGACATTCTTAGAAGGGGGAACAAAATACTCATGGGAGCAAACACAGAGACAAAGTGTTGAAGAGACTGAAGGAAAGCCATCCTGAAACTGTCTCACCTGTGACTCCATACTATATATAGTCACCAAACCTAGACAGTGTTGTGGATGCCACGAAGTGCTTGCTGGCAGGAGCTTGATACAGCTGTCTCCTGAAAGTCTGTGCCAGAGCCTGGCAAATGCAGAGGTGGATGCCCACAGCTAACCATTGGACTGAGCATGGGGTCCCCAATGGAAGAGTTAGAAAGGACTGAAGGAGCTGAAGGAGTTCACAACCCCATAGGAAGAAAAACAATATCAACCAGAGTTCCCAGGGACTAAACCACCAACCAAAGAGTACACATGGAGAGACCCATGGCTCCAGCTGCATATGTAGCAGAGAATGGCCTTGCCAGACATCAGTGGGAGAAGAGGCCCTTGGTCCTCTAAAGGCTAGATTAACCAGTGTGGAGGAATGCCAAGACAGGGAGGCGGTAGTTGGTTGGAGAACCCCCTCAGTTTTCTTATTTCTATAATTTCTTGGGTTCTAAAGACTTCATTCTTTTTAGTTTATCAAATTAGTTCTCTGAGAATATCATACAATGATTTTGATCACATTCAGTTCCTCAACTAACAGATTCATTTTCCCCCTTTCTTACTCACCCTAATTCATGTCCCCTTTTTACGCATTTATTTTTTAAATCTATCAAGTCCAATTTGTGCTGAATCTATGATCTTGAATGTTTGGCTTTTCACCAGAGTATAATTGACTTACCAGCATCTACATTCTTAACTAAAACTGACTCTCCCTCTGCCAGAAGCTTTCAATTGCCAATGGTTCTTCAGCTGATGTAAGAAATTCATGTTCTCCTCTTTGTATCCTGGGTTTGGTATGGATTGAGGGGCCATATCTGTTATCACTAACTACCTTAGCTCTCTCTAGAAGACAATGTCCTTGTAGTCATCTACCATCTTGCATTTGCATTCTTTTGTACTGTCTTTCATAATGATCTCTGAGCCTCAGAGTTTGACTAATGGAGATGTCTCATGAGGGCTGAGCATTCCATAGGGTCTTACTTTTTACACATTTGCCATCTAATGCAAATGGAAGCTTCTCAGCTGGGGTTAAGAAATGTATCAATATAATGTCATTGGTTCCATTGAACCAATGACAATGACAATGACAATGAAATGGCATTAACTTTTAACAATATGTGCATTTAGCAGCACAGTATTCACAGGGTTTCTACTAGCTCCTATCAGCTAACCAATTATTGTTAGTTCAATAATCATACCAAGCCTGGCTTTCATCATGGAGAGCAGGATATCAATCCAGTCAGACTATGATATTTGCATCACCAGTACATCAGTGTGTATGTGTTGCTAGGTCAGTTGTTATTGTGTAGCACATATGGCTCATTGTTGGGTAAGACTGATGTTTACTTTTTTTTTTCCTTCACTGATATCAGGTATAGCAACATCCTGTCCTAGGAAAGCTAGCCAGCAGGGATGAAATTTGAGGCTAATCCCAGTTTTATTTCTCCAAGATCTGGGATTCAAGTATGTGAAGTCTTTGCCAATTTCACTGGCAAGTTCTTGAGGGTAACCAAGAGCACTGAGAATAGCCTGTGATAGTTGAGTGTCTATGAAACCACACTGAAACACCTTTAAATTGGTATCTCTTTGAGGGTAACAATATTAAAAAAAAATAAACTAGTTGAGAGTTGGAGAATATTGAGGTCTATAATCTGTAGATTAAACATTAATCCACTGAGAAAAAGTTTTTGGTAAAAATAAATTCATTCTACTATTATAAATATTTTCTTAAAATTGTATGCATACAAACATATGTTTGTATGTGTGTATATGTGCTCCGAGATGTCTGGAAGCACCAAGTCCCTTAGAGCTGGACTTTCAGGCCTCTGAGGCTCTTGGTTATGTACTGGGAATAAACTATCTTCCCAAGAATAGTAAACACTCTTATCCACTGATCCATTGATTGCTCCTTTCCATCAAAATATCTAACTTTCTAAAAATATATAACTACATAAAGGAGTTTTGTAAATTAATTATCTTATTTATTTACATTCCAAATGTTGACATCATCCCCCACCCCAGTCCTCCCTTGTAGTATTGTTCTTCACTTTGAGAGGATGCCCATCCTGAAACTTCCTACTGTGGGCATCATGTCTCTACAGGATTAGGTGCATCTTCACCCACTGAAGCTAAACAAGGCAGCCCTCTGCTACATATGTGCCTGGGACCACAAACCAGCCATGTATTCTCTTTGGTAGGTGGCACAGTCTCTGTGAGCTCACAGGGGTCCAGATTAGTTAATGCTATTGATTTTCCTATGGAGTTGCCATCCCCTTCAGTTCTTTGAATCCTTCCCCTAAATATCTCACAGGGGTCCCGCACAAACTCTATCTAATGATTGTGTATAAGTATCTGCCTCCCTCTTGGTCAGAGGTGATAGAGCCTCTCCAAAGAAAGCCACACTAGGCTTCAATCTGTAAGCACATCATAGCATTAGTAATAGTGTCAGGGTTTGATCCTTCCATGGGAAGGATCCAAAGTTGGGTTGGTTACTGCTGATCATTCCTTCAGTCTCTGCTCCATGGAAGTTTTTGTCATATAAATACTTTGATACACACTATATTTTAACATAAACAATTTAAAACTGGAAAGCAGAAAGCAAGAAAACATTGGCAGAGTTAAAAAATAAATGCCTTTATATTTTTAAATGAGAAATATGCCACAGAAAATAAGTTTATAAAAGTGACACATGGCACATCATTTAATTACTTAAATTATATATTTAAAAATAGACTTTTCATTAAAATCACACCTTTCCTTTTATTCCATTTATTATTAATGTTGTTCTTGCTTTGAGGGAGCGTTTCACTATGTAGTCCACTCTAGCCCTGAACTTAGCATTCATCTCATGCAACTAAATTGCTGGAATTACAAGTATGTCTCAAAATTGAAATGAGAAATAGTTGATTTCTGCTTTTACCCCTTCAAGAAAATGTTTGTTTTTGTTTTAGTTTTATAATTTAGTTTTGAATTTCTGTGGATATACCACAGGAGAAAAAAGATAGTACAATTATAATGCTAAATTTAATGTTTTATATTAACAAAAATATATTAATATAATTTATATAATATAACCACGCAATAAGACATTAATATTACATATTAATATAAATATATTAGTATAATATAATAGAGTTATAATATAGAAATCAACTTTTCTATTTCCTTACTGCTTGAATTAGGACTTGTCCTTTCTTCTCCAGGCCTGTGATTAGCATATGTACTCAGGTATGTTGATTCTCATGTCTTCAAATTCTGTTTGAATTTACACTTGGTGGTAAGATTAAAAAAAAATAAGATACAGGACATCTTACCTTCCAGAGCTTTGAACAAAATCCAGAAATAAATGGTTCATAAAAGGAAGATGAGTAGAAATTAGATAGTGATAGATAGACAGATAGATGAATGGTAGATTATAGATTATGAGTAGGATGATCCATGACAGGAGATAGATAGATAGATAGATAGATAGATAGATAGATAGATAGGGTGACATCGTCGTGAACATACCTACATGACACAGTTTCTGCTGTGGAGGCACTTTCAACCCGAATAATGCATCTCTAGTTTTCTAGTATACAGAAGACATTGCTCTATCTTGCATGCTTAACTGTTTTTTGCCTTTTTCTTTACTATATTTGCTCTCAAATATAATTCTATTGAAAACTTCTGGAAAAGGGATTGAAGGCATTACTAGAAATAACTTTGATATCTATTTGGAACAAAGTGCACTGTTCCTGGGTATTCAAGCCGTCAACTCAGGGATATTGGATCAAGGGGTGCTGGATGTGAAGGCTGACTGCCTTAATTGTTCTCTGGGAAAATTTAGACAATTCCTTATGATTAAGTTGAACCAAGAAGTATTTGAAGCAGGCAATATTTTGAGAAACCTGTAGATTTTAGAAATGAAGAGAATTGAAGACTCCAATATAAAGGAACACTGGGCCTGGGTCACTAAGAGCAGGGATCCAGAAATATTATTGGACAAAATTGGAAGGATGGGTAGAAGATAAATGGAAGAATTTAGGCTTCACGACCTTCTTGGAAAGATTGGAATAAACTGATTTGAGCCCCTGGCATTGCCTGTCTAAAGAAATTAGGATATGTTTTAAGAGAGAGAATAGGATCGTGACAGAATCCTGGGGAAAGATGCAAGAGGAATTAATATTGCATACAGAAAAGAGATTGAAAAGCATGTACAAATAGATATTTGGGTTAGCTTGATAAAGAGATTTTGAAAATTTAAGACAAGTTAAAAATATTAATATTATTCTGATCTGTTTAGCACCTTCTATTCCCATACTAATGTTGCAAACTCAAGTTTTTGACCAGATGACTTGTGTTTTAGAGATACTTTGAAAGTTAAACATCAATGTAAAATGTGCTTTAGCAGACACTGAGGTGTGAATTTGTGTGTACATTTTGCTTTCTGGTGAAATAGTTACATGTGTGCTTTCTGGAAAAATAATGGGCTTGAGGAAATTAATAAAAGCCTTTTTATGTATATTGTATGTAACTAATAAAAAACTGATTTGAGCTCAGGAAAAAAACGAGAGAGAGAGAGAGAGAGAGAGAGAGAGAGAGAGAGAGAGAGAGGGGGTAATGTCTTCAAATACAGTATCAGAACAGCAATGAGTCACCTGTCACCTTGAACCTACATCATTGCTTATGATTCTGGTTTATCACTGATCCAATCCTCCCATTCTTGGAAACCTTGAAAGAACTGAGACTGGTCTACTGGATTTTAGATAGATAGATAGATAGATAGATAGATAGATAGATAGATAGATAGGCAGGCAGAGAGACAGACAGAAGATAGATTTTTATATATGTATTTTTTCCTCTGAAGAGTATTGATACAGATATATAGATTAAATATAAATATATATTTCTCTCCCACATTGCTCATAAAATCAAGATATGTACAAGAGTTGAGACGGCTTTCCAGCCTATTCCATGAGCAAGTTAAATATGCTTCTCCCTGTGCATTAGCTCTATGCTGCTTTGTTCTTCACAGCAGGCCAAAACCTGTAAACTGAAAAGCCTGCTGGCACCAATATAAATTCTTACATATACAGTGTTTTAACCAGAGCCAAAATAAGCAGATTTTTACTCATTTAGATCCTGCTTACTTTGAGCCCACTGTGAAGCTGTACCCAACATCTGCTACCCATAGATAAAATAAACCACAGGCTTATAAAGGCTCAAAGTCACTGCTGCTATTTGGAGCACTCTGAGGCAGAGACTCCTGCCATGCTGCTGAGTGACATAGCACTGTGTTTAATTTCTCTTTTTTCAGATTCCTCTTATCCTCATCTCTAGCACACAGTGGATTCATTACGAATTGGAAGCAGTGCACAAAAATCTATTTGCTGGCGTCTCTGTCTTCATATTAGTATTGAGTAAAAGGAGGGAGTTCATCTTTGAGACATCAGAAGGGGCTCCTTAGGTCATTGTGGGCATTTCCTTGAACAGGGTTATAATGTGTGGCTTGTTCACTGTCTCATCTTGCTTATTTAATGAGATGAATGGTTTGCTGATATTCTCCACCACTGCTTCAGGCACCAACATCTGAGCACACGAGAAAAGGTACAACCAGTTTCCGACTGAAAGTTGTCATAGCTGCATACCCCATTTCCATCTGTGGGTTCATTACTCTATATGTTATGGTGTAGTAATATGAAACTTACTAATATAACACCGCAATCTACTGTCTAGAATACCTTGTACTTACAGACACTCTTTTGACCTACCAATCCCTGTAAAAATATGGTCCAAAAATCATTGATTTTCTGCCATCATATGGTGATATTTTTTCTCTGATAATATAAAAAAAATCTCTCAGACTCATTCAAATGTAAAAAGCATAGATTCTTTAGTAATTAATAAAAGAGGTTTTCAATAATAGTGCATATACTCCATTTGGGCATATAAAATGGAATATATATATATATATATTCGATATATATATATATATATATATATATATATTTGATCCCATTCTGATGGTTAAATCAGTACAGCTTCATTGAATTTCTACTACTATGACAAGAATGCCTGTCAATTTCAATGGTTTGAATTCCAAATGTACATGTTGGCAAATACTGTCTTATTTCACTGCGGTTTAATTAAATTTCCTTCTTTCATCTTAATTGGATTATATTACAAGCTTATAAATTTGATTTTATGTAGAAAATTATATTTTATACTGAAAATGTAATTTCTTTTCAAAAATCTATTAACTAGAATTCATAGAAACAGTTAAGGAATACAACAAAGAGGAAGAGTTGATAAGGAAAATGGTAATAAATATGGGAACATTTTCTTTTATTTAATATCCTTGTTAATATTAAGATATCAAGGCTATTGTTGAAGTGCCATATAGAGTTTGATAAATTATTCAGGGGTTGCTGAAAACCATAATTCATATTTAGGCTTTTCAAAATATATTAGTTGACATGGAGCCTCATATATAATGAGACACAATCTGTATTCAATCTTCTAGATGACATTTGAAGTATGCCACTGTAAATACATGGGTTAAGCTTTTTAAATTAACTGGAATAATATCAGTTAAGATGGAGCAAAGGTAGAAACAGAAAAAGAGTGACCAATTAGAAGATTCCAAAATGCTAACCTTGTATTAAACTGTTACAGATGGCTATTCGGGTATCAGAGAGGGTTATTAAAGCCTTAACCATCAAAAACTCCACTGAGATAAAAGCTTCTATAATAATAGTTATGGCTTTGTCTCCTTATATACCTATTATTTGGTATAATAGTAGATCAAATTTTCTTTAGAGGTTCGTAATTTGTTTTCTTAGAAAACTAAGTTATTTTTGTACTGATATTTAATTGTCATTTCCTATGGCCATCTCAATCACTCATTATAGCAGCCTCAGCTATTTCTAGCAAATCTAAGTTCTAAATAAAAGTGATATAAATAGTCTTTTCATTTTACTACTGCATCTTTTTAAACTACACTATGTTGATTCATTCATGAAATTGCATTTCTATTCAAGTCTCTGCAGTTACATTGCACAATAAATGCATATAAATATACATATATATATCCACATGTCATATAAACAAAGAAATATTTTGCTACTGTTATTTCATTGTGTACTATAATGGTTTCTTGAAATAAGGTATCAAGGCTTGATGAGCATGATTTTCAAAAGAAAATATAAAATGGTTGCTTTTATCAATTTTCAATGTAAAAATGATAAAATAGAGATGGGGCAGACAATATAACAATGCAGCAATTTTCTAAAGCAAGGTGCATCTGTAAATGGAAGCATATGAATGCATTATCAAACCTTGTGTCACATTATAGTAATATTAACTAAAAGATAAAAGAACATGTTGTCTACCTATAATTTTGACATAGTATTTCACTTGGGGAATATTTTGTAACTGAGATAGTATTACTTTGTCTTCAAGGGAAATAGGGATGTTACATTACACCACACTACTACTGCAAGCCCTTTCTTCTTTTATGGTGTTCCAGTCCTTTCTAAATATGGATTCTGACCATGCTATTTTTGGTATTCAAATGTTTTAATTATTAGATTGATATAAATAATTTGCTTTGGTAAAACAAAGTTTTATAATATGCTATCATTCAACATAAATGCAACATACCAAACGTAGTTAATCTTTTATAATCTAGACATTCTCTTCCTAAAAAATCAGTATTATTTGACAATGAGTGGAATCACAATGGAGAAGTAAACAAAACATGCAAAACATTCCTGACCAACTCTACAGGGCTTAATTATGCATCTGTATTACAACTTTATTGGAAGTTCTGAATAAACAGGCAGACATCTGATCACACTTTAAAAGAGCAACCTGAAAACATAATTAAACATAAAAGATGCTATCAAAATTGAAAAAATTAAAATAGTCCAGAACCTTATTAAAATTATGTTCTCAGCTATTGTGGAATACAAGTAATAGAATAAAGTGTATTTTGAAAATAATCATCAACATGCAATCACCAACTTACCTTTGAAATCATTCAATGCATGAATGAGTCATTTAAGAGGAAGAATTCTAAAGCTGATTTAAAACACCATTCCTACTAATTGTACACATTGAAAGCAACATTCTCTCTCTTTTTAGCATTGTTTTATCTCTGAAGAACAATAAATCACAACAAGGATTAAGTCTAGAGATCTGTGTCTACCATAAGTGTTCAAAATCAACCTCTCTAACCATCCAAGTACATAACTGAAAAAATGATTACCAAGATGTGTCAGGGTTCAATAAACTAGAAAAGGATTGAAATCACTCAGTTAATGGTACCTGAGATTGATCCCTACATACAAAACTCAAGTCCAAGTGGGTCAAGGATCTCATAAAACCAGACACACTGAAAATAATAGAAGAGCAAGGGGGCAAGAGCCTCGAACACATGGGCACAGAGGAAAATTTCCTGAACAGAACATTAATGGCTTATGCTCTAAGATCAAGAATCAACAAATGGGACCTCATAAAATTACAAAGCTTCTATAAGGCAAAGGGCACTGTCAATAGGACAAAACAGCAACCAACAGATTGGGAAAAGATCTTTACCAGTCCTTCATCCAATAGAAGGCAAATATCCAATATTTATCAAGAAATCAAAAAGTTAGACTCCAGAGAATCAAATAACTCTATTAAAAATGGGGCACAGAGCTAAACAAAGAATTCTCAACTGAAGAATATCAAATGGCACCTAAAGAAATGTTCAACATCCCTAGTCATCAGGGAAATGTAAATCAAAACAACCCTGGCACTCTACCTCACACCATTCAGAATGGTGAAGATCAAAACTTAGGTGACAGCAGGTTCTGGCAAGGATGTGGAGAAAGAGGAACAATCCTCCATTGCTGGTGGGATTGCAAGCTGGTACAACCTCTCTGGAAATCAGTCTGGTTTCTCAGACAATTGGATATAGTTCTACCTGAAGACCCAGCTGTACCAATCCTAGCCATATACCCAAAAGATTCTCCAACATATAACAAGGACACCTGCGCCAGTATGTTCACAGCAGCCTTATTTATTTATAATAGTCAGAAGATTAAAAACAACCTAGATGTCTCTCAACCAAGGAATGGATACAGAAAATGTGGTACAGTTACATTATGGAGTACTACATATTAAAAACAATGACTTCATGAAATTCACAAGCAAATGGATAAAACTAGAAAATATAATCCTGAATGAGGTAACCCAATCACAAAACAACAAACATGGTATATACTCACTGATAAGTGAAGATTAGCCCAAAAGCTTGAAATACGCAAGATATAATTCACAGACCACATGAAGCTCAAGAAGAAGGAAGACCAAAGTTTGGATACTTCAGTCCTCTTAGAAAGTGGAACAAAATATGGGAGGAAGTTCAGAGACAAAGTTTGGAGCAGAGACTGAAGGAAAGGCTATCCGGAGGCTGCCTCACTTGGGGATCTATCCCATATACAGTCACCAAACCCAGGCACTACTGTGGATGCCAAGAAGTGCTTGCTGACAGGAGCCTGAGTTAGCTGTCTCCTGAGAGACTCTGCCAGACCCTGACAAATATAGAGCTGGATGCTCATAGTCAACCACTGGACTGAGCACAGCATCCCCAATGGAGGAGTTAGAGAAAGGACTGAAGGAGCTGAAGGAGTGTGCAACCCCATAGGAAGAACATGAATGTAAATCAACCCAGAACTCTCAGGGACTAAACCTCTAATCAAAGAGTACACATGGAGAGACCCATGGCTCCAGTTGCATACATGGAGAGACCCATGGCTCCAGCTGCATATGTAGAAGAGAATGGCCTTGTTAGGCCTCAATGGGAAAAGAGGCCCTTGGTCCTGTGAAGTCTTGATGCCCCAGTGTAGGGGAAGGTGAACTAGAGCATGGAGAGGTGGGAGTTGATGGATGGTTTCAGGAATATCCTCATAGAATCAGGGAGACTGGGAATGGACTAGGTGGTTTCTGGGGGAAAGGGGATAACTTTGAAATATTGTAATGTAAATAAGAAAATATGCAATAAAATAAGAAAAAAACAGAAATGACAAAAGAGGAATGGAAGGAAGGGTGGAAGGAAGGAAGGAAGGAAGGAAGGAAGGAAGGATCAAAGGACAGAAGGAACAAAGGAAGGAAGGTCGGTTCAAAATGCTTAGCTGGATTCTGAGTTATAATTCCAATGTAGGGAGGGAGATGTAGGCTAACACTTAAGAATCAGTGATGAAATATTCTACCATAGGAGGACCTGATAACAAGTAAATGTTGTCATCAGAATTTTTTCCTCTTATCTACACACACACACACACACACACACACACAAACACATACACATACACATACACACACACAGAAAAAAACACACACATGTACACTGAACATGAACATCCACACACACATCCACACACACAAATTTAGAAATAAATAATGGAATAGAGGATTCCGGATTCTTTCACAGCAAATGATAATTGAAAAGAAAGACATATTTAATGTGATTTGAACATCATAAAGTGAATTCAGTTATCAAAATAGTCCATGTTAGGATATCTGTCTGTCTGTATCTACCTATCTAAATATTTTTGTGTTTTCCATTAAAATAAAATTATATATTATAAAATATTATAATTATCTTAGTTAGAATTTGTATTCCTACATAAAACATCATGACCAAGAAGCAAGTTGGGGATGAAAGAGCTTATTCAGGTTTTTCCAAGGGTTGCTTTCACATCTACATTGCTGCCTCCAGAGTGATAGTTAACATTTTTTTTTCTGTTCATTGATGAACCAATAAAGTCTGTGAACCCTAAAAAAATTAAAAATAAATAAAAAGGAAATAAAATAAATAAATAAATAAATAAATAAAAACAAATAAAAAATAAATAAAAAGGAAAGTGCTTATTCGGCCTACATTTGTACATTGTTGCATATTACCAAAGGAAGTCCTGACAGGAACTCACAAATAGCGGAAACTTGGGGGTAGAAAGTGATGCAGAAGCCATGGAGGATGCTGTTTATCGGCTTGCTTCCCCTGGCTTGCTCAGCTTGCTTTCTTATAGAACCAGGACTACTAGCCTTGGGTTGACACTACCCACAGTGTGTTCGGCACTTTTTACTTGGTCACTAATTGAGAAAATGCCTTACATATAGATATCATACAGGTATTTCCTCAAGGGAGACTCCTTTCTGTATGATAAGTCCAATTTATGTCAAGTTGACAGACAAAACCAGCTAATACAGGAATGGATATTGTTTTCCATAATTACTGTGTAAGAATTTACCTACTGAAATCAAGGTTTGCTTCCAGATTCTGTCTGTGGCTGGAGATGATTCTCTGCCACAGGACTCCATACCCAGGTAGCATAGGGAGATAGCTAGCCTCCCAGGAGTGCACAAAGGCCCGTGAGTGGAGCTGGAGAAAATCCAGCTTGCCGAAAGCAATCTACAGATTCAATGCAACTCCCATCAAAATTCCAACTCGATTCTTCATAGAGTTAGAAAGAACAATTCTTAAATTCATCTGGAAGAACAAAAAACTCAGGATAGCAAAAATTATTCTCAACAATAAAGTAACTTCTGGTGGGATCACAATCCCTGACCTCAAGCTGTATTACACATCAGAAGTGATAAAAGCTGCATGGTATTGGTACAGAGACAGGCAAGTAGAATTGAATACCCAGAAATGAACCCATACACCTGTGGTCACTTGGTCTTTGACAAAGGAGCTAAAATCATCCAGTGGAAAAAAGGTAGCTTTTTCAACAAATGGTGCTGGTTTAACTGGTGGTTAACATGTAGAAGAATGCAAATAGATCCATTCTTATCTCCTTGTACAAAGCTCAAGTCCAAGTGGATCAAGGACCTCTACATAAAAGCAGATACACTGAAAAGAAAGTGGTGAAGAGTCTCTAGCACATGGGCACAGGGGAAGATTTCCTGAACAGAATATGAATTAGCTTATGCTCTAAGGTCAGGAATTGACAAACAGGACCTCAAAATTTATAAAGCTTCTGTAAGGCAAAAGACAATGTCAAACAGACAAAGCAGCAACCAAAAATTGGGAAAGGATCTTTACCAACCCTACATCAAATAGAGGGCTAATATCCAATGTATATAATGAACTCAAGAAGTTAGGCACCAACAACCCAAATAACCCTATTAAAAAGTGGGGTACAGAGATAAACAAATAATTCTCAACCGAGGAATACCAGATGGCTGAGAAGCACCTAAAGAAATGTTCAACATCATTAGTCATCAGGGAAATACAAATCAACCAACCCTAAGATTCCCTCGCACCAGTCAGAATGGCTAAGAACAAAAACTGAAGATGACAGCAGATGCTGGTGAAGATGTGGAGAAAGAAGAACACCTCCATTGCTGGTGGGAATGCAATCTGGTACAACCACTCTGGAAATCAGTTTGGCGGTTTCTCAGAAAACTGGACATAGTACTACTGGATGCCAGGAGCCATTCTCACATAGATCTCAAAACAGCCATTTCTAGCCTGCTTCTTCTAGCCTGCTTTTAGTAGGAAAAGTACTAGCTTAAAGATTAACCAAGTAAGCTAAATGGTCAATACATGCAGAACTCACCCAAGTGGGCTAGGAAAATCAAAGCTCACCTGTGTTTGGATTACCATAGCAACCCCTTTCCATGTCACCTCCCCTTGATCAATTTCTAATGCCAATTTCCTACAGTAGATGCCAACCTTCTCTGAGATTCTGAGAGACAATTCTGAGAAACTGTCCCTGAGAAATGATACTAGCCCCCTGAGAATGTTCCCTGAATACAATGACTTTCCCCCTTTTACCCCTCCCCTCACCTGTCTTTTCCGCTTTAAAAAGCCTTGTGTAAAAAATAAAATTTGGCCTCGGGTCACTGCGGACTGCCTGCTGGCGACTGGGTTCAGGTGCGTGGACAGAGACTTGACCTAGCAACGAATACCCAGTCAGGCCCTTGCTGGCCCCAGAGCCAGGGGAGGTCGGCAGGAGCTCTGTGCACCTGCAGCTCAGAGGCTGTCCCTGATCTCTGGGGACAGACTAGCAGGCTTGCAGCTGGCTGCCATCTTCCCTTGGGTCACTGTGGACTGGCTGCTGGCGGCTGGGTTCAGGTGCGTGGACAGAGACTTAGCCTGGCAACGAACACCTGGTCAGGCTCTTGCTCGCGCCCAGAGCCAAAGGAGGTTGGAAATAGGTCTGTGCACCAACAGCTTGGCAGTGCACACAGAGCCAGATCAGCTTGGCAAGCGGTCTCTGCGCCAACCCAAGTGGGCACCAACCTGCTAGTGGGTAGGTGCCTGGAGTACAGCAGGAGGCTGACATCTTGCCTCAGGACACCACAGACAGCTAACATGACAGGACCCTGTGGACTGAGGGTACTACCTTCTAGGTCCTAGCAACCCAACCAGGGAACCTCCAGTCCTGTAGAGAATCCAGTGGTTAGACAGAGCCCTGAGACCCGCCACCATTTTGGATCTGGTGGCCTGAACCAGTCACCATAGGGAACCAACAGAGGAACCCAGGTCACCATAAAGATCTAACAGACTAGCCCAGATCGGTGGAGGAAAAAAAATCTAATTCTTCAGAGCTGGCAACTAGGCAGGCCAGGAGGAGACTGCGGGAGGCCAATTGCAGGTCCAGCAGCGAGCCTCGGGAAGACTTAAATCCGGCCCAGCAGAGCTGAGGAGGTAACTGGGAGCCCAGTAACTGAAACCTCCTGGTCTCCACTTCGGGAGCTCAGACGCCCTCTATGACAGCAGCGCCAAACACCAGGCTCACAGGAACCTCAAACACCAACCACTAAGAACAAGACCAACTAACTCCAGAGATAAGCAGATGGCAAAAGGCAAACATAGGAACGTTACAAACAAAAATCAAGGCAATATGGTGGTATCTGAACGCAATTCACCAACCACAGGAAGTCATGTATACCGCAACACACCAGAAAAACAAGAGCTGGATGTAAAAGCGCTGGTCATGATGCTGCTAGAGGAACACAAAAAAGACATAAACAAATCTCTTAAAGAAATACAGGGGAACATCAATAGGGTAGAAGCTCTTACAATGCAAACACAAAAATCACTTAAAGAACTCCAGGAGAATATGGAACAACAGACAGAAGACAATAAGGGGGAAACGAGAAAATCACTTAAAGAAATGCAGGAGAACTTGAACCAACAGGCAGAAGTCATGAAAGAGGAAACACAAAAATCTCTTAAAGAATTGCAAGAAAACACAAACAAATGAAGGAACTGAGCAAAACCATCCAAGATCTGAACACAGAGGTAGAAACAAATAAGAAATCACAAAAGGAAGCAACTTTGGAGTTAGAAAACTTTGGGAAGAAATCGTAGATGCCAATATAAACAACAGAATACAAGAGATAGAGGTAAGAATCTCAGATGCTGAAGATACTATAGTAACCATTGACTCCCCCTGCTCCCTCTTCCACCCCTTCCCTCTTCCCGTTCTTGTATTCCCCTACACTGATGCTTTGATTCTTTCCAGCACCAGTGTCCACTCCTTTTTTCTTGTCAGACATCATTTGGTTCATTAATTGTGTCTTTGGTGTCCCAAGATTCTAGGCTAATATCCACTTATCAGTGACTGCATACCATGGGTATTCTTTTGAGACTGGGTTACCTCACTTAGTATGATGTTCTCCAGCTCCATCCATTTCTCTAAGAATTTCATGAATTCATTGTTTCTAATGGCTGAATAGTACTCCATTGTGTATATATACCACATTTTTTTGTATCCATTCCTCTGTTGAGGGACATCTGGATTCTTTCCAACTTCTGGCTATTATAAATAAGGCTGCTATGAACATAGTGGAGCATGAATCCTTATTGTATGTTGGGGAATCTTCTGGGTATAATCCCAGGAGTGGTATGGCTGGGTCCTCCGGAAGTATCATGTCCAGTTTTCTGAGGAATCACCAGACTGATTTCCAGAGTGGTTGTACCAGCTTGCAGTCCCACCAGCAATGGAGGAGTGTTCCTCTTTCTCCACATCCTCTCCAACACCTGATGTCTTCTGAGTTTTTGATCTTAGCCATTCTGACTGGTGTGAGGTGAAATCTCAGGGTTGTTTTGATTTGCATTTCCCTAATGACTAATGATGTTGAACATTTTTTAAGGTGTTTTTCAGCCATCCGAATTTCTTCAGGTGAAAAGTCTGTACCCCACTTTTGGATAGGGTTATTTGGTTTTCTGGTGTCTAACTTCTTGAGTTCTTTGTATACATTGGATATTAACCCTCTGTAGGATGTGGGGTTGGTGAAGATCTTTTCCCAATATGTTGGTTGCCAATTTGTCCTTTTGACAGTGTCTTTTGCCTTACAGAAACTTTGTAATTTTATGAGGTCCCATTTGTCTATTCTTGCTCTTAGAGCATAAGCAATTGGTGTTATGTTCACGAACTTCCCCTTGAGCCAATGCCCTCAAGGGTCTTCCCCAGTTTCTTTTCTATTAGTTTTAGTGTGTCTGGTTTTATGTGTAGGTCCTTGATCCCCTTGGAGTTGAGCTTAGTGCAAGGAGATAAGAGTGGATCAATTCTCATTCTTCTGCATGTTGACCTCCAGTTGAGCCAGCACCATTTGTTGAAAAGGCTATCTTTTTTCCACTGGATGTTTTCAGCTCCTTTGTCGAAGATCAATTGGCCATAGATGTGTGGGTTCAATTCTGGGTCTTCGATCCTATTCCATTGATCCGCCTCCCTGTCACTGTACCAATACCATGCAGTTTTTAACACTACTGCTCTGTAGTATTGCTTGAGGTACGGGACATTGATTCCCCCCAGAAGTTCTTTTACTGTTGATATTTTAGCTATCGTGGGTTTTTTGTTATTCCAGATGAATTTGAGAATTGCTCTTTCTAACTCTATAAAGAACTGAGTTGGGATTTTGATGGGGATTGTGTTGAATCTGTATATTGCTTTTGACAAGATTGCCATTTTAACTATATTGATCCTGCCAACCCACGAGCATGGAAGATTTTTCCATTTTCTGATGTCTTCTTCAATTTCCTTCTTCAGAGACCTGAAGTTTTTGTCATATAAATCTTTCACTTGTTTGGTTAGAGTCACACCAATATACTTTATATTGTTTGTGGCTATTGTGAAGGGTGTCATTTCCCTAATTTCTTTCTCGGTCTGCTTATCCTTTGCATACAGGAAGGCTACTGATTTGCTTGAGTTGATTTTATAACCAGCCACTTTGCTGAAGTTGTTTATCAGCTGTAGGATTTCTCTGGTGGAGTTTTTTGTGTCATGTAAGTATACTATCATATCATTTGCGAAAAGTGATAGTTTGACTTCTTCCTTTCTGATTTGTATCCCTTTGACTTCCTTATGTTGTCTAATTGCTCTAGCTAGTACCTCAAGTACTACATTGAATAGATATAGTGAGAGGGGGCAGCCTTGTCTAGTCCCTGATTTTAGTGGGATTGCTTCAAGTTTTTCTCCGTTTACCTTGATGTTGGCTATCGGTCTGCTGTATATTGCTTTTGCTATGTTTAGATATGGGCCTTGAATTCCTGTTGTTTTTATAGCCACCAAGTACATGAGGAAAATTTAGCATGAGTTTGAAAAGATACCCAGAGTCTCCATTTATGTTGTTTACTAAAGTTTATCTGTTTCAAAATTATCATGTAACAAAGCAGAGAAAGGAGGCTGAATAATCTTCTACTATGCATAAGTTTATGCAGAGGGGCAAAACAAGGGAGGACACAGAGAAATAATATCCAAATAATAAGATGCATTTCTAGAAACCAACTCTAATGTAATATAGATTAATGGTATACACAGAAAAAAATCTAAAAATGATTATTAAAATAATTGAATCAACTCAAGGAAAAGTAAATGCTAACAATTACATAGAAAAAACTAGAAATATAAACAGAAATAGTAGATCAGAAAATTACAATAAAAAGATAAATGTTCAATAATAAATTTTTACAGAACTATATCATGTGAAACAAAGAATTATTTCTCTCAAATACAAATAGTTCAAAATCATCCTATAAGAAGAACAGAAAGGAAAACAAATGAAATAAAGAAGGAATTTATAATAAAGGAAGAGGTTAAAAAATATTTTGTCACTGTTAGAATTCCAGAAGCAGAAGCGAGAGTAGAGGGCTAGAAATATATTTAAAATTAGAATGAGAGAACGTTATCAATCAAGTCTTGGAAAGAACATACAAAATCTGATTGTGCAAATCAAGGGGAACACACACAACTCAATGGTAACAAAAGTAAATGCATAATTTCACAGTGAATTAAGGACATTTCTTTTCTTTTATCCCTAGGGAACACATGCACATGGCTAACAGGTGAATGCAAATATGTTCAATGCCCATCATCATTAGAAGCAAATCTCCACCGAAGTGCAATAGGACTTCATACCCACGAGGATAGGATGGTGTAGAGTGTGTGCAGAAAAGGGAAAAGATGAGCGCAATTGGCGGGGTTGTAGTCTGGAATAGCTTTTAGACAAGGCAGTAAACAAAATCCACTCAACTTAAAAATAGAAACCAAATGCCCCAGTCTTCATTTCCCAGGAAAAATAGTCCAAGAATATGAACATCTGAATTTCATTCTCTTGCTCTCAACAGCAAGGGTCACAACAGCAAGGACCTGGGAGTAGGTTGTGCATGTATCCATGACTTTTTATCACTGCAAAATCACACATGGAATAAACAACTTTAAAGGCCATTTAATTTGAGCTCATAGATTCAGCAAGTCGTGTCTGCTATGAAGATAGTGGGGGGCAGAGCAAAACAGAGAAATTAAAGTAGTGGCAAGCCAGAAAGCGAAGTCAAGGGAAAAAAATGACATTTAGGCAGTTTTCTCCAATCCCACCCCCACCCCACCCCCTGCTTCGCCACCTCTTTTTTCCCCTCTAGACCCCTGGTCCTTAGGATGTTGCAGCCTATTTTTAATATCAGTCTTGTTCTCACAGTTATTTCCCTCTGGAAATGCCCTCATAGACATGCTCACAGGAATGACTCATCAGTCCTCCGGGTACCTCTAAATCTTGATGACAGCGGAAATTACTTATGACTGTGAATGGTTAAAAGATGAAGGCTAAAAGCACAATACATTCGTGGAGATCAGCCATGTATCACTACTCAGTTATAGAAAGGGGAATGCATTTCTTTTCCATTTGACTGAGTCCAAATGACACCCTGCTAAACGAAGCAAGGCAAACAGAAAAAGAAAAATAGTATATGACCTCACCCAATATTAGAATCTAAGCAAAGTTAGATACATAGATACAAGAAGGAAAACAGCATTTACCAGGAACAGGAAAGGAAAGACAATGAAGATGTGTAGGTTAAGGGTACATGCCTTGCAATTTTTAAGGTGACTAAATAGAGAAAGCTAATTGCTACAAAAGAAAAATGATGTAGTATTATTTGTGGCAATGTTTTGAATACAGTTATTATACTTCCTGTATGCCAAAAAAAATAGAACTTTAAAGACGATTCATATAGTCGGGCGTGGTGGCACATGCCTGTAATCCCAGCACTTGGGAGGCAGAGGCAGGTGGATTTCTGAGTTCGAGGCCAGCCTGGTCTACAGAGTGAGTTCCAGGACAGCCAGGGCTACACAGAGATACCCTGTCTCAAAAAACAAACAAAAAAAGATGATTCATATAATTTACTTATATATAGTAAATATCCAATGCATACATGCATACATCAAAATACCATTTTTTATACCTTAAAATTCTTTCTCCTTAAAAAAAAAAAGAAATTATAGTGCAGTGAGTTAGGAATTAATCTCTACAATCATTTGAAATCCTTTATACTCAAGAGTCAACTAGTGTGAATTAGATTATCAAGTGCTGTATGCTAGAAAGCAAGTACCTTTTATTTTAATTTTTAAATTGATTTTATGCTACATCCTGATCATTGCCAACCCTCCCAGTCACTTTTCCCACAATCCTTCCCCTATCCTCCCTCCCCTTTTCCTCTGAGGTGGTATGATATCCTTCTGGGTATCCTCCCACCCCTGCGCTGACACATCAAGTCTCTGCAGGGTTAGGTGCATCCTATCCTACTGAAGCCAGACAAGACAGTCCAGCTAGAAGAACATATCTGATGAACAGCAACCCACATGAAGACCAAGTTGCACATCTGCTACATGTGTGCAGGAAGACCTAGGTTCAGCCCATATGATCTTTGATTGGTAGTTCAGTCTTTAAGAGCTCCAAGGATCCAGGTTAATTCACTCTGATCATCTTCCTGTGGAGTTCCTATATACTCCTAGCAACAATCCTTCCCTCTACTCTTCCATATGAGTCCCCAAGCTCCATCCTCTGTTTGGCTTGGGTTTCTGCATCCATTTGAGTCAGTTGCTGGTGGAGACTCTCAGAGAATTTGCTAGACTCGTCTGCAAGAATAACAAATATTAATAGTGTCAGGGATTGGCATTTGCCCATGGGATGGGTCTTAAGTTGGGCCCATTATGAGTTCATCATTCCTTCAGTCTCTGCTACATCCCCTGTACCTGCATATCTTATAGATAGGATAAATTTTGAGGAAAAAATTTGGGGATAGATAGGTATCCCTACTGTACCACCGGGGCCCATAACTGTCTCTCTGTCTCTCTGTCTCTCTGTCTCTGTCTCTGTCTCTGTCTCTCTCTCTGTCTCTCTCTCTCTCTCTCTCTCTCTCTCTCTCTCTCTCTCTCTTTCACACACACACACACACACACACACACACACACACATACACATACAAACACAAACACCAATTTTACTCAGGTAAAAGCTTGGAAATTAATTTCACAAACACTTCTAAAATACAAATAATCTCACAAAGAAGAAAGATAAGTGATATTACTATTCAAGATCTCAATGAATACTTTATTTCTTCAAGTATTCTTTTAATTCTATCACTTGTCTTGTTGAGAAAATGTGCTTGATAATTATTACTTGATGGAAATTTCCCCTCTTGAATATGCTCTTATGATCCACTCCAATCTACTAATTTCCAAATTTATGGAAATAGTTTTAGTTTTCCTTATAACACTCTTCTCATTTATTTTCCCACCACAAGCTTTAAAACCCAAGCATATGGATTTCAGTTCCCTATTTATGAGCTGCATAATAGAAAATCTTGAAAGATTATTAATTCTTGTGATCATCTATTATTTCATAAATTGAAATTACTGACTACAAAATTAAAAATGCAACATGTCTACCATAGTAGACATACCACTTATTCAGTTAACTGTTGGAATATACTGAAAAACTCCTCTGGACTTCACTACTACTGGTGTTTCTGAATTCCAAATCAAATGATTTGGGAAGATTATTAAATCTGGTTTAAGCTAATCCAGATTTTTTCTCTATTAACTCTGGAACTCACCTTTTGAAATTAAAAGTCATAATTTTAATATAAGAATATATGCTCAAATATTTTCACAAAAAAATAACCATTAGGCAGGACATGGTGGCAGCTCATTGTATTCTCAACATTCTGGAGGTGGGTGGAAAAAGGCAGATTTTTTGTGAGGGTAAGACCAACTTTGTCTGCCCATAGAGTTGCAAGACACTGGGGGTGACACAATGAGATTCTGTAAGGGGAAAGTTTTAGAAAAATATATCTATCATTATATTTTCATAACTTAAAGTTTTTTTTCTTTTTTTTATTTTCTATATTCTTTGTTTACATTCCAAAGGCTTTCCCCTTTCCCAGTTACCCCCCACCATATGTCCCATAATTCCTCTCCCCACATGCTATTCCCCAATCTTCCCCCCCCCCCCACGATTTCTCTGTTCTGGGTCTACAATACTGGATCCAATCTTTACAGGCCCAGGGTCCTCTCCTTTGTTTCTTCTTGAGAGTCATTTGACTTGCTAATTGTGCCTTGAGTATTTAGGGCTTCTGGGCTCATTAATATCCACTTATCAGTGATTGCATTTCATGTGCATTCTTTTGTGATTGGGTTAACTCACTCAGGATGATATTTTCCAGGTCTAACCATTTACCTACAAATTGCATGAATTCATTATTTTTAATTGCTGAGTAGTACTCCATTGTATAAATATACCACATTTTCTGTATCCATTCCCCTTTTGAGGGATATCTGGGCTCCTTCCAAATTCTGGCTATTATAAACAAGGCTGCTATAAACATAGTGGAGCATGTGTCTTTGTTGTATGCAGAGGAATCCTCTGGGTATATGCCCAGGAGTGGTATGCCAGGGTCCTCTGGGAGTGGCATGCCCAATTTTCTGAGGAACCGCCACACTGATTTCCAGAGCGGTTTTACCATTTTGCAATCCCACCAACAGTGGAGGAGTGTTCCTCTTTCTCCACATCCTCGCCAGCACTTGTTGTCTCTTGAGTTTTTAATCTTAGCCATTCTGACTGGAGTGAGGTGGAATCTCAGGGTTGTTTTGATTTGCATTTCCCTGATGACTAATGATGTTGAACATCTCTTAAGGTGTTTCTCGGCCATCCAAATTTCTTCTGGTGAAAATTCTTTGTTTAGCTCTGTACCCCATTTTTTGATAGGGTTATTTGGTTCTTTGGGGTCTAACTTCTTGAGTTCTTTGTATATATTGGATATTAGCCCTCTGTCGGATGTGGGGTTGGTGAAGATCATTTCCCACGTTGTTGGTTGCCGTTTTGTCCTTCTGACAGTGTCCTTTGCCTTACAGAAACTTTGTAATTTTATGAGGTCCCATTTGTCAATTCTTGATCTTAGAGCATAAGCTATTGGTGTTCTGTTCAGGAACTTTACCCCTGTGCCCATGTCCTCCAGGGTCTTCCCAAGTTTCTTTTCTAATAGTTTCAGTGTGTCTGGTTTTATGTGGAGGTCCTTGATCAACTTGGAGTTGATCTTAGTACAAGGAGATAAGAGTGGGTCAATTCGCATTCTTCTGCATGTTGACCTCCAGTTGAACCAGCACCATTTGTTGAAAAGGCTATTTTTTTTCCACTAGATGGTTGTGGCTCCTTTATCAAAGATCAAGTGACCATAAGTCTGTGGGTTCATTTCTGGGTCTTCAATCCTATTCCATTGATCTACCTGCCTGTTGCTGTACCAATACCATGCAGTTTTTAACACAATTGCTTTGTAGTACTGCTTGAGGTCAGGGATATTGATTCCCCCAGAAGTCCTTTTATTGTTGAGAATAGTTTTAGCTATCCTGGGTTTTTTGTTGCTCCAGATGAATTTGAGAATTGCTCTTTCTAGATCTATGAAGAATTGTGTTGGGATTTTGATGGGGATTGCATTGAATCTGTAGATTGCTTTTGGCAAGATGGCCATTTTTACTATATTGATCCTGCCAATCCAGGAGCAAGAAATATTTTTCCATCTTCTGAGGTCTTCTTCAATTCTTTCTTCAAGGACTTGAAGTTCCTGTCATACAGATCTTTCACTTGTTTGGTTAGAGACACACCAAGGTACTTTATGTTGTTTGTGGCTATTGTGAAGGGTGTTATTTCCCTAACTTCTTTCTCAGCCTGCTTGTCCTTTGAGTACAAGAAGGCTACGGATTTGCTTGAGTTAATTTTATAACCAGCCACTTTGCTGAAGTTGTTTATCAGCTGTAGAAGTTCTCTGGTGGAGTTTTTTGGGTCGCTTAGGTAAACTATCATATCGTCTGCAAATAATGATAGTTTCACTTCTTCCTTTCCAATTTGTATCCCTTTGACTTCCTTATGTTGTCTAATTGCTCTCGCTAGAACTTCAAGTACTATATTGAAAAGATATGGAGAGAGAGGGCAGCCTTGTCTAGTCCCTGATTTTAGTGGGACTGCTACAAGTTTCTCTCCATTTATTTTGATGTTGGCTACTAGTTTGCTGAAGATTGCTTTTACTATGTTTAGGTATGGGCCTTGAATTCCTGCTCTTTCCAAGACTTTTAGCATGAAAGGATGCTGAATTTTGTCAAATGCTTTTTCAGCATCTAATGAGATGACCATGTGGGTTTTTTTCTTTTAGTTTGTTTATGTAGTGGATTACATTGATGGATTTCCATATATTGAACCATCCCTGCATCCCTGGAATGAAGCCTACTTGATCATGGTGAATGATCGTTTTGATATGCTCTTGGATTCGGTTGGCGAGAATTTTATTTAGTATTTTTGCATCAATATTCATAAGAGAAATTGGCCTGTAGTTCTCTTTCTTTGTTGGATCTTTTTGTGGTTTAGGTAGTAGCGTAATTGTGGTTTCGAAGAACAAGTTGGGCAGTGTCCCATCTGTCTCTATTTTGTGGAATAGTTTGAAGATTATTGGTGTTAAGTCTTCTTTGAAGGTCCGGTAGAATTCTGCACTAAAGCCATCTGGTCCCGTACTTTTTTTGGTTGGGAGGCTTTCTATAACCTCTTTTATTTCTTTAAGGGTTATGGGACTGTTTAGCTGATCTACTTGATGCTGATTTAATTTTGGTATTTGGTATCTGTCTAGGAAATTGTCCATTTCCTCCAGATTCTCTAGTTGTTTTGAGTATAGGCCTTTGTAGTAGGATCTGAAGATCTTTTGAATTTCCTCTGTTTCTGTTGTTATATCCCCCTTTTCATTTTTAATTTTGTTAATTTGGATACTATCTCTGTGCCCTTTGGTTAGTCTAGCTAGGGGTTTATCTATCTTGTTGATTTTCTCAAAGAACCAGCTCTTGGATTTGTTGATTTTTTTGTATGGTTCTCTTTGTTTCTGCTTGATTGATTTCAGCCCTTAGTTTGATGATTTCCTCTCTTCTACTCCTCCTGGGTGAGTTAGCTTCTTTTTGTTCCAGGGCCTTCAGGTGTGCTGTTAAGTTGCTAGTGTATGCTCTCTCCAGTTTCTTTTTGGAGGCACTGAGGGCTATGAGTTTTCCTCTTAGCACTGCTTTCATTGTGTCCCAGAGTTTTGGGTAGGTCGTACCTTCATTTTCATTGAAGTCTAAAAAGTCTTTGATTTCTTTCTTTATTTCTTCCTTGACCAGGGTGTCATTGAGTAGAGTATTGTTCAGTTTCCATGTGTATGTGGGCTTTCTGTTGTTCTTCTTGCTATTGAAGACCACTTTTACTCCATAGTGATCTGATAGGAGACATGGGATTAGTTCGGTCTTCTTGTATTTGTTGAGGTCTGTCTTGTGACCAATTATATGATCAATTTTTGAGAAGGTACCATGTGGTGCTGAGAAAAAGGTATACTCTTTTGCTTTAGGATGGAAGGTTCTATATATATCTGTTAAATCCAATTGGTCCAAAGCTTCAATTAGTTTCACTGTATCCCTGTTTAATTTCTGCTTTCCTGTTCGGTCCATTGAGGAGAGTGGAGTGCTGAAGTCACCTACAATCATTGTGTTAGGTGCGATGTGTGCTTTAAGCTTTAGTAAAGTTTCTTTTATGAATGAGGGTGCCCTTACATTTGGTGCATAGATGTTCAGTATTGAGAATTCTTCTTGGTGGATTTTCCCTTTGACAAGCAGGCAGTGCCCTTCTGTGTCTCTTTTGATGACTTTAGGTTGAAAGTCAATTTTATCTGATATTAGAATGGCTACTCCGGCTTGTTTCCTGGGACCATTTGCTTGTAAAACTGTCTTCTAGCCTTTTACTCTAAGGTGGTGTTTGTCTTTGACACTGAGATGTGTTTCCTGTATGTAGCAAAATGTAGAGTCCTGTTTCTGTATCCAGTCTGTTAGTCTGTGTCTTTTGATTGGGGAATTGAGTCCATTGATATTAAGAGATATTAAGGAATAGTAGTTATTACTTCCTGACATTTTGGGCATTATTTGTATTTGAGTGGTTCTCTTCTTTTGGGTTGGATGAGATGGGGTTTCTATCTTGTTTCTTGTGGGGTGTTGTTTCCCCCCTTGTGTTGGTATTTTTCCCCTATTATCCTTTATAGGGCTGGGTTTGTAGATAAGTATTTTGCAAATTTGGTTTTGTCGTGGAATATCTTGGTTTCCCCATCTATGGCAATTGAGAGTTTCGCTGGGTATAGTAGTCTTGGCTGAAGTTTGTGTTCTCTTAGGGTCTGCATGAGGTCTGCCCAGAATCTTCTAGCTTTCATGGTCTCAGGTGAGAAGTCTGGTGTAATTCTGATAGGTCTTCCTTTATATGTTACTTGGCCTTTTTCTCTTACTGCCTTTAATATTCTTTCTTTGTTTAGTACATTTGGGGTTTTGATTATTATGTAACAGGAAGTATTTCTGTTCTGGTCCAGTCTATTTGGGGTTCTATAGGCTTCTTGTATATTCATGGGCATCTCTTTCTTTAGGTTGGGGAAGTTTTCTTCCATAATTTTGTAGAAGATATTTGCTGGCCCTTTAAGTTGTAGATCTTCATTCTCCTCTATCCCTATAATCCTTAGGTTTGGTCTTCTCATTGTGTCCTGGATTTCCTGAATGTTTTGGGTTACCATCTTTTTGCATTTTGCATTTTCTTTAATTGTTGAATCCATGGTTCCTATGGTATCTTCAGCATCTGAGATTCTGTCTTCTATCTCTTGTATTCTATTGTTGATATTTACATCTATGACTCCTGATTTCTTCCCAAGGTTTTCTATCTCCAACATTGTCTCCCTTTGTGATTGCTTAGTTGTTTCTACTTCTGTTTTTAGATTTTGTATGGTTTTGCTCAGATCTTTCAGTTGCTTGTTTGTGTTTTTCTGTAATTCTTTAAGGGATTTTTGTGTTTCCTCTTTTATGACTTCTACTCGTTGACCCATGTTGTCTTGTATTTCTTTAAGTGATTTTTGTTTCTCCCCCTTATTGGGATTCATTTTTTGCTCTATATTCTCCTGGATTTCTTTAAGTGATTTTTGTGTCTGCCTTGTATGGGCTTCTAGTTTTTGATCTATTTTCTTCTCTATTACTTTAAGAAATTTATCTAAGTGATCCTCAATCTGCATCTTTACCAGTGATTTTAGATCTGAGTCTTGTTTTTCTGGTGTGTTGAGATATCTGGGATTTAATTGTGTTTGCCTTGTAATGGCTTCTAGCTTTTGATCTATTTTCTCATGTATTACTTTAAGAGATTTATCTAAGTGTTCCTCTATCAGCATCCTGACCAGTGATTTTAGATCTGAGTCTTGTTTTTCTGGTGTTTCGGGGTATCCAAGATTTATTGCTGTCGGGGAACTGGGTTCGGATGCCGCCATACTGCCTTGATTTCTGTTAGTAGCGATCTTATGTTTGCCTTTTGCCATCTGGTTAACTCTGGTGTTAGTTGGTCCTGTAGATACTAGCTGGTGCTTGACCCTCCTGTGGGGTTGTAAGGCTATTTCCCAGCGACTGGGATACCTGAACCACTGTCCTGCAGGGCTCTTGCTCACAGATTGCTGACAGGTGGCCTGAGTCCCCTGAGGTCTTAAACTCAGGATATCCCAGGTACTTGGTTCCGCCTGTTGGGCGGCTGCTCTGCACTGCTCCTGCTCAGGGTTTGCTGTCTGATATCCTGTTTCCCCAGGGGTCTTAAAGTTGGGATATCTCAGTTATCTGGTTCCGCCTGCTGGTCCCAAGCTGCTGGGAAGCTGGCTGGGTCCGGCTTCCCCGCCACTGGCTGGATGGGAGGCTGGTTCCGCCTCAGGCTGGGTCTGGGCACCTGGCACACTGGCTGGGTCCGGCTTCCCTACCACCAGCTGAATGGGAAGCTGCAGGCAATATGGCAGCTGCCTGCAGGGAGCTCGGGGTCTGCCCTGCGAGTGCAGAGCGCAGCCGCTACTCTGTGCCCAACTCCCGCTCCAGGCCTGAGTCCCCGAAGGTCTTAAACTCGGGCTGTCTCGGGTACCTGGTTCTGCAGCTGGCTGGGTCTGAGCACCTGGCACGCTGGCTGGCTCCGGCTTCCCCACCACAAGCTGGATGGGAAGCTGGTTCTGCCGCCCAACTTAAAGTTTTGAATGTCAGAAATATTCCAAATAAATCTTAACCATGTCATCTCCTATTTCCTCTAAATTTACTTTTTCTTTTGCTCAGTTTCCCTCAGCAAAGATTATTTCTTATCTTGTCTACCAAAGTACTTTATATTAAAGTAGTTTTATCTAGATGTTTTCAGCAATATTTTTTCAAGAATACATATTATTCAGTCAATGAGTGACACATATCACAAGATGATAATTTATCTAAACACCCATTTCCTTCTTATAATTTTGCATGTGTGCAAAAAACATTCATTCCAGCAAAGAAATATAGAAATTGTTTTATATCACATAATTTGAGTCTCATGGGAAAATGAAATAGCATTAATAGACCTCAGGGTAGAACAGGGCTATTCTGAGCTGACACTGAAATCACTATATTTTTTCCTGAGACATGATCACATAACATACTGAGTAAACATGACAATATTGTTTTATAACAATCCAATTGTATAATTCAAATAAAGACTATCAAGTTTTATCATGATACTTAAAAAATGTTTAATAGTCCCACAACTTCTCTATGTAAGAGGAATAGTGTTACTAGAACTTGGAATGGACCTCAGAGGAGTATAATTTTCCAGGACAGCATTCAAAGACCACCTTTGACTCTAATTTATTAGTATTTTTAATATAGATGTAAGTATATTATACTATAAGGATAACAGTAGACCCCAAGGATCCATAAAAAAACCCTTTGTTTATATTCAATTTACAGTGCCCAAAGCATTTTTGTGATTTAAACAATGTAAACTTTCAGTTATTTGAAACATTATCAAGGTTATTATAATGAAGAGAAGCATTTTGAAATAGACAGCTAAAGAATTTGTTTTCATATAAAAAAGTTTAATTGTGGTTATAAAATTCAGGGAAGTATGCTTATCTTAGAAGACATACATAGCCAAATAAAGAGCCCAATACAAAGTGGAGGGCTCTAGAAATCACCAGAACAATACAACAATTAGCTTTCCTTTTAATTGCCCACCAACAGTTGATAAGATCTTATTGCTGAAGACATCATAACCTTTGTCAATGTATATGAAGAAGCAAGTTTTTTACCAAAATGGAGAAATCCTCCTTTTTAGTTAGCTATCAGAATACAGGAAGATGTTGCAGGGTATATGATCACACTGTGAAACCCAAGATGGGGCATTTTCTCAGCCCTAGCAGACACTTCTCATCCTGAAGTTTTCTGTTTATTGTAAACAAGATTAAATAAATTCATCCATAGGTCAAGAGGCAGAGCAATCAACCAGTTGACAGGAAATGAAGATAGAGAAAAAACTATAGGGAGTAAAAGGAAGTCAGGAGAATGGATAGAGAGAGATACACAGGTAGTAGAAGGGAGAAGCATTTAGTTTGAGGGATTGTGAGACATCTTGGGGAAGGAGAGCTTCCTTGGGGAAGGGATGTTGGTTAAAGAGCAAGGTCAGCTGTATACTTTCTCTGCTTCTCTGAACTAGCATGCTTTCACCCCTGAATCTCTTTTGGTAGCAGGAGCCATGGACCAGCCCATGTATACTAGTCCCTGAGACCTCAGAGGGTCAAGGATAATTGGTAATGTTGTTCTTCCAATGGTGTTGCAATCCCCTTAGCTCCTTCAACACTTCAGAAGACGGATGCTAGAGAGATGGGTGAGGCAGGAGAGGGTGGGTGTGTGGGGAATCATCCTCTTTAGAAGCAAAGCAGAAGAGTATGGCATGGGAGATTTGTGAAGGGGAGACCAGACCAGGAAGGGAGATAACATTTGAAATGTAAACAAATGAAAGTAAGAAGTAAATGAAGTAAGAAGAGGTGCAGAAATAAACATGCATCGTATGTATGCAGGAATTTCTCAAAGACTAATTAAAATGTTAGTATTTTAATGTTTATGTGTTTGATTCTGTAATGTGGTACTATTTCTTGGGAGATGTAAACAGATATCCACTTACCCTAAACAGGGAGCCAACAACAGACATGGCCCAGTTTGGTGATCTAGTGGCTGTTACTGAGGTAATTTAACAGGTGTATTTGTGAGGAGTAACTTAGGAAAGCACAAATTAGTCAGATATCTAAAAATGGAAACCTCTAGCACATGCACAACCTGAAAACAGCTAAACAATTTGGATATTCCACTTTCCTAGCTAGTTCAGTTGGTTAAAGACTCTCCCAACCAACGTGGCAATTCTCCATTTCTTCATTGTACCTTGACTAATCTGTTTCTTCAACATCGCTTGGCTACTATGAGTCTATTCTAGACAGCCTCAGTTGTCACAATGTGTCCTTCAGTTTTCCCGGCTACCTATACTTACTTGTAGAGGGAGAAGCCTAATGAATCTGGTCAGTTTTAGTGAAGTATTGATGCTATTATGTTTTTGACTCTCTATGCTTAAAAAGTGTCCTTTCTAGATAGAATGTTACACTTCCTGTTAAAATCATATTTTCTTTCATCTTTCTTAAAATGTATTCTTAAAGAGACACTTGTAAAGATGGAAATCTCAGATGAACATGCTGTATAATATATTTCAAATCATATTGAGGGATTAGATCTAATGCAAAGCCAATGAACAATATTCATGTTTTAAATTTATTACATTCATATGGTTTGTAAAAACGTAAAGAGAGAGGAAATATTCTCTAAAGTTGGCTCAGAATTGCATAGCATCATGTATCATGCAGTGTTTGATAGTTAATATTTATAAACTTGACTACATTTTGAATCAGCTCAAAGAATCACCTCTGTATGTGTGTATGAGTTTGTTTGGAAAGAGGTTTGGCTAAGGAGTTAAGACAACTATGAGAATAGTAACATCCCATGAAATATGACCATACGATAAAAAAAAGACTACCATTGCAAATCAGAAAACAGAGGTCCTGAGCAGACACTTCCTAAACAGGATCATTTGAAACCCATTAAGTTCTTATCAAAAACTCTATTTATTGATGTTCTGGGTATTGTGAAATTAAAATATTAATTATTAAGTTCATTAGAAAGCAAATGGGATGAAGAGAATTCCCCAAAATTTATAAATAAATAACATTGAACCAAAAATATTTATTAAAAAATAACATTAAATGAACAGTAGCTCCTTTTTACCTAACATATCAGAGCAGCCAAGCAGGCAGGATAACGATGCTGGTTCTCTGACAAACATTTTGAAGAATATAATACAACTGGTGGACAAGAGATGTCTCCACTTTAATGGTTTATTTTTGAATAAACTAAATTCAAAGGAACTAAAATAAAAGTAATTCAAATTTAAAGTTAAGTTCATTTAAAATTTTCAATGATAAAATATCCTTTATGTATAGAAATACAATTTACATATCAAGTAATATCATAATAGAATTATTAAATATAATTTTAAACAAAATTTAGAGTTTTAAGTTTCAAGTGAACAAAGCACCTTCTGAGGACACCATTTTTAAGTGGATCCCTGCAGTAAATTTGGCCCATGTGGAATTCTTTCTTCAATAATGGGTAGTGGAATGAAAAGGAAATCTCAGTTCTCAGAATCACTGGCTAAAGAATAACCATTTTGGTCATGGCTCCCAGCGGACCAGACAGGCAGCTCCAGGTACACAGAGATATCCCGAGTCTAACATCACTTGGGACACAGCCCACCAAGATTCTGCCTACATCCACGGCCTGGGCAGCTCTGCAGTCCATCTGTGTGCCAGTCCTGTCAGGGGACATTTGCCCTGAAGAATGATCTGCACTTGGGAAAGGTCCCCTGCAGCATCTGCCATCTTCACTCCCAGACAGAGAAGAGAGGTCGCACTAGGTTCACAGAGATATGCCAAGTTGAACATCACTCAGTACACAGCCTTGGAGGGGCTTCTACCTGCGCCCAGGGCCTGGGCAGCTCTGCAGGCCATCTGTGTGCCAGCCCTGTCCTGGGCCATTTGCCCTGCAGAGTGATCATTAATTGGAGGGGTTCCCAGAGGTTTCCACCAAGTTCGCTCCCGGGCAGACCAGATAGGCAACACCAGGTACACAGAGACAACCCGTATATAGCATTGCTTGGTTCAAGGCACACCAGGACTCCAACAGCACGCAAGAGTAGGGCAGCACATTAGCAATTTGTGCCAGGGGAAACCCAGTCATCCAGTAGTGCAGAAATAGCCTTACTGGTTCACAGGAGGATCGAGCACCAACCAGTGACAACAGGACCAACTAACACTAGAGAAAACACTAGAGCAAACTTAGGAACATTACTAACAGAAATCAAGGCAAATTGGCAGCATCTGAACCCAATTTTCCAACAACAGCAAGCCCTGGATAATCCAACACACCAGAAAAACAATGTTTGGATTTAAAATCAACTGGTCATGATGCTGTTAGAGGAACACAAGAAGGATATAAATAAATCTCTTAAAGAAATACAGGAGAACCTGAATCAAAAGATAGAAACACTTATAAGGGAAACACAAAAATCATTTAAAGAAATTCAGGAGAATATGGGTCAACAAATATAAGCCAATAAAGAGGAAATGTAAAAATCACTTAAAGAAATACAGGAGAACTTGGGTCAACAGGCAGAAGTCATGAAAGAGGAAACACAAATATCTCTTAAAGAATTACAGGAAAACACAAAACAAAGGAACAGAGCAAAACCATTCGGGATCTAAAAACAGAAGTAGAAACAACTAAGAAATCACAAAGGGAGACAACTTTGGAGCTAGAAAAGCTTGGGAAGAAATCAGGGGCCATAGATGAAATATCAACAACAAAATACAAGAGATAGAAGAAAGAATCTCAGATGCCAAAGATACCATAGAAATCATTGACTCAACAGTCAAAGAAAATGAAAAATGAAAAGAGCTTGTAACCAAAAATGTCCAGGAAATCCAGGACACAATGAGAAGACCAAACCTAAGGATTATAGGTATAGATGAGAGTGAAGATTTACAACTTAAAGGGTCAGCAATTGTCTTCAACAAACTTATGGCAGAAAACTTCCCTAACCTAAAGAGAGAGATGCCCATGAATATACAAGAAGCCTACAGAATTCCAAACAGACTGGACCAGAACAGAAATACCTCCTGCCACATTAAAACCAAAACCCCAAATTTACTTTTAAAAAAAAGGAAAGAATATTAAAAGCAGTAAGAGAAAAAGGCCAAGAAACATATAAAGGAAGACCTAACAGAATTACATCAGACATCTCACCAAAGACCATGAAAGTTCGAAGATCCTGGGCAGATTTCATACAGACTCTAAGAGAACACAGCAAAACTCTCAAGCAAGATAGATGGAGAAGCCAAGATAGTCCATGAAAAAACCAAGTTTACACAATATCTTTCCACAAACTCAACCCACAAAGGTTAATAGGTGGAAAACACCAATACAAGGAGTGAAAATACACCCTGGAAAAAGCAAGATAGTAACCTTCTTCAATCAAATCCAAAAGAAGTTAACAACTCAAATATAAAAATAACATCAAAAATGACAGGAAGTAATAACCACTATTACTTAATATCTCTTAACATCAATGGACTCAATTCTCCAATGAAAAGACATAGACTAACAGACTGGATACTTAAACAGGACCCTACATTTTGCAGCATAGAGGAAACATACCTCAGTGTCAAAGACAAATACTACCTTAGAGTAAAAGGCTGGAAGACAATTTTACAAGCAAATGGTCTCAGGAAACAAGCCAGAGTAGCCATTCTAATATCAGATAAAATTGACTGTCAAACTAAAGTCATCAAAACAGACACAGAAGGACACTCCTTACTAGGCAAAGGATAAAACTACCAAGAACTCTCAATTCTGAACATCTCTGCTCCAAATGCAAGGGCACCCACATTCATAAAAGAAACTTTACTAAAGCTCAAAGCACACGTTGCACCTAACACAATAATTTTGGGTGACCTCAACACTCCCCTCTCCTCAATGAACTGATCCGGAAAACAGAAACTAAGCAGGGATACAGTGAAAATAATCGAAGGTTTGGACCAATTGGATTTAAGAGATACGTACATACATACATACATACATACACACACACACACACACAAACACACACACACACACACACACACACACACACACACACACACATATATATATATATATATATATATATATATATATATATATATAAAACACTTTTCATCCTAAAGCAAAAGAATACAACTTTTTCTCAGCACCTCAAGGTACCTTCCCCGAAATCGGTCACAAGGCAGACCTCAACAAATATAAGAAGATGGAATGGATCCCATGCCTCCTATCAGATCACTATGGAGTAAGAGTGATGATCTTCAATAGCAGCAAAAACAACAGAAAGCCCACATACACATGGAAGCTGAACAATACTCTACTCAATGATACTTTGGTCAAAGAAGAAATAAAGAAAGAAATCAAAGACTTTTTAGAATTTAATGAAAATGAAATGAAAATGCTAAGAGGAAAACCCATAGCCCTGAGTGCCTCCAAAAAGAAACTGGAGAGAACATACACTAGCAGCTTAACAGCAAACCTGAAAGAATTGGAAAAAAAGAAGCTAATTCACCTAGGAGGAGTAGAAGACAGGAGATCATCAAACTCAGGACTGAAATCAATCAAGTAGAAACAAAGAGAACCATACAAAGAACCATCCAAACCAGGAGCTGGTCCTTTGAAAAAAATCAACAAGATAGACAATTCCTTAGCCAGCTTAAACAAAGGGCACAGAGACAGTATCCAAATTAACAAAATTAGAAATGAAAAGGGAGATATAACAATACAAATCGAGGAAATTCAAAAACGTCATTGGATTCTACTACAAAAGCCTATACTCAACACAACTGGAAAACCTGGAGGAAATGGAAATTTTCCTAGACAGATACCAAATACCAAAATTAAATCAGGATCAAATAGATCATCTAAACAGTCCCATAAACCCCTAAAGAAATAGAAGCAAAAAAAGCACAGTATCAGATGGTTTAATGCAGAATTCTATAAGACCTTCGAAGAAGACATAACAACAATTCCCTTTAAACTATTCCACAAAATCGAAACAGAAGGAACACTATGCAACTCGATCTATGAAGCCACAATTACACTGATACCAAAACCACACAAAGATCCAACAAAGAAAGAGAACTTCAGGCCAATTTTCCTTATGAATATCAATGCAAAAATACTCAATAAAATTCTTGCCAATTGAATCCAAGAACACATCAAGACGATCATTCACCATGATCAAATAGGCTTCTTCCAGAGATGCAGGGATGGTTCAATATACAGCAATCCATGAATGCAATCCACTACATAAACAAATTGAAAGAAAAAAACACATGGACATTTCATTAGATGCTGAAAAAGCATTGGACAAAATCCTTTCATGCTGTCTTGGAAAGAACAGGAATTCAAGGCCTATACCTAAACATAGTAAAAGCAATACAGCAATCCTGTAGCCAACATCAAACTAAATGGAGAGAAACCTGAAGCAATCCCACTAAAATCAGGGACTAGACAAGGCTGCCCTCTCTCTCCATATCTTTTCAATATAGAACTTGAAGTTCTAGTTAGAGCAATTAGACAACATAAGGTCAAAGGGATACAAATTGGAAAGAAAGAAGTCAGTCACTATTTGAAGATGATATGATGGTATACTTAAGTGATCCAAAAAAATTCCACCAGAGGATTCCTACAGCTGATAAACAACTTTAGTAGTGGCTGGTTATAAAATCAACTCAAGCAAGTCAGTAGCCTACCTATACTCAAAGGATAAGCAGACTGAGAAATTAATTAGGGAAATGATACCCTTCACAATAGCTACAAACAATATAAAGTATCTTGGTGTGACTCTATCCAAACAAGTGAAAGATCTGTATGACAAGAACTTCAGGTCTCTGAAGAAGAAAATGGAAGAAGACCTCAGAAAATGGAAAAATCTTCCATGCTCGTGGATTGGCAGGGGTAATGTAGTTAAAATGGCCATCTTGCCAAAAGCAATATAGAGATTCAGTGCAACCCCATCAAAATGCCAACTCAGTTCTTCATAGAGTTAGAAAGAGCAATTCTTAAATTCATCTGGAATAACAAAAATCCCAGAATAGCTAAAACTATTCTCAACAGTAAAAGAACTTCTGGGGGAATCAGTATCCCAGATCTCAAACTGTACTACAGAGCAATAATGTTAAATACTGCATGTTATTGTACAGAGAAAGTCAGGTAGATCAACGTAATAGGATTGAAAACCCAGAAATGAACCCACACACCTATACTTGATCTTCGACAAAGGAGCTGAAAACATCCAGTGGAAAAACAATAGCCTTTTCTTTTTTTTTAATTTTATATATTTTTTGTTTACATTCCAAAGGCTTTCCTCTTTCCCAGTTCCCCCCTCACCATATGTCCCATAAGTCCTCTTCCCTCTGCCCATTCCCCAATCACCCCCACCCGAATTTCTCTGTTCTAATACTCTCCTACAAAACTGGATCCAGTCTTTTCAGGACCAGGGTCCTTTCCTTCCTTCTTCTTGGGAATCTTTTGATTTGCTAATTGTGCGTTGAGTATTCAGAGCTTTGGGGCTCATTAATATCCACTTATCAGTGATTGCATTTCATGTGTATTCTTTTGTGATTGGGTTAACTCACTTAGGATGATATTTTCCAGATCCAACCATTTGCCTACAAAGTGCATGACTTCATTATTTTTAATTGCTGAGTAGTATTCCATTGTATAAATATACCACATTTTCTGTATCCATTCCTCCTTAGAGGGACATCTGGGCTCATTCCAACTTCTGGCTATTAAAAATATGGCAGCTATGAACATAGTGGAGCATGTGTCTTTATTGTATGCAGGGGAATCCTCTGGGTATATGCCCAGGAGTGGTATGACAGGGTCCTCTGGAAGTGTCAGGCCCAATTTTTTGAGGAAATGCCAGACTGATTTCCAGAGTGGGTGCACCATCTTGCAATCCCACAAACAGTATAGGAGTGTTCCTCTTTCTCCACATCCTCGCCAGCACCTGTTGTCTCTTGGGTTTTTAATCTTAGCCATTCTGACTGGTGTGAGGTAGAATCTCAGGGTTGTTTTGATTTGAATTTTTCTGATGACTAAAGATGATGCTAAACATCTCTTAAGGTGTTTCTCGGCCATCTGAATTTCTTCTGGTGAAAATTCTTTGTTTAGCTCTGTACCCCATTTTTTGATAGGGTTATTTGTTTCATTGGGGTCTAACTTCTTGAGTTCTTTCTATATATTGGATATTAGCCCTGTGTCAGATGTGGGGTTGGTGAAGATATTTTCCCAATTTGTTGGTTGCTGCTTTGTCCTTCTGACAGTGTCCTTTGCCTTACAGAAATTTGTAATTTTATGAGGTCCCATTTGTCAATTCTTGATCTTAGAGCATAAGCTATTGGTGTTCTCTTCAGAAAATTTCCCCCTGTGCTCATGTCCTCCAGGGTCTTCCCAAGTTCCTTTTCTATTAGTTTCAGTGTGTCTGGTTTTATATGGAGGTCCTTGATCTACTTGGAGTTGATCTTGGTACAAGGAGATAAGAGTGGGTCATTTCACATTCTTCTGCATGTTGACCTCCAGTTAAACAAGAACCATTTGTGGAAAAGTCTATGGTTGGAGCTCCTTTACCAAAGATAAAGTGACCATAAGTTTGTGGGTTCATTTTTGCCTCTTCAATTCTATTCCATTGATCTACTTGCCTGTTGCTGTACCAATACCATGCAGTTTTTAGCACAGTTGCTCTGTAGTACTGCTTGAGGTCAGGGATATTGATTCCCCAAGAAGTCCTTTTATTGTTGAGAATAGTTTTAGCTATCCTGGGTTTTTGTTGCTCCAGATGAATTTGAGAATTGCTCTTTCTAGATCTAGGAAGAATTTATTTGGGATTTTGATGGGGATTGCATTGAATCTGTAGATTGCTTTTGGCAAGATGGCCATTATTATTATATTGATCCTACCAATCGAAGAGCATGGAATATATTTCCCTCCTGAGGTCTTCTTCAATTTCTTTCTTCAAGGACTTGAAGTTCCTGTCATACAGATCTTTCATTTGTTTGGTTAAAGTCACGCCAAGATACTTTACATTGTTTGTCACTATTGTGAAGGGTATTATTTACCTAATTTCTTTCTCATCCTGCTTGCCCTTTGAGTACAATAAGGCTACTGATTTGCTTGAGTTGATTTTATAACTAGTCACTTTGCTAAAGTTATCACCTGTAGGAGTTCTCTGGTGGAGTTTTTGGGTTGCTTACATATACTATCATATCATCTGCAAAAAGTGATAGTCTGATTTCTTCCTTTCCAGTTTGTATCCCTTTGACTTCCTTATGTTGTCTAATGGCTCTCGTTGGAACTTCAAGTACTATATTGAAAAGATATGGAGAGAGAGGGCAGCCTTGTCTATTCCCTGATTTTAGTGGGATTGCTTCAAGTTTCTCTCCATTTATTTTGATTTTGACTAATGGTTTGCTGTATATTGCTTTTACTAGATTTATGTGTGGGCCTTGAATTCCTGTTCTTTCCAGGACTTTCAGCATGAAAGGATGCTGAATTTTGTGAAATGCTTTTTCAGCATCTAATGAGAAGGCCATGTGGTTTTTTTATTTTAGTTTGTTTATGTAGTGGATTGCATTGATGGATTTTTGTATATTGGACCATCCCTGAATCCCTGGGATGAAGCCTACTTGATCATGGTGAATGATTGTTTTGATGTGCTCTTGGATTGAGTTGGCAAGAATTTTATTTAGTATTTTTGCATCAATATTCATAAGAGAAATTGGCCTGAAGTTTTCTTTCTTTGTAGGATCTTTGTATGCTTTTGGTATCAGCATAATTTTGGCTTCATAAAATGAGTTGGGCAGTGTTCCTTCTGTTTCTATATTGTGGAATAGTTTGAAGAGTATTGGTGTTAGGTCTTCTTTGAGGGTCTGATAGAATTCTGCACTAAAACCATCTGCTACCATACTTTTTTTGGATGGGAGACTTTCTAAATACCCTTCTATTTCTCTAGGGGTTATGGGACTATTTAGCTGATCTAATTGATGCTGATTTAATTTTGGTATTTGGTATCTGTCTAGGAAATTGTCCATTTCCTCCACATTCTCCAGTTTTTTTGAGTATAGGCTTTTGTAGTAGGATCTGATGATTTTTTGAATTTCCTCAGTTTCTGTTGTTATATCCCCCTTTTCATTTCTAATTTTGGTGATTTGGATACTGTCTCTGTTCCCTTTGGTTAGTCTGGCTAAGGGTTTATCTGTCTTGTTGTTTTTCTCCAAGAACCAGCTCTTGGTTTTGCTGATTCTTTGTATGGTTCTCTTTGTTTCTACTTGATTGATTTTAGCCCTTAGTTTGATGATTTCCTGTCTTCTACTCCACCTGGGTGAATTAGCTTCTTTTTGTTCCAGGGCCCTCAGGTGTGCTCTTAAGTTGCTAGTGTATGCTCTCTCCAGTTTCTTTTTGGAGGCACTGAGGGCTATGAGTTTTCCTCTTAGCACTGCTTTCATTGTGTCGCATAGATTTGGGTAGGTCATACCTTCATTTTCATTGAATTCTAAAAAGTCTTTGATTTCTTTCTTTACTTCTTCCTTTATCAAGGTGTCATTGAGTATAGTATTGTTCAGTTTCCATGTGTATGTGGGCTTTCTGTTGTTCTTCTTGCTATTGAAGACCACTTTTACTCCATAGTGATCCGATAGGAGACATGGGATTAGTTCGGTCTTCTTGTATTTGCTGAGGTCTGTCTGGTGACCAATTATATGATCGATTTTGGAGAAGGTACAATGTGGTACTGAGAAAAAGGTATATTCTTTTGCTTTAGGATGAAATGTTTTATATATATATATATATATATATATATATATATATATATATATATATATATATATCTGTTAAATCCAATTGGTCCAAAGCTTCACTGTGCCCCTGTTTAGTTTCTGCTTTCCTGATCGGTCCATTGAAGAGAGTGGAGTGTTGAAGTCACCTACAATTATTGTGTTAGGTGCAATGTGTGCTTTAAACATTAGTAAAGTTTCTTTTACAAATGAGGGTGCCCTTACATTTGGAGCAGATATAGTATTGAGAATTCTTCTTGGTGGATTTTCCCTTTGATCAGCAAGAAGTGACCTTCCGTGTCTCTTTTGATGACTTTAGGTTGAAAGACAATTTTATCTGATATTTGAATGGCTAGTCAGGCTTGTTTCCTGAGACCATTTGCTTGTAAAATTGTCTTCCAGCCTTTTACTCTAAGGTAGTGGTTTTCTTTGACACTGAGATGTGTTTCCTGTATGCAGCAAAATGTAGGGTCTTGTTTCCATATCCAGTCTGTTAGTTTGTGTCTTTTTATTGGGGAATTGAGACCATTGATGTTAAGAGATATTAAGGAATAGTAATTATTACTTCCTGACATTTTGGGCGTTATTTTTTATATTTGAGTCATTCTCTTCCTATAGGTTTGATGAGAGGGGGTTTCTATCTTGCTTCTTCTGGGGTGTTGTTTCCCCCCTTGTGTTGGTATTTTTCCCCTATTATCCTTTGTAGGGCTGGGTTTGTAGATAAGTATCTTGCAAATTTGGTTTTGTCATGGAATATCTTGGTTTCCCCATCTATGGCAATTGAGAGTTTTGCTGGGTATAGTAGTCTTGGCTGAAGTTTGTGTTCTCTTAGGGTCTGCAAGAGGTCTGCCCAGGATCTTCTAGCTTTCATGGTCTCAGGTGAGAAGTCTGGTGTAATTCTGATAGGTCTTCCTTTATATGTTACTTGGCCTTTTTCTCTTACTGCCTTTAATATTCTTTCTTTGTTTAGTACATTTGGGGTTTTGATTATTATGTGACAGGAGGTATTTCTGTTCTGGTCCAGTCTATTTGGGGTTCTGTGGGCTTCTTGTATATTCATGGGCATCTCTTTCTTTAGGTTGGGGAAGTTTTCCTCCATAATTTTGTAGAAGATATTTGCTGGCCCTTTAAGTTGTAGATCTTCACTCTCATCTATCCCTTTAATCCTTAGGTTTGGTCTTCTCATTATGTCCTGGATTTCCTGAATGTTTTGGGTTACCAGCTTTTTGTATTTTGCATTTTCTTTAATTGTTGAATCCATGGTTCCTATGGTATCTTCAGCATCTGAGATTCTGTCTTCTATCTCTTGTATTCTATTGTTGATACTTGCATCTATGACTCCTGATTTCTCCCCAAGGTTTTCTATCTCCAACATTGTCTCCCTTTGCGATTGCTTAGTTGTTTCTACTTCTGTGTTTAGATTCTGGTTAGTTTTGCTCAGATCTTTCACTTGCTTGTTTGTGTTTTCATGTAATTCTTTAAGGGATTTTTGCGGTTCCTCTTTTATGACTTCTACTTGTTGGCCCATGTTCTCTTGATTTCCTTTAAGTGATTTTTGTGTTTCCTCCTTATTGGCATCCATTTTTTGATCCATATTCTTCTGAATTTCTTTAAGCGATTTTTGTGTTTGCCTTGTAACGGCTTCTCGCTTTTGATCCATTTTCTCCTGTATTACTTTACTTTAAGAGTTTTATCTAAGTGTTCCTCTATCAGCATCCTGACCAGTGATTTTAGATCTGAATCTTCTTTTTCTGATGTGTTGGGGTATCTGAGACTTATTGCTGTCAGGGAACTGTGTTTGGATGCTGCCATATTGCTTTGATTTCTGTTAGTAACGATCTTACGTTTGCCTTTTGCCATCTGGTTATCTCTGGTGTTAGTTGGTCCTGTAGTTACTAACTGGTGCTTGAACCTCCTGTTGGCTTGTAAGGCTATTTCCCCATGACTGGGACACCTGAACCATTGCCCTGCAGGGCTCCTGCTCACAGATTGCTGACAGGTGGCCTGAGTCCCCAGAGGTCTTAAACTGGGGATATCTCAGGTACCTGGTTCCACCTGCTCGTTCGAAACAGCTGGGAAGATGGCAGAGGCTGCAGGGAGTGTGGGGTCCTCCTTCAGGGCACAGAGCCCATGCCTGATTCCCCCCCCCCCAACCACTGCTCTGTGAGTGGCTTCTGTTCAAGGCCTGAGTCCCCAGAGGTCTTAACCTCAGGATATCTCTGGTACCTGGTTCCATCTGCTGGTTCTGCCTGCTGGTTCAAAACGAGTGGGAAGATGGTAGAGGCTGCAAGGCATGCTGGGTCTACATTCAGGGCACAGAGCCCACACCTGGCTACGCCCCCCCCCAACCGCTGCTCTGTGTGCTGCTCCTGTTCAAGGCCTGAGTCTCCAGAGGTCTTACACTCGGGATATCTCAGGTACCTGGTTCTGCCTGCTGGTTTGAAACAGCTGGGAAGATGGCAGAGGCTGCAGGGAGTTTGGGGCAACAATAGCCTTTTCAATAAATGGTGCTGGTTCAACTGGAGGTCAATCAGCAGAAGAATGCAAATTGGTCCATTCTTATCTCCTTTTACTAAGGTCAACTCCAAGTGAATCAAGGACCTCCACATAAAACCAGACACACTGAAACTAATAGAAAAGACATTGGGGAAGACCCTTGAGGACAGGGGCACAGGGGAAAATGTTCCTAAACAGAACACCAATAGCTTATGCTCCAAGATCAAGAATTGACAAATGAGACCTCATAAAATTACAAATTTTCTGTAAGGCAAAGGACACTGTCAAAAGAACAAAATAGCAAACAAAAAATTGGGAAAAGTTCTTCACCAACCCTACATCTGACAGAGAGCTAATATCCAATATGTACAAAGAACTCAAGAAGTTAGACTCCAAAGAACCAAATAACCTATTAAAAAATGGGGTATAGAACTAAATAAAGAATTTTCACCTGAAGAACTTCTAATGTCTGAGAAGCATCTTAAGAAATGTCCGACATCATTAGTCATTAGCGAAATGCAAATCAAAACAACCCTGAGATTTCACTTCACAACAGTCAGAATGGCTTAGATTAAAAACTCAGGAGACAGCAGGTGTTGGCGAGGATGTGGACAAAGAGGAACATTCCACTGCTGGTGGGAATGCAAGTTGGTAGAAATACTCTTGGAAATCTGTCTGGTGGATCCTCAGAAAACTGGGCATAACACTTCTGGAGACCCTGCTATACCACTCTTGGGCATAGTGGATTACCAGGACAGAGAAGTAGGAGGTGTTGATTTGGGAACGGGCGGAGGGAAGAGGGCTTATGGGACTTATGTGGTGGGGATTACTGGCAATGGGAAAATTATTTGGAATGTAAACAAAGAATATAGAAAAAAAGAATAACCATTTTGTTTCCTGATTGGATTTAAAAATGGTTTTCACTATTTTAAGGCACAAAAATTTGAATTCACATTATCTATCACAGGAAATAAAACCTTAAGAAAAAAACTATGGTAAAAATGGAGTTAAAACTAGACAAAAATATGCTCATATGCTCTTTTATACCTCATGTGTCCTTTTGCCTATACTTTATCCTTCCTTATACCTTAATGTCTTTATGAAGTTGGAAGTACAGAAAATAACAAGAGGCATCACTTCACTAACAAAAGAAGTCAAGAACTTTCTTGTGCTACATGCTCTGTCTTCAATTTCAATATCAATGTAAATTGGTTTTAAATTACCAGATTGTTAATAGAAATAACTTCAAAACTCATAGATTTGTGATTAAAACATGGAGCTGAGTAGTAAGAAAAATCATGATGAATATGATAAAAGTAAAATAAAGCAAAATGTTTCTATGTTATACAGAGAAAAGGGGATCACCTCCCTCTAGTCCCTAGCCATACATTATGACATACTATATGCCTGCAGTCTTGCTCTTGTTGCCAATCTCCTTCTAAATATCTGGCATTCCAAATCTGCTTTTGTAGAAATTTAATTCCTCTAATTTCTTTCCAAGATCCTGTGCTCTGATATTCTAGTTCAGCCCAGCCAATAGAAATACAAGAGTGCATGAGACGTGAACAACACATAATCTTTGTTTCTCTTGCAGTATATCAGCTCACATTAGACAGACACCAAGATAATTTAAGTCTCTCTTGGATGGGTTTATGATGTTGTTAAATGATTTATCTCTCTTTTTTCTACAAATATGAAGATCAACATGATAACTAAAGCTTCTGTGGCTTCTCAAAACTGTGTGCAGCTTTAAATTCTTCCATTATTTATGAAACTACTTCATTCTATTGAGTCACCTACAACAAAGATTTTTTAAATGAAACTCTTTTTAATACAATAACATCAGAAGTGATAATTCGCAGAGAATTTTATTGTACTTCTCACAGGTTGGGTTGGAGTCTTCCTGCAGTTGGGTCACAGATCACTAATGTTTCCAGAAGCAAAACATGAAGCCAGTGACAGGCAGCAAGTTAACAAATCAGCATTACTTTCTGTGATTCTTTTGGTTTTCTTACAGGAAACAAAGATTCCTGGGAAATTTTGAATTATCATATATTTTTGAATATTCCACACCATTGTGTTTATTAATCTGGACCCAGCTGATATGAGACCCCCAACACACATACAGGAGAGGACTACCAAGTCCGTGTTTATTCAGAGATAATGCACCTAACTCTCGAGAGACTGGAGGCCCAAGGGAGTTTAGTGGTCAGGTGGCATGGTTGATGGGGACATCCATGTGGAGACATGGGGAAGGGGAGAAGGTATGGGATGTGGAACAGTCAGAGAGTGGACAGGGTGGATAAAATATGGATTATAAAAATAAATTAATTAATTAAAAAAGAATAATGAGCTTAAGTTTTTTATATTTTTTCATGGTAAATTGAAGAATGAGAGAATTTATATTATGGTCTAATAAAATTTGGTAGCATAAAGATAGACAAAAGTAGATAAATTTAAAAATAAGCCAAATTTTCAAGTATACATACATTTATATGATATATCTTGACAATTTTAAAACATAAGATTTCATAAGCAGTGCTATGAATACAAAGATGTATTAAAAACAAGAAACACAAACATTTTTAATCAGTTGATCAATGTTCACTAGACAAATCATTTTTCTTTGAGATTAACATTGTTATATACTCTATAATAAGTATATCAAAGAAGCTAGATATGGTGGTATATTTTATAGTTCCAGCATTCAGGAGGCTAACCCAGGAAAGTTGACATGAGTTTAAGCTTATCCTGGGCCACAGAGTATGGTGACTACTCAGTCACTAAAGCAATGCTAGCATTGAAAATGGGCTTTCCTGTAAGGTTACTAAATTTGATTTCAATGTTCATCCTTCTTTGAAATGAATATTGATGACGATAAGTATAGCCTGCTTGCAAAGAATGTGTTATCTGCAGTGAAGTGCACTGAAGTCAGTGTTAAAAAGAAGCTGTCATCCCTTTCCCAAGAGGGCTGCCTGGTCTGGCCTCAGTGTTAGAGGATGTGCCTAATCCTGCAAAGTCTTGATACTCCAGGATTGAGGAAATACTGAAGGGGCCCCATATCCCATCAGAGGAGATGGGGAGGGGAATGGCAGGAGGAACTGCTGAGTGAGGGGGACATGGGTGGCAGCATTTGGGATGTAAATAAATATATAAATAAGGGAAAAGTAAATAAATAAGTAAATGAAGCTGTAACTTCATGGAAGATTGTCATTCCAGGGGAGTAGAGTTCAATGGGGTAGCATTCATCACCCACATCAGCACAGAGCAGACATGCCAGGTCCAAAATAACCAGACTCAACTGAGGCTTAGAAGTCAGAGGTAGTTCACCCTTAGAGGTCTGAAGTAGTGGACAAATTATTATATTGTCTTAAATAATGAGAAATTAGCTACTGAAGTACTAATTAGATATTAAAATTATGCTATTATAATCACTAGCTTCTGACTATTTCCAGAGAGTCTAGAGAAATTCTCAAAGACCAGTGTCACTTAAGAAAGATGTCAAGGCACAATTAGCAAGTCAAATGATTCCCAAGAAGAAGAAAGGAGAGGACCCTGGACCTGTAAAGATTGGATCCAGTTTTGTAGAGAAACCGTGGGGGGAGGGGGAATGATTGGGGAATAGTTGGGGGGAGAGGAATTATGGAACTTATGGTAGGGGGGGGAACTGGGAAAGGGGAAAGCCTTTGGAATGTAAACATAGAATATAGAAAATAAAAATTAAAAAAACAGAAAGATGTCTTATAACATCATCAAAACATTATGATAAACTAAGACTTTTTCAATGATTTCTGTGATTATTTTTTTCAGAATGTTTATGACTTGGTGATTATTTTCTACTAGTACTGTATTATCTTCTATCCAAGAAAACACAAAAATTCATTGTTATGGAATACAGATTGATGTTTATTAAGTTCTAAATTAACAGATATTATTTTAAGCAACCATAAATGGCAAGTAACTCTTCAAATACATCACACAGGTGTGATCTATATCCCCAAAGTTTTGCTTAATACACACATTTTAAAGTTTGTCTTATACAAATCTCAACTTTTTGTTATTTGTTGTTGTGAAAGAAGAGACAATATGAGTTCAGCAATACTGTTCCCGCATTAAAAATTAGCAAACTAATATGGTATCATCAAAGAAGTAAAGAAACTAGTATGAATCTGCAGAAGGAAGGAGAGGTCCCTAGTCCTGGAAAGGCTTGATCTAGCATTGTAGGGGATTGCCAGGACAGAGAAATGAGAGGGGGTGATTGGGGAATGGGCGAAGGGAAGAGGGCTTATGAGACTTATGGGGAGAGGGGACCCAGAAAAGAGGAAATCATTTGGAATGTAAACAAAGAATATAGAAAATAAAAAAAGAAGAAAGAAAATAAAAACAAACAAAAAGAGAAAAAATATGAGCTTGAAAAAAATGTTATTGAAAACTGACTACAATTTCTTGATGCTAATTAATTGACTGTAGGTATTTTATTAATGCTGTTTTATGTTTTAAAGAATGGATACATAGACATGGTGTTTAGTCAGGATCTATATATCTGCAAAAATATGTTGTGTTATTTTGATGATTTTTTTTAAAAAATATCAACTGGCATGGAAGAGTCTAATGTCCTTTTCTCTGGCATATGAAGGAACTAAAACTATAGAAAGTCAGTAACACACACAACATTAAGTTCATGTCTTATAATTACCCCATAACTCAAAAAAACAATCTTGTTATATTTAATCAAACCAGTGCATACTAAGTAATAAGTATTCTATGTGCCAAAAAAATGATACACAAAGAGTTCAAATTCCTATATAGTATCATAGAAATTCTACAATTTGAAGTCAGCTACCAATTGTCATAATCAGCTGAACTAACCTCTCCAAATCCTTTTGACATATTCTCCAACAAAACTGTAAATGAAGCATGTAAAAATGGATTATATTATTACATTCATACATACTCAGTCCTAAGAATTCTATTATACATTGTGTCTGCATTATAGTGTCCAGATCTCTCTCTCTCTCTCTCTCTCTCTCTCTCTCTCTCTCTCTCTCTCTCTCTCTCAAGTCAATATGGTAGAATACAATTGATGCTGGATATTTGTATTTTCATCAACTCTGCTATAACAGATCCACTGACAAGGAGAATGTTTAAGAAATCTGCAAGACACTTATAGATTGTATACAACTTCATTATTTTGTGGAATAAAACTCTTGATAAAGACTGTTTTATTTTGAAAATTATAAGTTTATCTTTTCTTGGTGAGCAGGCCAGGGATTAAAAAAAGGTATGTGGACCTAGTGGACTGAACTTGTGTCATCTGGAACTCTCCCCCTTTCCTCCTCTGCCTCTCTTCCCCTCTCCCCTCTACCTGTGCTAGGACTAAAGGCATGTGTCGATATGCCCAGACCATATCAAAGAAGAGTATGAACATAGTTCTCTACTATCACAAATTACTAGGTCAAATTTCCTATACTTAAGAGAAATGCAGGAGAAAAGAATGTAGTCCAATGGATAAAATGTTCCCTGGACAAACTTCCTGGCCATGGTATCTCCTCTACTAGATAAGTATGAGCATGCTTTAGACAGTTGAAAGGGTAATTATTTTGCTGAGTGGGGTCTGATACACCACACCATAAGATTAAATAAAGACATAAAAATATCATATTAAAAATGTGGGGTTTTTTTAGAATGTTGTGTGTTTGTTAATTTTGTTCTGTTTTGTAGAGTAACATTGAGCTAATGGAGAAGACACAGAAGTTAAGACAGTTTGTGATAAAGACCAATGCTTTTCCAAAGCATGTTAGGAAATTCCTTCAGCACAGTTTCACACATATTAAGGAGTTATTCAAGACTATTTCTCAAAAGATAAGTCACCATAATTACAGATAAATATTCTAGTTTTATTTACATTTACTGGAAGTGTATGTCAGTCCATTATAATCCCATGAAAAGACAGATTGGAGATTGATAAAAAAAATGACTGCCCATGTCTGATCTTTTATTAATCCTGTCTTACTAGTTAGCTTAAAAGAAGAAACACATAACATGAATTCATACTAATTCATGATCAGTGTATACTAATAGACAAAGTTATCAAAAATGTAGAGGGAAAACCAGCTTTATTGATAGCTAGCTCTGGGATAGATGTTTGTGCATGGGATTTGTGTTCTACCAAAGATGACATTTGGTTAAATACCTTTCTCAGTAACCCAGAAGGCATTGTCAGCCTTATATTCTGGCACTTTTTTTTCAGTTATATTTGATAATAGAATATCAAGAAAGATACAATAAAAGTTATGCTTTGGTTCAACACTAATTTCATCTACAACTGTGATGGTTTGTATATGCTTTTCCCAGGGAGTGGCACTATTAGGAGGTGTGACCTTGTAGGTGTATCATTGTAGGTGTGGGCTTAAGACCTTCACCCTAGTTGCCTGTAAGTCAGTCTTCTACTAGCAGCCTTCAGATGAAGATGTAGTACTCTCAGCTCCTCCTGTACCATGCCTGCCTGGATGCTGCCATGTTTCTGCCTTGATGACAATGGACTGAACAATGATGTTCAATGATGACAATGAGCCTGTAAGCCAACCGCAATTAAATGTTGCCTTTTATAAAACTTGCATTGGTCATGGTGTCTGTTCACAGCAGTAAAACCCTAACTAAGACAACAACTGTTACTATTTTGTTTATTGTTAAAATGATCTATAATTGTACTCTCCAGTAATTACAATTAAAACATATTTATGTACATTATTCACAGTTTTTAATAAATTTGCACATTTAAATTGACACATCTTTAAAAGCTGAAATGTAACCAGATTTACAATTTAATAAGCATTACTTAAATTAATATTCATTTAAATATTATTTAAATATATTTTATTCATTTTCATATTATTGAGTTAATTTCTTGATTCAGTACATATCACTTAAAGGTCCTTGGCAAATTTTCATAAATGTTGTCATTAGTTCCAGTGATATTCTTGATGCATCCAATGCTGAGTGAACTGGGAAACAATGGAAAATAATAGAGAGCCAAGTTTAGATATCATTTGCATATAGAATCAACTAGTGGCTTAGAAGGCCAATTTGATTACATTGCAATCTTACACTAAGGAAAAATGAGTAATTAGCTCTTCTTCAAAATAAAAATGGTTGCTACAGATGGATTTTTCCTTTCTTATGCACAAAAGATCTACCAGTGATACTATCACACTATCATAATAAAAGTTCTTCTCATAATCACTATTACCTAAAAACATTAAAATTCATTTGACTATGAGGTTCATTTTAGGCAAAATATTTAGAAATTATCTCAATTCTCTTTTGTATAATGCTTGCCAGTTTCCAGAAGATATTGAGCTAATATTGTATGCAAAGGGATAGAACTACTTACGACAAAGTAAAGATCATTGTCAGCATGATTAAAATGCAGTTCTTCAGAAAGTGGTGTATTATTAAAATTAGCAAACTATGGCCCATAGATATGAGGAATTTGATTTCACAGTAACATATTCTTGTGTTTACATATCATTTCTGTTCCTTAAGTGCTATTTCATCACACTTGATTATTTGTTACAAAAAAAAATGTTACCCATAAAGAATAAAAATGCCTAAAGGTATTTGGCAAACCCTGCACTGAATTGATCACAACTTGAATGTATTAATAAGAAATCAGGAATCAAAGCAGTAGAGACTACTGTCATCATCATTAGTTCTAGTAACACTATGATGATGATTCAACTCATTGTCTTAAGACTTTCCCATATCATGAGACCAGACTTCAAAGACAAAATCGCTTCCAAGAGAAAACTAAATTTTGCTCTAATTGATTCCTTTCATATGAATAATTGCCACAGGGAAAACTCCCTTCCAATTTAAAAATAAAACAGAATTGACAAAAGGGAACATGGAAACAAGTGTCTACTCAGCATTAACAGACAACTATCAATCATGTCTTACATTAATACATGTGAAAATAAGAATGCAGAAGGCTAATAAAAAAGGAGGCATACAGACTGAGATCTTTCAGGAAAAATTTGTTTCATTCAAATTATTATGCATTTTCTGGATTATTAACACAGGTAAATTCCATAGGAGCATGATTACCACAAATTGTGAAGTTAAGGTAGAATAGATGGTGGAAGAAAAAATGTAATATACACCAAAGGGTCCTATAATCTGATGAAGATTACCGATTGAACAGATGAGCAAAAAATATTTACCTATGCTTTCTATTTATTGTTTTTCTGTTCTTTCTTCTTTCTTTTTTCCTTTCTTTCTTTCTTCCTTCCTTTCTTTTTTCTTTCTTTACTTCTGATTCACTTTCTTCTCTGTGTTCTGTCTATACACACATATGCCATGGCATGCATGTATGCATGTGGAAGCCAGAGGACAATTTGCAAGAATCAGTTCTTCTCTTCAATCTTTTCAATCAGTAGGTTCAAAAAACCTAAGGCAGGTTGGTTTTCTTTTTTTTTTTTTTTTTAACCCAACAAGCAGATTCACTACCCCTTATTATTCTTTTGTTCTTGCTTTAACCACCACTTCTTCTTCACAGAACATTGTTACAGATTTTTTTTTTTTTTGGTAGGGAGAATAGTTCCATCATGGAATGACAAACAATTACATTTCTTGCATGTGGCCAAAGAAAAAGGTAATTGATAATGAGCTGAAATAAGAACAACGTTAGCACTGGCTTCCCCAAGACTCGCCACGTACATTTAATTCACAAAGATCTACCACTTTCCAAGTTCTGGAATGAAAGACATGCACCACCATGCTCACTTCATTTGGATTTCCTGATTTATTCCTATTTTTAAATCATAAATGACTTTTTAAATTTATATCTTTTTTTTTACAGTCCAGACATTTTCTCCCTCCTTATCCACCCTTTGACTGTTCCACATTCTTTTCTCTTCCTCTTGTCTATAGGAGGATGTCCCCATTCCCCACTTCCACCCCATCAGACCTCCCCACTCCCTGGGACTGCAAGCAGACCTGGCAGATCTCTGCTGTATATGTGTTGGGGGCCTTATATCAGCTAATGTATACTGCCTGGTAAGTTTCCCAGTGTCTGAGAGATCTCAGGGGTCCAGGTTAGTTGAGATTGCTGGACTTCCTATAGGGTATCATTACCCTATAGTTAGACCATATATAACTACCTATAGGGTATCATTAGCCTATAGGCAGTTAATAATTTTTAATATATTTTAGTTGCAATATTGCAAATGCCACTTTTATTTCCTCTGATGAAGGGATGAGTTGAGAGTCAGATCCAAGCTTTATGAATATTTGGCTTGAACTGAGCCTAGAGCATTCCTTTCTAATTATGTTTAGGCCTAGGCCTAGAAGCTTCTAGTCTCTGGACAATCTAAATAGACTTTAAAGGCTTCAGCTCTACCTTCTTTCTATAAAACTAGGCCTACAGTGTTTCAGTCTCTCATAATTACTGATGAATAAATTCTATCTTTCTAGCTCTTTTTGAACTCCGGCTGGCTGGTCAACTCAATTGTTCTAGCTCCAACTTCTCTCCAAACTGACTGATTCAAATTGATTTCTCTGTCTCTGAGTGAATGGTTCTGCTTAGCAAAGCTTCCTCTGAGCTACATGAACTGAACTGTACTGACTGCACAAACTGAACAGAACTAAGTAGAAATGTGTGAAAGGCACCAACATAACTGCATTCAACAAAGCTGCATTGAACTCAAAAAACCCCATTCTCCCTCAATGCTCTAAGTCACCTCTCTTTCCTGTCTGTTCTTATGAGATTTGGGTGTATTCTAGCTCTGACTCATTCTGTCAAATCTTTCTCTGAATCTTCACTTTGACTGCCCTTCAATTAGATGTCGTTATTTGGGATTAAAGATGTGTACTAAGGCCTATCTGTATCCCAGCCAGGGTGATTAAAGGTGTATATTATGTGTGTGTCTGTATTCCAGCTGATCACACACTCCTAGGCATTTGGACTTGATCCCTTACCAGAGTATCCATGTGGCTGGACTGAAATACCTCTACAAAATACAATCACTACTTTTCCCATTGGCTTTCCTGCCTGAACTGCCTCCATATACCCTCCTTCCAACTCTCGTTTTGTCCCACATCCTCAAATTGGTAAGATATTTTCTTTGTTTATTATTATTATTATTATTATTATTATTATTACTATATGCATACATATATATGCACAAATTATGTCATTTTATTTTGCCATGCCTGTTTTTGATGTTAGTGTGTATATCATCTCTGGGTTGACTACTTTTTATTGGATAACAAACGCTGAGGCTCATCTCTAAAAGAACCTAAGGCTAGGAATCCTCATTATCTGATGATCTCTTTACTATGTACAATTCTGGTGTTCTATGATAGTATCCATTTGCTATAAAGAGAAGCTTCTTTGATGGATATTGGTAGTTACATTTATCTGTGTGTATAAGGATAAAATTTAGAATTTAGTGAGAGAAGTAAGGAATTATGCTTGCCTAGGAAAGTGTCAGCATAGATTGTTTTCAAAGGTCTATGACTTCACTAGCCCAGGAAATTAACTAATAAGACATAATTCAACCTCGTTTCATTTTAATTAAAATATAATTATATCATTTATCTTGTCTTTTCTAGCCTCCTTTCTTTCACATGAGAAGCAAAATCACCCCTATGTAGCCCTAGAATGCTTCATTATTAAGGTAATTCTCTGCTTCTGACTCCTGGAACACAGATTACTATTGTGTTCTCTCTTGTGTATGCCAAACTTCCACTTACTAGTTTTGTTATCAGTGTTATTGTCTTAGGGCTTTATTGCTGTGAACAGACACCATGACCAAGGCAAGTCTTATAAGTGACAAGATTTAATTGGGGCTGGCTTACAGGTTCAGAGTTTCAGTCCATAATCATCAAGGTAGGGATATGGCAGCATCCAGGCAGGCATGGTGCAGGAGGAGCTGAGAGTTCTACATCTTCATCTGACAGCTTCCAGCAGAATACTGGCTTCCAGGCAGCTAGGAATAGGGTCTTAAAGTATACACCCACAGTGACACACCTACTCCAACGAGGCTACACCTCCAAATATTGCCACTCCCTGGGCCAAGCATATACAAACCATCACAGTTATCATGTTAACAATTTTCATGTTAACTAAAATTAATATTATCCCTATGAGTATCTTTATAACTATATTTCAATATTCTGATACAAATATACCATCAGCAATATGTTCACTTTTGATATTTTTTATCTTAAAAGTGCAAATCAAGAAAACCACACTTTTTGATTAGCAGTTTTATGTATATATCAAAAGATCAATAATTGGTACTTAGTAGTTTTGCAAATGTTTTCTGAAAACCTGTGTTAGAGGCTAGATGGTAGATGTGTTAGATGAACATTATAGTCTATAGAATCTGACTCCCTGATCTAAATGAACTCATATTTTTCTATTATGAGGAGGACAATAAAAGTCATTCATTTATTGGTTCTTCATGTACCCTTTAGATGTCTACCCATGTACTGAGCAACATTTTCTAGTCATAAGATAAATGGACAGAAGTTTGTACTTCTTTGTTTCTCTTAATTCATCCAGAAAGCCAGATGTTTAAAATGCTTAAAACATGTGACAATGTTTTGCTGGATAAATTTACAAAGTGAATTTTTGTGAATAGAAATCATGAAAAAGTCTATATTTATATTTAATACATAGTTGTTCTCATGGAAAAATCAAAAAAGATAGAGTTATAGGTAAGTAATGATTTTTCTAAGAGAAAACAAATATGGTCTTAAGGCAAAAGATGAGAAAAGAAAAATTCACACTATCTCATGGAAGATGAGTCCAATGTAGTGTTAGGAATAGGTTGGATGGTTCCATTCTGTAATCATCATCAAATCGTAGGATTATTGTAAATGCAAACAACCTTTTTCCTTCCTCCATCCATTCCAGGCCACTATCATATTGCCTGATTACCATAATCCTTTCATGTCTTTGGTATTTATCTGACAGCAGAACATTATAACAGTGGGATACATGGAGGAAGATCAGCTTCCAGAAGAAACTACCTCGGAATGTTTCTACCACTTACACCAATAGTTCCCATTAGTGAATGCTAGATGCTGGGAATGATGAATGTCTTCAAAACATAACCCCCCCCCACTTGAATTACTGATCTGAGTGGAAAATCAATAGCCATCTAATTATTGAGAAAAATTAATCAGGACCAGAAAAGATAAGCTTTCCAAAGTAAAATTCTATTTCAGATAACAAACCTTGAAATGGAAGCTATTTCACTGAAAGGCTAAAGGTCTAATTGTGTGGAATCCAATAAACCTCTCATTCCATGGTCTGAAATGTCCAGGGTCATCTCTGTGGCTGCACCAAGATTCAGTTGTCCAGTGTAGAAACTGTGTTAAAAATCAAGCCTTTTTGTAATTATGATTAATAATTGCTAAGTTTCTAAGCCCTTAATCTAAAATGGACACAAAAGTCTATTTTCTTAATAATAAGATATACATGCTGTAAGAATCATCTTCAAATCCTAGATTAAACTCATCATTAAAAAATATTTGGGGGAATGAAAATTGTTGATTTGGTTTGGTATATATGTGATTAAGAGATAGTATAGAAAATTAAAAATGTATAATGAGATGGAGCTTTTATAAAATTTTATGAACCATAAAGTGCTATGATAATTTAGTGTTAGTCTTTTAATTAGGATAATGCATTTACAGAGAACAAATTCAAATCCTAATTTTAAGATAGATAAGTTTAGAGCTATTAGTTCTGACCTACGAGAAGGAGACTAGATGACTTTTGGCATCTTTCCCATCTCATTATGCACAAAAGGACTAAAAATGCAGGGTACTGTTAGAAATGGCAGGAAGCTAACACAAAAAATCCAAGCTTGTCTACCTGTGAAAGGATGGCGAGGCCCCATCTACAATATTCTCTAATGTGATTGCCAGTGAAATAAAATATATAATGTAGATGGGAAAACTCAGGAAACTGGAATTTTAATGGCCAAGATAATAATCCTTTCCACAAAAAGGAAGATTAAGGTTTTTTCAGAGTAAAGATGAATATGGAAAGAGCAGAGAACAATGAATAAAATGTATAGTATTTCTTTGCAGCACCTTCTACTTTTGAAAATATCTCAGAAGAAATGGATCAATAGCAGTAATAATTCCCATGGACTGAATGATGACAATTTTCCTGATTTTGATTTGAGGGCTTTATCTCTCCTTATTTATTTAGTCCTTAAAAGTATTGCTTTTGGTGTGGAAGCTGGTATGATTATTTTTCCTACCTTACAGACCAGAAAGCTGAGGCCAACTTTGTCCTCTCATGTAAAATGATGTTTAGAAACTGAGCTAGCCGTTCAGTTCTTCCAGGATACACAATGGAATGGTTTCTAAATTGCAACATGTCTAACATTCCCTGGGTTGTCCCCATGCCAGGATACTCTAGTTTAGTATATTGAGTGTGGAATCCAGAAAGAGGCATTATATAAACACATTAAGATCTAATAAAAATATTCATGACTCAGAATCTTAAAAAAATAAATTGATTAAATAAATAACTCAGATAACATATTGAACTTTGACCAATTATCATAATTATTTAACACACTTTCCTAATCCATGAAAGATGCTCATTAATAAAATTGTAATCAACAGCCTTTTAAGGATTAAACTTGTGCCTTTCTATTTGGTTTTATGGAACAGTTTTCATGCTAACTATCATTTTAAGCAATGTTTACTTAAATATAGAACAGCCAATCTTGTTTTATTCTGTAAAACTGTTACTTCTGACATAAATTGTATAACAAAATAAACAAGAAATAAATAAGAAAATCTTAACATTTTATGCATTTGTCCAAGAAATTCATTTGTACATAGAAATTTTACTTAAAGTAAAAGTAATTTCTGTTCTTCCTTGTTGTTTGTTTTTACTTGGGTATTATACTATCTTTGGTATTATTTTATTCATCCTCCTTTCTCTTGTGGGGCCTCCATCTGTAATTATACACTATGTACAATATTTGTGATCTGTTTGTTGTGACATTTATACATGTTAGTCACTATACAGTGATTATTCCTGTATAAGATTATAGGAAAGATGTTAAATTCTAGAGTAAGAGGTGCATTTGAGTTATCCTCTTTATCCCAAAGTCAATGCCCTACATGGGCTGCTCACTTTACTATAATTCTTCAGGAAATATTGTTTTCTGATAATATTTCTGAAAGGTTCCCATGACTCTTTTATCAGTTTAGGAATGTTTGAGGTTTATGGATAAACACAAAGAAACTGATAATTCATAAAAATTAGTTGTAATGCTCAGAGCCATCCAAATTGAATGCTTTTGTTGCCTAAATTTCTAAAATAAAAATGATAAGATTTTACAGATATGATTGTTGGAATTATATATGCTATTAATGACTATTTTCCCATCATATTCAGTAATCTCTTTAATATTTATTTTCACATAGTCTCTCCTAAACATTTCAATATTTATTTCTCATTACAAAAGCTGGACATTACAAATGTTTTAGAAGGTAAGACAACAATGTTCATTCCTATTCAAGTAGTTTCTTATGAAACATCATCTTTCATCACATTGATTTCATTATAATCTCCCAGGGGCCGAATCAAAATGACAGCTAGTAAGAAGAGAGGCAAATTTTCTCAAACTAAGATGCCCAGAGAACATTTACTGCATTGTTGGCCAGGATTATTGGCTTTGCTTAATTCTAGTTGTTAGAACATATTACTTAGTTAAATATTTGTAACAATTTAGATTTAGATTTACTCAATTCCAGGGCTTCAGAAGGAAGATATATCACACTGTTCTCTTGATTCATGTTTCTTCATACTAGCAAAATACTTAACCCACAGCTTTATACTTTATCATTATCCTTCTGTTTAGATGGGACTTTTTAAGATGGGTAAATTTTCTTTTATGTTTCTAATTTCAAAGTAATAAGTTATGCTTTGTAAACAAAAGAAGCAGACAAACTTCTGCTTATTAAAAAGGAAAGTGCCATTTGGTGAATAGTGTTGTGAACTTATGAACTTCTCCAAAGGAATACAGGAAAGGATGTGAGTGAATCAATACATATTGATTAATCACACGAATAGACACATAACCAATTCAATTCCATAGAGGGAGGTGGCATAAATGCTTTTAAATTTCAAATATTACAAGGAAAAATTATTTCACCCCTACAAACCCTTGATGATTTGATATAATTTCAAGATTGTTTCCAATATAATCTAAGGAAAATATGTAATAGCATGAAGATATGACAAAACAGCAACATGTAACTGTATTTGGTTACCAGTATATTCTTGCATAAAAGAATCCTCTTATACAGTAGTTTAGAAACTAAACTCTCACAGAATACCAAAATTAAATTTAGCCTCTTCTGATTTATACAACTGTGAGATATGTTTCTTGCCAAATTTAGGACTCAGAGTTTGAAAAATGCTATCCATTATGCCTGATTAACAGAAAAAGTGCTAAACAACAATATAAGTCACCCAGTACTCCCAAAGCTCCCAGGGACAAAAACATGAACCAGATAGTACACATGGTGTTACCCATGATTCGAGAGGCACAGGCAGCAGAGGATGGCCTTGTTGGACATCAAAGGGAAGAGAGGCCCCTGGTCATGGGAAGGCTTGATGCAGCAGTATAAGGGAAGGGACAGAGAAGTGGGAGGAGTTTGATTGGGGAACAGGGAGAGGGGAGTTGACTTATGGGACTTTTCGGGGGGGGGGTTAACCAAGATAGAGGAAATAATTTGAAATGTAAATAAAGAATATATCGAATAAAAAAGTATAAAACAACACAAAAAGGTGCTCTGGCACTTAAATTATGAACTACATATAAAATTACTGACATTGTATTCTTCATTAACTTCACTTGTTAGAATTCACTGTGCTCAATTTGAATGGTACAAATTAATCAAATTAATATCGTCTTTTTTTCATAAAAATAGAAAAATAAGTACAATGAAATTTATGTTCATAATTCATCCCAAGCAAACAGCTTTAAAAGTTCTAGAAATTTCCTCCTGCTTCCTCTAATTTGCCAAATTGTATCCATGTCAGTAACTTAAGGTTTTTGACTTCTAATCTTTGATGACATGAGATTATTGTAGAGACACTACTTTTGAGTACCTTTATTGGCTTTTTCTGTTACTTTCAAATATTCTCAGATCCAACAAAATCCAGAAATAATCATTAATCTAACTTAAAATTTAGCTGATATTTTCTTGAGCTCCTAAAGTGTAAAAAATGAACATAAATATTGCTTTAGACTTATTCATGTTTGGTAATATGAGAAACAATGTAATCAAGGCTTTGGATTCAGTGTTTTTCTCACTCCTGAGTATGCCAGGCCATGTAAAATCTGCATTTGGTTTCCTTTGCACATCTTGAATGTATTTCATGTATTCCATTTTAAATGTTTTCTTATGATCTATTTTCTCACCAACCTCCATATGCCTCCATGGAAGACATAAAAAAGAAACTATTCCATATGTTTTATGTAAAATATATTGAATGCAGAAAATTGAGACTGAAACTGTCTACTTAGAAAAAAATGAGAATAATTGCATAATTTTTTCCCATCCAAGTGAGAGGTTCTGTTTAATTGGTCTTTTTTGCATTTAGGTTTCTGAATTCAAAAACTAGGAATTTACAGTGTAAGACACAGTTATAAAATTGTACAATTGGTCTTTTCTATTGGTTTATATCTTACTACAGGGACATGTTCTGTAATCACATTCACAGATCCCGATGGGTTTTGAAGGATGATGACAGGGACTAGAGCAAGATTTTATTTCTGTCATTAGATTATAATGGGTGCCTATAGTGTCAATAGCTCTCAAAAATTTAAAGCAATTTAAAAAGCCTTCATTCTGTAAGTTATCATAATTGTGTACAAAAGCCATAAACAAGAATATTTCATTAGGACAGTAGTTCTCAACCTGAGGGAAACAACTCCTTTGGAGGTCACATTAGATATGATGCATTTCAGGTATTTACATTACATCACAATAGTAGCAAAATTAAAGTTATGAAGTAATGTTATGGTTGAGAGGCACCACAACAGGAGGAACTATATTAAAGAATCACAGCATTAGGAAGGTTGAAAAACCACTGTGTTAGTAAAATAGATGATTAAGGATTAATTTGAAGTCTTATTTTTTGCATCCGCTTCAACTTAAAGAACTTAAAACAATTTAACACAGCCCACTATAATGTGGTTTATGGCATTTTAGAATTTGGCTAAGTAGCTACTTATCCACTGATTCATTGACAAAAGATCACAGTTGCAAAATTCAGGATACTCACCTTGGATTAGAGAGAACTTACTTTCCTATAAACAAATATCATTTATTCTAAGCAATTCTTTCTGTCTGTGTATATGTACTTATGAGTGTTTGTTCATCTTTGTGTATATGTGTGAAAAGGAAAAAGAAAAAGACAATTTGTATTATTATGCATGTATCATATTACATTATATGTGATATATAATACATATAACATTACTATGCATGTCAATTTAATATTTACTGAGCTTCAATTTGAATGCTAATCTAATGTGGTCTAAAACAAGCAACCCAAATCATGAAAGAGGTAGTAAATTGTGGGCATTCACACAGCCAAATTTAAGTATAATACTAATTTTCTTTCGAAATTATACAAATAATATCTACTGCCACTTACTATTTAGTATATATTTTATATTCAGACAAAAGGATGCAAGTAGTGAGTTAAATGAGTTCTGTTTTTTGTCTTTGGGTGTAGTATATAATTGTTCATATAAACTTCAGGAATTTACTACTACATTTGAATGACGGAAAATTAAAATAAGTTGGCCTCCTACCAGCAGCTGACTGACACAGATGCAGATATTTACACCCAATCACTGGACCAAAGTCGGGACCCCATGGTTGAATTAGGGGAAGGAACAAAGAAGCTAAAGGAATGGGCATTCCCATAGGAAGACCAGCAGTCTCAACTAACCCAGACACCAGGGTGCTCCCAGAGACCAAGCCACCAACCAGGAGCATACATGGGCTGGTCCAAGGCACATATAGCAGAGGGCTGCTTGGTCTGGCCCTAGTAGGAGATGTGTCTAATGCTCAAGAGACTTGAGGCTCCAGGGAAGGGAGAAGCTTGGTGTGGGTGGAAAACATCTTCTCAGAGGAAAGGGGGAGGAGCAATGGGATAAGGAACCATGGGATGGGGGGAGGCGATGGTTGAATGTAAATAAATAAAATAATTTTTAAAGGGTGATAAGAATGGATAAACTTGCATTCTTCTTTTTATTTCATTTTATTTTATACTTTCGTTTTTATTAGATATATTCTATATTTACATTTCAAATGTTGTCCCCTATCTTAGTCTGGGTTTCTATTCCTACACAAACCTCATGACAAAGAAGCAAGTTGGAGAGGAAAGTGTTTATTGAGCTTACACTTCCATGCTTCCATCACTAAAGGAAGTCAGAACTGGAACTCAAGTAGATCAGGAAGCAAGAGCTGATGCAGAGGCCATGGAGGGATGTTTCTTACTGGCTTGCTCAGCCTGCTCTCTTATAGAACCCAAGACTACCAGCCCAGAGATGGTACCACCCACAAGGTGCCCTTCCCCCTTGATCACTAATTGAGAAAATGACCCACAGCTAGAGCTTAGGGAGGCACTTCCCCAACTGAAGTTCCTTTCTTTGTGATAACTCCAGCCTGTGTCAATTTGACACACAAAACCAGCCAGTACATCTTCTTTCCTGGTCCCTTCCGCGAAAATCCCATAAGCCATCTCCCCTCCCCCGTTCCCAAATCAACCCTCTACCCCTTCCCTGTCCTGGTATTCCTCTACACCATGGCATCTAGCCTTTCCAGGACCAACTTGCATTCTTCTACATGCTGACCACCAGTTGATCAAGGGTATCAAGGACCTCTACATAAAACCAGATACGCTGAAACTAATAGAAAGTCAGGAAGAGCCTTGAACACATTGACACAGGGAAAATTTTCCTGAACAGAATAGCAATGGCTCATGCTCTGAGGTCAACAATTAACAAATGGGACCTCATAAATTTGAAAAGCTTCTCTAAGGCAAAGGAAACTGTCAATAGGACAAAACAGCAACCCACAGTTGGGAAAAGATCTTTACAAACCCTACATCCAATAGAGGGCTAATATCCAAAATATATAAAGACTTCAAGAAGCTAAGCTCCAAAGAACTAAATAACCCTGTTTAAAATGGGGCACAGAGCTAAACAGAATTCTCAACTGAGAAATCACGAATGGTTGAGAAGCACATAAGAAATGTTCGACATTCATAGCCATCAGGGAAATGCAAATCAAAGAAACCTGAGATTCCACCTCATGTCAATAAGAATGGTTAAGATAAAAAAACACAGGTAAATGGGGGAAGGGGGTAACATTTGAAATGTAAATAAAGGAAATATCCAAAAATACAAAAAAAAAAAAAAAAAAAAAAAAAAAACAAGAAGAATAAACCAAAAACTCAGGTGACAGTAGATATTGGTGAGGATATAGACCTCCATTGCTGGTGGGACTGCAAGGTGGTAAAATCATTTTGGAAATCAAACTGGTAGTTTCTGAGAAAATTGTGAACAGTACTAACTGAAACCCCAGTTATACCACTACTGGGCATGTACTTCAAATAATAATTTTGAGACAGGTTATGAAGGGTATGAGGCTGACATAACATTCAGATGGAATATTTCAGATAGAGCTTAAAGACCTTGATGTTAATAATTACTTGAGAAACATCTAGAAATTGTTTTCAGTTGCCTTGAAGTCATCTTGTTTCTATGTGGGGAATAATCAGAGGTTGTTCTCTGGCAAGATGATTTCACAGACAATGATGGGCACAGGAAAAATATTTTCTTTGAAGAATTTATAAGAAATGAGTTGATTAAAGATTGGTATATATATATATATATATATATACATATATATATATATATATATGTATATATATATATATATATTCTTCGTTTAAAATGTAAAGCAAATGTGGAAAATGTGAATGTATCTCTATTACTTCTCCAGTGTTTTGCTTCATTTCATTGCCACATAGAAAGATAGAAATATTTACACAAGCAGATCAGGACCTCTCTGGGCTTCTGTGACCATGTTTGCAAACCTGACAACACGTTATGAAAAACCTCTCCTCCTTCAGAGATATACATTTATTCTGGCTTATACAGCACACAGAGCAATAAAGTGTGGTGCAACACTAGTCTTGGGCTCTTAATCCTTCTAAAGTTAGTTTTCTATTTCTTAACTTGGGGGAGGAGATTGTAATAATGATTATTCTTCATTGATATATGTTCTATTGCTAGACACAATGAGTACATGGATATATACCATATAGGGGGTGGCTTTCTACTCTAAGACACTCATGGGAAAATAATTGTTCATCAGAATGATTGTCAATAGCATAAATAAAACCTTAGCATGAGCAAACTTGAACAATCCCTAGCATGGAGATGGGAACTGTGCATAAGTTCAACTCCCAGGAAAGACGGTATTGGTAATATTTAGCTGGTAGAAGATAAAATAATCACTTTTCTCTAAAAGTGTAAATTGACTATGGATGTGGAAGGCCACACATCCAAGAATATTTGAACAGCCTAAATTGGTCTTTATTGAGAAAAAAAAAGGACACAGGGTTGGGAAGGAAGGAGAAGATAGCAATCTGAAAATAGTTGAGGGTGGATAAAAGTGACCAAATCACAACATATACGTTTCTGAAGGAACTAAGAGTTTTTCAAATTAATGTATGTTTTATTTAAAACTTTTCCCAAAACATAGTTTGATTATTTTGTCTTTCTGAAGTGACTCTGAGGTCCTCCCCACCACTGTACCCATCTTACTCCAAATTCTCTTTCTCTCACTAAAAAATAAATATAAATAGTTAATAATAAAAAATCAAAACAAAAAAATTATATATAATTTATGTTATTTAGTATAATATGCAACATATTGTACTCTATACATAGATACTAATACATATTGAACTAATATATAGTTTATGCACATTATATATAATGTAATATATAATTTATAGTCATATATAATAAACAAAATGTACATACAAAAAACCATAAAGTTCAATTTCTGTTGAGCAACTACTTCTGGGTATGTGTTGTGTCCTAAAGTGTGGTTGGTACATATATAATGACACTTCACTAGAGAGAAATGAGTTTGCATTTCCCAGAATGTATCATTTGCCAATCACTTCTTGGTTATAACTGAGTCTGTTTTTGTTTTGTTTGTTTCTGTTTTGGTTTGGTTTGTTTGTTTTCCTTCTTGTAATTTTCTTTCTCAGAGCTGGGACTTTGTCAAGTTTGAACTATTCTTTAATGGGTTATCTTTATCAAATATCAAAGAACTGTTATTTTTAAAGTAACTTTTTATAATCAAAGATATTGCTAAGTAATTTGTAAGTAATGGCAAATTCCATGGACATTATCAGTGTGCATTGCTTAGCACAATTCTGGTGTCTAGGGCAAATTTAAAATACAGAAACAAACAATAAATATAATGTTTTCAAATTCTTATAAACATTATGAAGTCAATATTCTTAAAATGTGATTAAATGGAGGAAAACAGACTATTAAATATATCCGTTAGTAGATGCTCCCAACAATATTCCTGGAAGGTTATATTTAATTGAGAAGAGAGAGAGAGAATTGAACCCCTTGAGTAAGAGCCGTATTTGGGGAAAATAATTCTATCATGTATTGTGATCAGTCATGGGAAAGTTCAGTTTTCAAAAGGAGCCAGCAGTGACTTGTGGGGAATTTTTTCCGACAGACCGTTTACACTGGCAGTTTTCAACATCCCAGGCATTTCCTATCTGCTCCCTCAGGCAAAGTCCAGCTCTCACAATGCCTTTTCTCAGCCAGCTGCCAATTCAGCTTCTAACAGCTATCAGACAATTCTTCCAAAACAACCAGAGAACAAGGACCCCTGTTCATGAGTCTTTTCCAAGAATGGACACAAAATATCCATGTGCAGTTTTTAAATGTTAAGAAATGAACAGATCATGACTCATCCAGCAGAAGACAGATTTGGATCATTCCCACCTGCTGATATGGAGCCAGAATTTCATAAATATTTTCTCATCATTATGTGTTGTTTACGTTTAATTCAGGCTTATTCACTGTGAGGGAAGCAAAGCACTACTTATTATTGATTTTAGTAATGTTTAAAATTCTGAAGTTCTAAGTTGAGTAAAACATTACAAATAAAGATACACATGTATACACATATATGAACTCACAAATCAGTGTTCCATTAAAGGAAAGTCATATTTTTAGAGCTATTTTCTTTCCTCTTTTAGTTAATTAAAGCTAAATTTAGAATTTTCAGTCACTGATGAACATAGGGCTTTTTGGTTTTTTTTCTGGAAATTAGTTATTCCTTATGGAATATAAACTAATTATGAAGATATTGTTATCTGCTTACTTGTGTGCACAACACATAGCTTTGCTCTCTCCACAGTTAATCTTGACCAAGTTATCAAACAGCTTATTCTAATATTCTAAATTCTTTGATATATTTCTCAATATTCCCTGAGTTTAAAGCAATATGACAACTTCTAAGACAGGAAAATTCAGGTTTTTAGAAACATGGACACTCAGTAATGTTCAGCTTCAATAACATCCTTTAAAACTATTTTTCAAACATAGGTTTGAAAGGTTTGGCAAAATGCATAGTGTCTTGCCTAAGCACGCTTCTTTTGAGTTTTCAAACTCAGTACATTTCCAAAGAAATTTAATTCATATGTTTCCAGCAATTTTGCATTTACTTATTTAAATGGACTTTCCTAAGGCCTCTGTGGGGTCTAAGTAGTCAGTATGTATTACCAATATATGAAGTGTTTTAAATTTACTTTAAATTGAAATATGGGGGTAAATTGAATTTAAAATGATAAAAATGAATTTGTGTGCTTACTTCAAATTGTGACATACAGCTCAGTGGAAGAGTGTTTGCCTGGTGTATGGCATTTCTTAGCTCAGAACTGTGCACATATGTGTACATTCATGCACTCACATACACACTCAGAAAGACAGAGGTGGGGGAGAGGGAGAGGTAGGGAAGGAGAGAAGAGGAAAGAGAGGAAAGGAGAAAATGGCATTCACTACATTCAAATCATATAAAATTATATATTATTTTTGGACAGGTTTCAATAATGAGGCCAGCCAAGCATCCATTTTCAGAGCTATGCTGAAAGATTACCAAAGGCTCCAGTCTAGATAACTGCAGGGTGTGAAAATGCTGGTTCATACTTGATGTCAAAACAAGCTCCTGAAAGGAAACTTGAATCCTTTTGAAATTACTAGATCTGCTGGGCATAACTTAACCTCCGTTTGGTAGCTGTGGGTTTTGGTATTGTGCTCTAATTCTCTATTCTCCTTACATTCTTTTTTTCAATGTCCTAGGTAAGATGATATGATATAATTAATTTGGTAGGGTTTAAATGAGAATCCACTGACACAGGATGAGTTATAATGCAATTAAGGTGTGTCCTCACACAGCAAATGCTAAATAGTAAAATGACATGGAGGAAGATATGCCTAAAATCCAACACATGTGACACAGAAGTAGGCAGACTATTGTAGAGAAGTCCAAGCTAGTCAAGACTATAAAGAAAAAAATCCTTTTAAAAACTGAAATAAACAAAAGAGTGAGAGTTATACGCATTTAAATTAAATTCATCTACAATGGTGCAAAATTATTTAGTAAGTGTCAGATACTTTTAAAACTTTTATAACACTTGGGTTTTTAATACAGGAAATTGATTTAGGAGCTTATGTTTGTTAGGCAAAAGCTTTATGCTAACTCCTAGCCATTTTACCCCACACCCCCTCTTTCTTGTTCTTGTTCTCATTCTCGTTCTCGTTCTCGTTCTCGTTCTCATTCTCCTCTTCCACCTCCTCCTCCTTCTACTGCTACTACCACTACTACTACTACTACTACTACTACTACTACTACTACTACTACTTTTTTTATTCATCTTGTTCTTCTTGTTCTTGTTCTTGTTCTTCTTGTTCTTGTTCTTGTTCTTGTTCTTGTTCTTGTTCTTGTTCTTGTTCTTGTTCTTGTTGTTCTTGTTCTTGTTCTTCTTGTTCTTGTTCTTGTTCTTCTTCTTCTTCTTCTTCTTCTTCTTCTTCTTTTTCTTCTTCTCCTTTTTCTTCTTCTCCTTTTCCTCCTCCTCCTCCTCCTCCTTCTCTCTTGCCCAGTATCTCTCTCTCCTTTCTCTTTTCCTTTATTTCTTTTTTCTATACAATTCATAAGTCATCAACTTAACTATGAATTCATTGTAAATCTCAGGCTAGACTTTAATATGTGCTCTCCTGCTATAATCTTAAGTAGGCAAATAACTGGAGATGATACTATACCTGATATATTGAGCTTTTAAAGTAAATTGTTCATGTGTGTATGTGTGTGTGTGTGTGTGTGTGTGTGTGTGTGTGTGCATGTCTGTGTGTGCATGTGTGTATATACACAGCAACTACTGGAGTTGAAGCACTGTAGTGATTAGCACTGACTAGGAAAAGTTTGGAGCATGACCTTTCTGAACTATTAGCACATGTATAAGTGTAGAAAGTTTCTGAGCCTTTCTATGTAATCCCTTCAGCTACAAAATAATATGGAGACTGTCACCAAATGGCTACATATATGAGAAAGGCAAAGAACCAAAATCGTGGCTTAATAATGTCTCTCTTATTCCAGAAACGTCTACATCTCATCACAAGGTTTTATTCCTTGAGGTTAATATTTGTTGCTGGTGAACTACAGACAAGATCAATAAAAAACTGTATGATTTCAGCCAGTCTGACTGAGCTATGAATTTGATTATTTTTAAAGATTTGGTGAAAGCACAAAATGCTCCTCTAAATTCTAAACACTTTCACATTTCCCTCCTTTAACCATTCAGGTTAATAAACTAATTAACCTCCATTCAGGTTAATAGAATAATGCTTACCCAATGCATATACTATACAGTTTGCTACAGTGTCACTGTTAAAATAGACTTTTATTGTTATTATCTTTAAATAAGTGCAGAGGTTATATACTGATTATGCAATTGTTTGCCCACTTTTCTATAATATTAGAGAATATTAAAGTATAGTAAAATAATCACTTTTTCACTAGATAGAAAATTGTTATAAAGTGAATTAGTGTATATAACCTCTTTAAAGGTTAATGATTAAGAAATGACATCATCCTTTAGACTTCAGGGTTGAAAATTATACTTACAAGTTCACAAAGGATAACACATGTACACTGTTAAGCTTATCTGATGCCTGACATCAAGGATCAAATTCTGGCTGGGTAGAATTTATTTTTTATCTAGTGTTTGTTTCTTTTCTTGGTTTTGTTGTTGTTGTTTTGTTTTTATTGTGGTTGTTTGCTAATGGAGATGTTAAAGTCCTTACTACTATAAAACAGCTGGTGAATTCTAATAGCCAGGAATTCTTGCTGAGTTTTAATGGTCTTCATTTTTTTTTAATGCCAGATGCAAGAACAGCGAGGGTTTAGATGCATAACTAGATGCAGGTTTGTCTCTATCTATTGGTACCAAGTGACCATGTGTGAAAATTTAACAAAATATTTTCAATGCTTTATTAGCCCCATCTCTAAATATATCTACTCTCTACTTCCTCTAACTAAAAAGTACTTTAAGACATGCTCCACTATGTTCACAGCAGCCTTATTTATAATAGCCAGAAGTTGGAGGAGCCCAGATGTCCCTCAAAGGAGGAATGGATACAGAAAATGTATATTTATACAATGGAATACTACTCAGCAATTAACAATAATGAATTCATGCAATTTGTAGGCAAATGGTTGGATCTGGAAAATATCCTAAGTGAGCTAATCCAACCACAAAAGAATACACATGAAATGCAATCACTGATAAGTGGATATTAATGAGCCCAGAAGCTCTGAATACTCAAGGCACAATTAGCAAATCAAAAGATTCCCAAGAAGGAAGGAGAGGACCCTGGTCCCAAAAAGACTGGATCCAGTTTTGTAGGAGAGTATCAGAACAGAGAAATTGGGGGGGGCGTGATTGAGGAATGGGCGGAGGGAAGAGGACTTATAGAACATATGATGATGGGGGGACTGGGAAAGGGTTTGGAATGTAAACAAAGACTATAGAAAATAAAAAAAGTACTTTAAGGAACTTAGTAGCAGGTAAGCTTCTGTTACTTGAATAATGTATTACTCTTTCTCATCTTGATGTATGACTCTTCCTTTTAGCAATACTTCCTGCTTCTAAAATTCAAGACAGGTGTTCACAAGTATGAATGAATTGGGTAACCAAGGCAAGTTGGATGAGGAAACACACATTTCTAGTACCTTGAGTAATAATGAATCTCCTTATAGAAATCAGGATTTACATTTAGAGAAATGCCAGCTAACGCATGAAATAATGTTGAAAAACAAGAAACTTACAGGAAACACTGTTCTCACAAACCATGACAGAAATAATTCTTTACAAAATTATAGAAGAACAACAATATCAACCAACCAGAAGCCCCAGAACTCCCAGGAAGTAAACCACCAATGAAAATGTATACATGGAGGGACTCATGGCTCCAGCTGCATATATAGCAGAGGATGGCCTTGTCAGGCATCAATGAAAAGAGTGGCCCTTGGTCCTCTGAAGACGTGATGCTCCAATGTAAGGGAAAACTAGGATAGTGAGGCAGGAGTGGGTGGTTGGGTAGGGAGCTCCCTCATAGACGCAGGGGAATGGGGCATGGGATGAGGGTTTGAGGAGGGGAAACAGGGAAGGGGGATAACATTTGAAATGTAAAATAAAATAAATAAAAATATGCAAAGTTTGTGTTATTTTGTTTGTATTGTTTTCCAGAGTTGAAGACTGAACACAGGGCCTTGTGAAATACTTAATGTTTAAAAAATGATGGATATTTACCCAATAGTGCCTGGTGAAGTGATTTTTGGTCCAAATCAATTATTTTTTATATATCTCCACAAAAGAATTATTGGTGAATCCCATGGTGATACTGCTCTTAAATTTTTGTGGAAACCCTAGATACTATTTCCCACAAAAGCTACACAATGTTTCATTATTGTTAAGTGTAATGAAAAGAGCATTAAAAAAAATCCATGACAGTCATAATCAAATAACTAGTCACAGGATACAAAGTATACATTACAAACTAGCTGGGTCTTCACATACTGCTCATAAAGTATCTAAAAATGAGATTAGTAAAACAGTAACACAGCATCAAAACAGAGATACTTAAAAGTAAATGAATAACTAGAGTAAATGACCTATGGATGCAAAGTCATAAGGTATGCTCTAATTTTAGAAGACGTAGTCACAAAACATGCATGACCAATATGTAACTATTTTACTTTGATAACAGTAAGTCATCTATCTATTTTAACAATCTGAAGACATGTTAGATTTGTGAATTAGAGAATGTAACATTATTACAAGATCCTTACTATACAAAGTAATCTATGGCTTCATTGTAATCACTATCAATAATCTTAATAATTGTTTAAAGACATTGGAAAACAAACACAAAAGCTATCATGAACAGAAAATGTGCCCCAGAACTAAGAAAACTATGAGAAAAACAGCAAGCATGAGACATTACATATCCTGACTTAAAAATATATTACAAATCTGCAGTGAATAAAGAAGTGCAGTATCATGAAAATAGACATATCTAGACTAATTGAAGAAAAAGAAAGCCCAGTGGGAGAGGCATGCTGGCAGAATAAGCCAATCTTCACAAAGAGTGACAGTAATTCCAGGAACAAAAGCTTCTTCAGTGAGCAAAAATGGACAAAACAATTATCCACATGTGAAACTAGACCCTCCCTTTAAATTATACGGGAAAGAACATACACTCAAAATAGATTCAGGTCAACAATACCAGGCCCAAACCTATAAATATGAAAACTCATACAAATGTCTTTAAGTATTGGCCTTGACAATGTTGTATTAGTTGTAGCAGCAAAAGCCTCATTAAGAAAGGCAAAATAGTCAAGTGAGATAACATCAAACTGAACAAGTGTTTGCACAGTAAATAAAACCATCAACAGAATGAAAGGCCAAGAGGGCACACAGGTTATTATGAAGCAAATTAAACATATAAGAATATACTGTAAGACAAAAATGAAACCAAAGACATGAAAAAGTAAGTAATCTGATTACATCATAAAAAAATGTAACAATAACAAAACAATTCCAAGAAGTATCTAAGTATCTGCCAAAATGCTCACCATCATCGGGGGAGTTCAAAACCAGAGTGAGGTATCTTCTTCTACCTCATAGGATGGCCATTGACAGGAGGAGGAACGGGATGAGAAATTGTCAGGAAGAACAACAGGAGGGGGATAAGGACTGATTCTATGAAACTTAAAATCCACTTGGATAAAATGTATGAACATTGTAAATGCACGATAGAAAGACTTTGATGTTCTTGATTAAGGATAAATTCTCATAAAGCAAATTTTAAAGCACATAGAAAATTTGTGCAATAAAATAGAATCACACCATAATTTGGAGAGTAAATACAGATTCTGTTTTATAAACAGTTAACCCTGAGTGTGAAAATCTATCTGTTGTACAACTATTACATTTTTAGAATTGTTTCCAATTTGTGTGCATTTTGCACTGCTATAGGTTGAGCCAATAGTTAAGTTTTCATGAATCGTTTATTTTAATCACATAGATTAATTATGTCTAAATAATCGCCATAGGCCTACAGGCACTCACATAGACGAGAAGAGGCCATTAAATCCCAAGAAGCAGGTAATATAGTAGTTGTGAGCTTCCTGATATGACCCAGGAATCAAATGTTGCTCCTTTTCTAGAAAACTAAATAAATGAATAAAAAGCCCCCAACCACTGCATCAACTCTTTAGCCTACAACCCAAAGAGAGAATTAAAAAACAAAACAAAACAAAACAAAACAAAATACTTGTCTCAGTTCCATTAATTGGACTGACAATCATCACAATCAGGGTTTGTTTGGTTTTTTTTTTTTTTTTTTTTGGAAATTTATTATTTTTATTTTTTTACAGTCCAGCCCTTACCCCCATCCCAGTTTGTCCTCTCACAGGTCCTCATCATACTCCTCCCCATCCTGTCTCCAAGAGGAAGTTCCCCTCCCCAGGCCTCCCAAACTCTCTGGGGTCTCAAGTTTCACAATTGTTAGTCTCATCTTCTCTCACTGAGGCCAGACCAGGCAGTCCTCTGCTGTATATGTGTGGGGGCAGGGGGAGGGCTCAGACCAGCAATTGTATGCTGCCTGGTTGGTGTCTCAGTGTCTGAGAGATCTCAGGAGTCTTTGTGGAGACTGCTTGTCTTCCCATGGGGTTGCATTCAGTTACATTCAGTTTTTATTACCAAAATTTCAGTATTGCTCTAAAGAACTTTCTTTGAAAAACTTGATAATTTTTACTTGTTCTTGAAATGTCAGCTTTAGTTAATTATAAAACAATGTGATATGTCCTTTTGGGGGCATGGTGGGCAAATACAATGTCATTTCTGGGCAGTAAAGGAATAAAGTCTCGCTTCCAGCACAGTGATTCCTTTAGAAATCATGCTGTTACAAAGAATCACACTCTGGAGTTAACAACAGAAAAAGAAGAATTTGACTTGTGACATGAGTTACTGCTTTGATTTTATATTTAGGAATTTCAAATGAGTCCATGTTTTCCAACTCGGTTGCTCTTAAATATTCTCTGTGACTATTTTTTCTTCTGACTTGTGTTTCATTTCACACATGAAAAAGATTAATATAATGTTTCACACCATTCTTTCATATGTTAGCGTTTCTACTTTTGATTCTTTTATTAAAAGAGTCTCTCAGAAAAAATCATTTTAAAATGCACAGCTTTGGAGAGATCCAGGTGAGAAATTCCTGGCTGTCAGTCTGCTTTTGCCCAGAAATGTAAATCATTGTGAGTGACTCAGACAGCAATTTCTGCTGTCCCACAGATACCAAGATATGAAATATAATCTGTACACTGTTGTTTTATCCCACTTGCAGACATCAGATGTAGTTTGTATGAATTGTGGACATTTCATTTATCAATTTAAAATTCAACACATTTTAAGTAAAAATTCAATTCATTAGCAGTTACGGAAAACTATTGAATGTCTGAAAAGGTGTTACAGGGCAGAGCAAACAAATTGATCACTAATTCAAACACACTTGAAAATAACAGAAAAATGAAATGGACAGAATGAAAATTCTTTCCTTTCTACAAAGGAGATTTCACATTCTTGAAACGGTCAAAATCAACACTATAGCCGTTTTGCTGGTTTTTATTGTTATTGTTGTTGTTATCTCTAAGCTAGGAAACCACCTGTTAAGGTGACTGCACCTCTGTTTTCTGTTATCCTACCCTTCAATTCTAACTTACACAGCTGTTTATATTTTAAGAATGGAATTACTTTGAGCACATAAAAAGTGTTAAAAAAAAATTTAGGTTCTTACCTCCAATTCTGCTTCTATGATTTTAACTATAAGATTCTGCATATAAAGTTCATACATGGATATCTATCTGTGTGTGCATCGTTAAACTTGATGTAATCTAATTTCACGAGTATTATGATTTATTTCTTTTTGAGGGTCACAGTTACCAAAGTGAATTAACAGGGTGCACCAGAGCTCCATGTCTCCCCTATGTATATTTAAAATTTTCAGTCTCTTTTTTTTAACTAAAAGAAAGCAAATTTATAGAATACAGGAGAATAATATGCCCTTTTTAAAAAACCTTTACAGCACACCAACAGTGTTAAGAATAGGGCCAACATGAACTCTATTTAACTGTTTGTGAGGACAAACCTCTGAAATCATTTTAATCATAACTGAGCAATAATGAATAAACTGAAAACACACAACTTTTAAAAATGGCTTTCCACAAACTTCCATACATTTGCCAAAGCACACATGATTCCACACATATGAACAAAAACACAGACATGCTGAATAAAAAAAAAGAGAAAAATTAAAATAAATGGAACTACAAATATTTGTCTTACCCTGAAATAAATGAAAAAGTGAGTTAATATGAAAACAAAGCTATAGAAATCTTTGACTACTGTATTGCATTTATAGGGATGAAAAAGTCCACTTATTTGCTACTTTTAATTTAGAATATACTCATCACTAGTTAATGGGTTAAATGAAATAGATGGCAAAAAATGGAATGTGGTCAGATGATTTGGCTTTTGTGTTATTCAACCCAAGAGAAGCATAGGCAGGAGGTAACTATGAGTTCAAAACCAGAGGGTTATGAAGTGAGAACCTGTCTCCAAAAATCAACAACAAAATAAAATATAACACCAAATAAAATAAAGTAAGTGTAAAAGTAAGTTGAGTCCAATGTAATTTAGTATGTATTGCTTTACTGAAAGTATAAAAATGCTTGAAGAAGAAAAATTTGCTTTAGATTAAACTAGTACTTTAGTATCATTTTGTTGCTGTTGTTGTTGTGTACAGTGCTTGTTTCGTTCAAAATATTTTCATTAGACACAAAAATACTTAACTTTGCTAAAAGAACCTATATGATATATTAATCTTTACACTTTGTCCATAATTTCATTTCTGTTGGAAATAATCTATAATTCTATTTGATGTCAAAAAACAATATCCAAATATTGTTGAAGCAGCTCTTCCTAATAGCAATCCTTCCCTCTCCATAGGAGGCACACCATTCTATGTCCATTATCCATCACTGTGCTGCAAGTCTTATTTTGGTCAAGGGAATGTGGGTAGATGTGGCAAGTTCCTGTCTTTGATGAAAGACTATGAGGTATGTGTGTGCACTTCATTTGACAGATTCCCATGAGAGCTTCACATCTCAGATGTATGCTTCAAGCATGTCCTAGAGACTTACATACAAGGAACGACCTACAGTGCACATTAGACTTCAGAAGTCAGCATCTAACTTACAGTTCCTGACATAAAATGTGATGAAGAAATAAATCTACAATTATATGAGGCACTCAAAGGCAGAAATGGTTAGAGTACTTTTCAATAAATCTATCAGAGTCCAATGTAATTTAGTATGTATTGCTTTACTGAAAATATGAAACTGCTTGAAGAAGAAAAACTTGATTCAGATTAAACTAGTACTTTAGTATCATTTTGTTGTTGTTGCTGCTGTTCTTGTTATTGTTGCTGTTGCTATTTTAATTTGAGAAAGAGACAATTCAGGATACCTTATTTAGGCAAATCCCTCCATACTTGTTCTCATAAGTCTGGGATTTACAAATAACTTGTAAAGTAATCACTTCTAAAATACAGGATTTTCTCAAAGACATTGTGAGGATTTTTTAAGCTTAAATTTCATTCTTCTTTATGTGCATTACATGCTAACCACCTCCATTTTCCCCCATATCTGCTTTTCCTATGTCCCTTAAAAAGAAAAGGAAATAGGATTGATTAGCTCTCCCGGAGATATTAACAGAATACAACATAACAAATTATAGTAAAAGAATACAAAAGCCCTCATATCAAGGCTGAACAAGGTGATGCAATAGATAATAAAGTGTCCCAAGCACAGACTAAAGAATCAGATGTACCTCCTCTCCCACTATTAGGGATACCACGAGAATTAAAACTGCACAACCATAACATATTTAGAGGCCCTTGTTTAGTAATATACAGCATTCCTGATTGTTGCTTTACTCTCTGTGAGCCTCTATGAGACCTGCTTAGTTGCTTCTGTGATCAAGTCCAAGGGCCCTCTGGCTCTTAGAAAACTCTCCTCCCTTTCTTTTTGGTTCCCCTGTTTTTACATACTGTTTGGCTGTGAGTCCCTGCATGTGTTCCTATCACTTCCTGGATAATATATCTCTGATGATAATTGGGCTAGGCACAAATCTATTGGGTATAGCAGAATAATACTATTAGTTATCATTAGGAATCTTTTTTTGTGTGCTGTCTTATTTGGTTCTATTCAGAGTAGACTAGTTTCTAGTTTGTGGCCATCAACTCAATGCTAGATGTGGCCTGTCTAACATGGTCTGGATAACAGATTGGACCAGTCATGGATTGTCTACTCCTACAAGTTCTACCTCAGCACATCCTACAGGTAGAACATATAGGTTAAAGTTTTGTGGCTGAATTTAAGTCCCAGTTGTAATGCTGATACCCTTGTCTGTTATGGAGAATAGCCAGTTAAGATTCCGTCTCTCCCATTTCACTAGGGCCAATCTCAGAAATTCCAAGAAGTTTTTCCTCTGCTAGGTTTCTACATAATCATGTGTGCCCCAAATTCCAGTAGTCTCAGTACTCTCTCCCTTTAACCACTCCCACGCCTAAACACTCTTGTTCCTACTTTCCCCCAATCCGCCTGCAAAATCTATTATATTTTTTCCCACAGAAATCCCTGTGTTTTCCCTTGAGCCATTTTTGTTACTTAGCCTCTCTGTTTCTGTGGATTGTATAATTGTTATCCTTTACTTAATTTCTTATGTCTACTTATAAGTGATTGTATGCCAGGTTTGTCTTTCTGGGTCTGAGTTACCTCACTGAGGATATTTTTTCCTAGTTTGACCCTTTTGTCTGCAAATTTCATGGTGTCATATTTTTAAAATAGCTGAGGAAAAATCTTGTAAATGTCCTACTTTTTCTGTATAGATTCTTTGGTGGAGGGACAGTCAGGCTGTTGCCTGGTTTCTGGTTATTATGTATAAAGTAGCTATGAACATGGTTGACCAAGTGCTTGTAGTAGGATGAGTGTATGTCCAAGAGTGGTATTTCTGGGTCTTCAGGTAGAGTGCCAGTTTTCTGCAAAAGTTCAATATTGATTTGTAAAATGGCTGCATAAGTTTGCAATTCCACCAGCAATGGAGGCATGTTTCCCTAGCTCCACATCTTCACCAGCATGAGCTGTCACTTGTTTTGTTGTTCTTGTGGTTGATAATGTTCTTGTATTTGTTTTTGTCTTATCTTACCCATTTAGACAATTAAAAGCCAAAATTTTAAAGTCATTTTGATTTGTATTTCCTTGATGGCTAAGGATGTTGAACATTTCTTTTAGTGTTTCTCAGCCCTTTAAGATTCCTCTGTTGAGATTTTTCTGTTTATATCTGTGCCCCAATTTTTAATTTGATTTTTGGTTTATCAATGTCTAAGTTCTTGAGTTCTTTATATGTTTCGGATATTAGCCCTCTGTCAGATGTGAAGTTGGTAAAAAAATCTTTTGTCATTCTATGGGCTGTTGTTTTGTCCTTTGAATGGTGGCCTTTGTCTTATAGAAGCTTTGCAGCTTCAGGATGTCACATTTCTTGATTGTTGTTCTTAGTGGCTGCACTACTGATGTTTTATTCAGAAAATTGTCACATGCCAATGTTTTCAAGGGTATTGCTAATCACTCTTCTATTATGCTCAATGTATCAGGTTATATGTTGAGGGCTTTGATTCACCTGAACTTAAGTTTTGTGCTTGGTGATTGATGTGGATCTATTTGCATTCTTCTGTGTGCTGATATCCAGCTAAATCATCACCATTTCTTGAAGATGCTTTTTCCCCATTGTGTATTTCTGTCTTTTTTATTTTTTTGAAAAAAATCAGGTGTCAGTTTGTGTGTAGATTAATATATGGGAGTTCTATTCAGTTTCATTGATCCGCATACATTTTTATGCCAATACCATGCAGTTTTTCTTACTATAGCTCTATAATTTAGCTTGAAACCAGGGATGGGGTTATCTCTGGATATTCTTTTGTTCTAGAGACTTATTTCAGCTATCCCTGGATTACATCTTTCACAAGAGGCACAGAAAAATATAAAATATCTTAGGGCAATTCAAACCAAGCAAGTAAAAGACACGTACAACAAAAACTTCAAGTCTTTGAAGAAAGAAACTGACAATATCAGAAAATGAAAAGATCTCCCATGCTTGTGAATAGGCAGGATTATGGTACTATAAATGGCTATCTTAGCACACTCAATCTACACATTCAATGCAATCCCCATCAAAATTCTGAGACAGTTGTTTACAGACCTTGAATAGATAATACTCAACTTAACATGGATAAATTTCAGGCAAAGATGGTAATATATAAGAGAGGTTCTGAAATGCTTTGCTCTCACTAGTGAAGCAAAGAGAAGAAAAGGAACATAGGTAAGAGGTTGGAGCATATTATATTCCTATGTCAAAACATTGCATAGTTTGATATCTACCAACCCTTATTCTTCAATAAGATATTGACTGTGTAAAACGTAGCTGTCTTATTTTGGTAACCAGCAACATTTCTATTCAGAGCGATCTCTCTTTTAAAAGTAATCAAACAACAGAAATATTTTAAAGTTTCAGAAAATGGATACATTTTTTTTTTTTTTGGCTTTTTCGAGACAGGGTTTCTCTGTGTAGCCCTGGCTGTCCTGGAACTCACTCTGTAGACCAGGCTGGCCTTGAACTCAGAAATCCACCTGTCTCTGCCTCCCAAGTGCTGGGATTAAAGGCGTGCGCCACCATCGCCCGGCCAGAAAATGGATACAAATAAAGGAATTACTAAACAAAAAAATGTAGGTATTATATTGAACTCTCAATCACATATCTTATTCCTTTAAGTTATTCACTATTATATTTTTATACCTACAAATATTCTTATTTGCCTAGAAGTTATTTATTCATTTTCTGATAAATTTCAGGATTTTATTTTTATTTATAGAGAAATAAATTACCCAAGAACTGGAAATTATTACACTTAATAAAAAATAACTTATGTCCAGAAAATGTCACACATTAGCTCTCATATGTAGATCACTAGCTCATTGTTTTTTCATTTGTATCCCTAGTTTGAAATGTTATCAGAGACTAGAAAGGTAGAAAGGGTGGACATGGAGAGAAAGGGTTAAAAATATGTCTTGATAAAACATATAATTTAAAAGTAAAGGAAAGTAACATAGAGCTTTGCAAGTTTAAAAGAGAAATTGGGACCTAGAGAGAGAAAGCAGCTATTAAGACCACATGCTGCTCTTCAAGAGAACTAGAGTTCAGTTCCCAGTACCCACCCAACAACTTACAACTCTGCAACTCCAGTTACAAGGATATACATGCAGGAAAACCTCCAATGCATACAAAATAAGAAATCGTATTTTTTATGAAGAGAAAGGGAAGAGGAGAGTGGCTGAGGGGACAAGTTGTAATCAAAATTAACAAAATTTAAGGTTATATTTAATTATATGGAAACCTGCTGCATAAGCTAATTACAAATTTATTTACTAATTTATTCATTGTATTCACTTTACAACCCAATTAAAACACTCATTTTCTCACAGTCACACCTCACAGTTCTTCGCATCATAACTCTCTCTCTTTCTCCTCTGAGAATGGGGAGCCATCCCGAAGTACCAAAACACACTCACACATCAAGTCATTGCAGGTCTGGACACATCCTCTCCCAGTGAAGCCAGAGAAGGCAGCCCAGTTAGGAGAAGGAAATTCAGAGGCAGGCAACAGAGTCAGGAACAGATTCCACTCCAATTGTTGAGGCAATAATGTGAAGATCAAGCTGCATATCTGCTACATATGTGTGGGGGCTCTAGGTCAAGTATATATATATATGGAAGCTCCAATGGTTCAGTTGGGTTGACACTGTTGTTCTTATGGGGGTCTTTCTACCACTCTAAGCTACTCAATCCTTCCCGCCACTCTTCAACAAGTCTCCTTGAACTCTTTTTAGTGTTTACTTGTGGGTTTCGGCATCTGATAACATTAGCTGCTTGGTAGAGCCTCTCAAAAGACAGTTATGTTAGGCTCCTGTCTTCAAGTAAAACTGAATATCACTAATAGTGTCAGGAATTGGTTCTTGCCCATGAATGGGTCTCAAGTTGGCCCAGTCACAGGCTGACCATTTCCCCAATATCTGGGATGATAAAAGGAAAGTTCATTGCATCAAGTGGCTTCATAAAGAAGTGGGGAGGTTTCATATGAGAAGTTTAAAAGCACACCTGAAAGCTTCAGAACAAGAAGAAGTAAGCACACGCAGAATGAGTAGACAGCAGGTAATTGTCAAACTCAGGACTAAAATCAATGTATAAAAAACAAGAGAATAATTCACAGAATTAACAAAACTAAAAGCTGGTTCTTTCAGAAAAATAAGATAGAGAGAAACCCTTAGCTGAACTAACTAAAAGCTAGAGTCCCTACACTGTTCATTTTACCCCCATTCTATTCCTTCAAACATTCCATAGTTTCAGTTGGGAGTTGGATAATAAATTCCAACTCATCATAGAATGAACTACGAAATACATTTCAAATGTATGAATACAGGCAGGACTGGAAATTCAGATTGTTTCTCTAATCAATGAGCCTGGCACCTAGCTACGAAAATAGACAAAAAGATTTGAATTTTGCCTAAAAGAGAAAATAGAATTTACAAGAGCTTACATCATCTCTAATTCACACTTATTATTCACAGCTTCTAAAATCGATGTTATTTTTAGCTGTCCCCAAAAAGATAACAAACTAGAGAAAGGCATTTGCAGGAGTGGGGCAGCGGTGCTCAGTAGTTAAGACTGTGTACTTCTCCTTCACAGAACCATGTCTTGACCAGCATGCACAATGGCCATATCGCAATCACTTATAACACCACTTCTATAGGACTGACCACCTTCTTCTCATGGATGCAGGCATTTGTGTTCACACACACACACACACACACACACACACACACACCCAGAGAGAGAGAGAGAGAGAGAGAGAGAGAGAGAGAGAGAGAGATACAAAAAATGTTATGAGTGACTTTAGTGTAACATCAAAAAAATTAAAGACAATGGTAGATGGAGCTTAATGCTTCCATGAGATTTACATCCAAAGAAATTATATTACCTATGGCAGAAGCCTCCCATAGTGAGAAGAACAACAGGATATCATATTGAAACAAACTGAAATACTATTTGGAAATTGTACAATTCTTCAAATACAGTTTTATGTCAGAAGCAGATTAAAATACCAGGAAGTGATGTGTAATTTTTAAGGCTATAATCTTGCAGCATGTGTCCTTATAGTAGCAATCGTGTGCTTATGGAAATTCAGAGAAAGATACTTTTAGACATTCATTACAGCACAACATGTTTCATTTGATTACACAATTCCATTCAAACGAGTTATTTTAAAAACATTAATTTATATTTCAGTAACTATGCTATATTGAATAAAGAATCAATACTTTTCTAGCATATTGAGGCTTAGTTTGTTGATTAAGAATTTTAAAAAATGTGAATGAGGTTTTTTCCTTGATTTCTTTCTGCTTTTCATTAATATATAGGAAGACAACTGATGTTTTTGTGTTAATTTTCCATGCTTCTACTATGCTGAATGTGTTCATCTTTCTGTAGGATCTTACTTTTTTTTTCTGTTCTAGTTGAATCTGCTTTCTTTTTCAGTCATTCTTTTGTTTAAACTAAGACTTCAACGACATTGAATAGAATACTACTATCTACAAGGTTCAAAAATATTCATGAGAAAGTAAGAAGGAAGTTTATAAAAAGCCACATTGGTGGATAACTTCAAGGAAATGGTGTGTACTGAACTCAGCCAGGCATTTGCACATATGAACACATAGTAGTTACAATAACATGCATGGAGCATAAATAGAAATTTAATTTTGTCTAATGGTGGGACCCCGGTAAGTCAACCACACACCAGGGTTCGGTCTCATTCTCCTTTATCAAGAATAGGTAGGCAACAGAATTTGAACTTGTTGAGGAAGAAGATGACAATGAAGATGAAGATGGAGACAGAGACAAAGAAAAGGATGGGGAGGAGGATGGGCATGTGGAAGAAGAGAAGGAAAAGGAAAGATATTCCAGTTTGGGTGGTGGGTAGGTAAGGGTGCAGAAGGTGAATCTGGAAGAATGGAGGATGTATCTTTGTAGTTGAATTTATTACATGAAATTGTCAGAGTGTCCCGACCCACAGGACAGTCAACAGGGTCCCCGAACCACCTAAGAGAAGGTGAGAGACAAGAGACACAAGAGATGGACAGCAAGACAGTATTCTGATCAAGCTGTCAAATTTTATATTTTACACAAGGCTTTTTAAAGGGGAACATGCAGGTGTGGGGAGGGGTGAAAGGGGAGAAAGTCATTGTATTCAGGGGAATAATCTCAGGGGGCTAGTATCATTTCTCAGGAACAGTTTCTCAGAATTGTCTCTCAGAATCTCAGGGAAGGTTGGCATCTACTGTAGGAACTTGGCATTAGAAATTGATCAAGGGAGGTGAAGTGGAAAGGGGTTACTATGGTAACCTAACCACAGGTGAGCTTCATTTGTTCTAGCCCACTCAGGTGAGCTCTGCATGTACTGACCATCTAGCTTACTTGGTTAATCTTTAAGCTAGTACTTTTCTTTCTAAAAGCAGGCTAGAAATGGCTGAAAGGAGGTTCTGAGATCTATGTGAGAGTGGCTCCCGACATCAAAAAATTATAAAAACATTAATTCAAAACATGTTGAGAACTCCTCTTCAAGTTGAGATTTCTCCACTCCTCTATAAACAACTAAAACCAAGATGTCCTGAGTAAGCATCTGCTATCTGATTAACATAGTGTGAAACATGTTCAAATAGACCAAATGATTATAAAAGGAAATAGTACTGGCTTGATGTGACAGAAATAAAACTACCCCACACAAAATGTGAGAAAGTCTCAATAATTTTGCACTTAACTTCATAAAATCTTTTATATTTATTCTTTGTGTTAATAAGGATGTTATGAAACAGATCATAGACTTAATTAATACAACATCATGGTGATTTCCAGAATGATTTCATCATCAAAAAAGAAAAAGGGAAAGCTAATCAGTGTTTAATCATTTCATATCTCCATTAACAGAAATATCAACATAAAATAAGGAAGTATGTGAAATGGGCACTGTTATTTCTCTCAATAAAATAACCAGTTATCACAAGCTTAGGGCTACTTCAATAGAAAGTAGTCATTTGTGACTCAAACAATAAGGTGGTTATCAGACTGGGATGTTTATTTTACATTTTCTGGTACATACTTTGTAATTCTTTGCATCTTACTCATGTCTGTTTCTACAAGAGAGTATCATGGGACAGAAGGCTAACAACTAAAAAATTAGATTTCTCAACTCAACAAATTTTAGGATGCCAATGTGTTTGCTGTCTTCTCATCCTAAAGATAGAATGAAGGTAGAAACATTCACTAGGGACCCTTTTATAAGAAAATTAATTCCACTCTGTTCATGTGAACTTTACCCTCAAAACTGATTACCCTCCAAAATGAACTGCCTCCTAAAACACTTCTTTTAGACGCTACAATTTTCAATAAATGAAGAATGATGTGGGAAATATAAAACTGATACAATTTTGGTTTGCTCTATTTACTTTTTAAATTAAACTGTAACACCTAAAAATGCACATACGTCCTTTCTTCTAGTTATTTTTACCCAGTTGTGAAGGTTAATATTGCCAAATTTACACCATTTGGAATCATGATGGAAAGAAAACTCTGGTTACATTTGCGAGGGATTTTCTAGGTTATATTCATTGTAGTTGGACTATCAAACCTAAATATAGCTAGTATTATGGGCGGGCATCCCAGACTAAATAGAAGGAAGAAAGCAAGAAAACACTCTCCTTTATTTCTTTCTAATTACTTGACTGTGGATGCAATATGAACAGCAGCTATATGTTCCTGCTTTAATTTCACCTATACCGTAATAGACTTTGTGCTCAGATTGTGATCTAAAATAAATCCTCCCCTCCTTATGTTGTTTTTAACACATATTTTATCAGAGAAAGGAGAAAATTAAATAGTATACTGTCCTCATGGAATTTTACACCCTATCTTTTAACTGCACCCATTTTCTATTACTTTGTTAAAAGCTGATCATTATGTATTCTCAGGAGCAACTGACACATTCTCCAAACAAAATGTGTTGCCAGCAGGTGGAAGTGTTCACAGTCACAAAAGAAACTTGCTCAAAATAAGAACATTTTTCTTGAAAATTTTATGAGATTATGAGATAAATACGAGTTATATCAAAAACAGTTAAATTGTTAAGTAATAACAGAAGTTTCTAAATATAAATAGACAAAAGGATTGCAGAAGTGAAACACTGAAACCATCAAGTAGGTACTAAGAACAGTTAGTAAACTCTAGAATCATTTTCTGTTGTGTAATCTTTGAAAAAAAATCTCACTCTATAAATCCTTAGTTTCTGACTTTTTCTGAGCGAGTAAATTTGTTTAAGTATTTTGATTAATAGTCTGAGGTATTCAGAGCACATTTAAATTCAAATACAGAATGTTTCATGGGTGATGGATGGAACTCTAAGCAGGAACCCTTTCTGCTCTGTTTTTCAGCCTCTTTATTCTATTTGCTTTTGTGTTGATATTTTAGCAAGGTATTAATTTTGGTATCACTGATCTACCAAGCCTAACATCTATAATTATAAGTGTTTATATAAATATGCATATATCTTTTTCATAAATGTTTTCAAAATCATGTAAGTTTACCATATAATGATCTAAAAATTGTGTTTCTCTGGATCGCCACCCATTTAGGCATGAAATACTATTTCTAAAGTGGTCTCCTAAGATCATCAGAGAACAGAGATATTTACATTATGATTCATAATAATGGAAAATTACAGTTACTAGGTAGCCAAAAAATAATTTTAGGGTTGGTGTCATCAAAACCTGATTTAATACATTGAAGATTTGCATCATTAGGAAAGTTGAGAACTACTGGACTGAGAGTTTCCTCTTAGATCTCAAGGCAAGGCTCCTGTCATGTTTTCAACCCTGTTGAGTCAAATGACAACCACAGACAATGTGATAAGTTTGCGAGCCTAAACAAATTAATTACAATAAAAAACTTATACTAAGATGTTAAAATAGAGAGCATATCACAACACAGATATAGAAGTTTCCTAAGCTAACTGAGGTAACTGAAATTGCAAGAAAAAAGATCTTGTCTTGCCTTTATTATTTACCTTTGAATTTTTTATTGCCACAGAAAATTCATTGTTCTTTTCTAAGTGAATTAAGAAGCAATATATAATAAATATATAATATAATAAAGTATATAAGTATGAAATGATTTCATATTTCTTCATTACCTCAAAGTCTCTAATTTGTTCCTCAGGGTGCAAACAAAAACATACAGATTTTTGCTTCTGCTTAAGAATTTTTGTGGTTGAATATTGTACAGAAATGAGTATGTTAAAAACTTACTGTGTAGAATTTTGGCATAAGAAAATTGAAAAGGAAGACTTGTGAGATAATGGGCAAACTCATTCTACATCTAGTTTGACCACCTTAAATGAACATTAATTCCACCAAAGCAGGAAGGTAAACAGGAAAAAGATGGTAAACCCAATGAGACCAGGTTCCTCTTTTCCTGAACATATCAGATCCTTTTCTAAATTTTGTTCAGCTTTCTGACACTTTTGGACTCTTTCCATTTTCAATTAAAAGGTCCTCTGGGTGGTTCAGACTTCACATTGACTTCCAAATGCATATCAAATTTTGGTTTTATTCCAGTCATTCTGCCAGGAGACTGACATACTTTTCCTATGTCTATGAGATGTTTTGACTGTACTCCTGGAAACTGGAATGTTACCTCAGCCACATAAATCTATAAAGCTTTTCTGAGACAGCTCTGCCAGCCCACACTGACCATCCCTGGTGTGCCTCTTCTGACTAAGAACCTTCACAGATTTTAGGTTCACTGAGGCTCTAACGCACTATGCTTACATAAAGAATAAGATATTTGATATAACCTTTGTGGCATTATTATTACTGCTTTTGAATATTCTGCATCATAGAGGATGCTTCTATTATTGACAAGATTTTATTTATCGACATATTGTTCTTCTTCCTGTGAAGCAAACTGAGCAAAAATCAGATTCCCAATAGGATGATCTATCTCTTCAAGTATCTGCTTCAGCTCTACAAGACCAAGACCTGTGTAAGAGTATTTAAAATGATCCAATTAGGCAAAGGATGCAATAAATTGAGAACATGTCTAATATAATGAGAATACTGAAAATACATAATAGCCAAGATCTGCAAGATACGTAAATGCCCATCAATGGACAAATAAAGAAAATGTGATATCTGTGTTATATATATATATATATATATATATATATATATATATATGTGTGTGTGTGTGTGTGTGTGTGTGTGTGTATACATATATATGTATATATACATATATATGAGTAATATTTGTAACCAAAACCTGAGAAAACAGCTATTTATTACAATATAGATCATTGGGTATGAGCCTTTGGGTGGTGATGCATTTAGTTGTTAAAGGACCCTTACTACAGTGATCTCCTAAGATCTTTGGAAAAATTATATTATAGTTCATAACAGTAGCAACATACATTTATAAAGTAGCCACAAAAATAACTTTGTGTTTGAGGGAGTCACTACAATATGAGGAACTGTATTAAGAGATCACAGCATTAGGAAGGTTGAGAACCACTGATCTAGTATGATTCTGGACTATTACACTGCATGTTAGAATATGGCCTGATCTCAGCTACATGAGTATTATAAAATATTTGACAAAATAGATTCATTTACTGTGAATGAAATTATTGTCATCATAGCTGAGACTTGAGGAAAAGGGTAGAGGAGCATAAAAAAAGAGCTAGTTAATAGAGACATATAGACTAGAAAGCTTTAACTAATGTATAGCATAAGGATCAATGGATAATTGTGATTCCTGTGACATAAAGATATTAAATCATTTTTGTCACAAAAGTTTCATGAGTAACAATTTATTTTTAAGCTATATTGCTATTGTACTGTTTTATATATTATGATTTTATATGAATATATATATATATTTACACATATTTACTTGTAATGTACAAGAAACCTGAGAGGTGAGAGATTCTCAGGACTCAAACAAAGAGACCTTATATAAAATGTTCAACAGTGGAACTTGTAGAGTATACCTATAGTGCAAAGATAGGGCATCAAGTGAGGGATGGGATTGCCATCCCACAGTCAAAAACTCTGACCCATAATTGCTTCTGTCTGAAATAAATGCAGGGACAATAATGGAGAAGAGCCTGAGGAAAAGGAGGTCCAGTGACAGACCGAAAGTGGGATACATATCAAGGGGAGACCCCAAGGCCTGAAACTACTACTGAAGATATGGAGTGCTCACAAAAAGAGGCCTATTATGACTGCCCTCCAAAACACCCAAGAAACAGTTGCAAAAGTCAGATGCAGATATTTATACTCAATCAATGGACAGAAGATGCTGACCCCTGTGGTTGAATTAGAGAAAAGCTGGATAAGTTGAGGTGGAAGGCAGGAGACTGTTGGAGGACCAGCAGTTTCAATTAACCTGGACCCCTGAGATCTCTCAGTGATCTGATAAGAGGTCCTGAAAACATATACAGCAGAGGACTGCCAGGTCTGTGTTCAGTCAGAGAAGATGCACCTAACCCTCAAGAGACTGGAAAACCCAGGGAGTTGGGAAGTCTGATGGGGTAGGGGATGGGGGTTGAGGACATTGTCGTGGGCACAGGAAGGAGGGGAGATGAAGATGTATGGGATGTGGAAAAGCCAGTGGGTCGACCTAGAGGGGCATAAAATCTTGAGTATAAAACAAAGATTAAATAAAATTTTAAAAAATAAAAAAGCAAATTAATATCCTCCATTTAATTTGTTACCATTTTTTATGATCCCCTAATGATGATTTAAAGAACATTTTTATTTATAACAACAGCTAATTTATATACATTCTAATTTTCCAAGCCAATGAGTTTATCAACATGCTTTATATATTCTGATATGTTTGTCAATTATTTTGCATATATCAATATTACACTCACCTGTAGCTATTCTTGTTATTCAAATTCTCCTAATACTTAGAAATTATTTGATTTAACCAACTATTTTAGCATGACATAAACTAATTCATGGAGGATGATTTCTCATGACAAGTACATGAGTTAGAGGAGGATGAGTTCACTGTATTTCACCTTGACTGGCATCTGACGCCTTGTGCTGGTGATATAGGACTATAAAAATTGTGTGTTATTAAATAAAAGGCCAAATTAGCCTTTTATTTTGCAGATACCTACCTTGGTACTTTTTTGAAAATTGTAATTAGGGCACTGGAAGAGTTGAGTAGAGCAAGAAAAATGATGTGTTATATATATATATATATATATATATATATATATATATATATATGGTTTTTTTGTGTGTGTGAGGAATGCCACTGTCTACAGCCATAGAGGTTCATACAGATGTTAGCTTTGGAATGGTAAACCTTAAAGAACTTGGTTACTTTAAATATGAGAGGATGGTAATGGCCATCAAGTTGCCATCAAACAAGCTGGAGGAATTGAGATAGCATTCTCCAGAAACTGGAATTGCAAGTTTACCTGATATGACAAATTGCATGTCATATTGGTTTTAAGTTAATAACTACTACTTTAATATTATTAGTTCATGGGTGAAAATGTTCTATTTTCCCCTTACATCCCATCATAATCAACCAGAAAAAAAAGAAATAGTATTGCAATATACCAATTTGTGTTGCTACAAGAAAATACACAAGGTTAATCACTTTATAAAGAAAAGAGAGTCATTTAAGTGCATATTTAAAATTTTACCAGCCTCACTTTGCCATAGTGAAGACTAAGATTTCATCACATGTTGACGAAACTTTGTAAAATACACACAAGCAAGCCTTTAATGTGTGAGGTGTGAATTCTTCTGCTTTGCTTGAAAGCAATATTATAGACTAATTTGTACCCTGTAGAATCACAGTCTAAATACACTCCTCTGACAGATTTTTGGACAAAACAATGTTTACCATAAATAGATTTTGTTTTACATTCCCTTGTGAGTGTTTTTTTCCATCAAAGAATATTAAACAATTTCCACAGATATGCATCAGATTTTCTGTGTCTATCAAATACATGATAATTGAAGCATTTGTCTGAATCTGTGTATGGAAACCATCTTGGGGGAGGGACATTTCAGTTCTTCAAAAGAGGAAAGTACCAGTTGGGTCAAATTCTACTTCATTGATGTGGTTGGAATTCTAGCCTGGATTTCTTGGAATTTCTCATCTTATCTTTTACTAATAAATCATATACATAGTGTTCTTAAGCTGGCCTTTAGCTATCTGGTTTTCCCTGGAGTTGACCAACATGGTAGGTCCTGATGACAGCAGGGCTCTGGGATTGCAATTAGGGTTGTTAGTCATGGGAGGCAACAGGCCTCTGGGGAAGCAAGCTGAAAGTTGTAGTGTGTTATTTTCTTTTAATAACTTTGTGACAGCACTCCATCCCCTGGGCCACAGCACCGTGTACATCCCTGGGGTACTGCTACCCAGAACAACCAGGTTCCCTAGCAAGCCCAGCAGCTGTGCTGTCTTCCTAATGCCCTCTGCATTCAATCTTCCAGTACATATATCTACCTACAACCCTACAGGCTTGCAGCATTACAGATCACTAAGTAAGATCCCTATACCAATTCACTGCCTGCCTGGGATCCCTCCAGGCAATTCCAGCAGCAGTGAGGGCCAGCATTGTCCTGCCCACTCTGCACTGCATTTCCCAGGCCAGAGCTCTGCCTGGATCCCTGGAGGCTGGATGCAACCTGGGCCAATTCAGTGAGATCCCTACATCCCAGTCCCCTTCCTGCTTGATCCCTGGCACAACGTGAAGCCATGAGGTCTGCCCATCCCTTCTGAGCTTCAACTTCCAGGTCACACCTCTACTTGCAATGTGGCCGGACTTCTACCATCAGGGACCATCAGCTTTGCCTGCATCCCTGGAGGTGTGCTACCTCATGGAAGAATCAGAGGCCTGAAGCCATTAGGAAAACTGAGCTCTGACTGTATCCCTGGAAGCCTGTTCAGGACAATCCAAAAGAGCCTACCGCAATGCCAGTGGCCTGAGACCATCAGGGACTACCAACTCTGCCTGCATCCCCAGAGACCTATTGCCACCCACGACTATCACCCCTAATTGCAATTCCAGAGCTGTGCTGCTATCAGGGACTATCAGTCTGGTCAATTCCAGGAGCAACTAGATAGCTAAAGGCCAGCTTAGGAACACAATCAATAAAAGCTATGACTATATGAAACCACCAGAGTCCAGTTATCCTTCTACAGCAAGCTCTGAATATCCTATCACACATAAGCACAAGAAAACGACCTTAAATCTAATCTTATGAAGATATTAAAGGCCTTTTAAAAGGAAACAAATCCCTTAAAGAATTACAGGAAAATACAGTCAAGCAGGTGAAGAAAATGAATCAATCTGTTCAAGATTTGAAAATGAAAATAGAAGTAATAAAAAAAAAACACAAACTGAGGCAATCCTGGAGATGGAAAACTTAGGAAAGCAAATAGGAACAACAAACATAAGTATAAGCAAGACAACACAAATGATGGGAAAGAGAATCTCAGGTGTAGAAGATATGATAGAAGAAATTAATACACATGCCAAAGAAAATGCTAAAATTAAAATGTTCATGACAAAAAATATCCAGGAAAATTTGGACACTATGAAAAGACCAAAGAATAAGAATAATAGGAAAGGAAGAAGGAGAAGATTCCTAGCTCAAAGACTCAGACAATATCTTTAACCAAACCATATAAGGAATTTTCATAAACTAAAGTAAGAGATAGCTATTAATATAAAAGTTTGCAGAACACCAAATAAATTGGGCCAGAAAAAAATTCTCCTGCCATATAAAAATCAAAACATTAAATGTAAATAACAAAGAAAGAATATTAAAAGATGGAATAGAAAAAGACTAAGTAATATATTATATTGCAGACCTATCAGAATTATATCTGACTTCTCAACAGAGACTAAAATCCAGAAGGGTGTGTGCAGAAGGACCTAAGAGACCACAGATATTAGCCCAGACTATTATACCCAGTAAAACTTTCACTCATTATGGATGGCAAAACCAATATATTTAATGACAAAAGCAAATTTAAACAATATCGTTCCACTAATTCAGATCTACAGAGGATACTAGAAGGAAAACTCAAATGCAAGGGCGTTTAACTACACCAAATGAAACAGAAGAAATAAATACTTTCATACCAGCAAAACCAAAAGAGAACACACACACATGCACACCACACACACACACACACACACACACACACACTCACACACACACACACACACACACACACACTACCATCACCAACATCAAAACAATAGAAATTAACAATTACTGGTCATTAATATCTCTCAACCTCAATAGAATAATTTCCGAATAAAACTTCACAGGTGAACAGAGTGGATGCATAAATAGGATGATCCTCTGCTGTACAGAAGGAAAAACCCTTAACAACAAAGATAGATACTACATCAGAATAAAGGGATGGAAAATGTGTTCCAACCAAACAGACACAAGAAACAAGCTGGAATAGCCATTCTAATATTAAATAAAATAGACTTTAAACCAAAAGTAATCAAGCAGAAAGGAAAAGGACACTTCATGTACATCAAAAGGAAAATCTACAAGTTGACATCTCAATTCTGAAGATCTGTGCCCCAAATGCAAGAGATGTTACTAAAGTAATTCACACATCAAACCCCATATTTTAATAGGGGGAGACTTCAACATGCCTCTCAGCAATGGTCAAATCATCAAAACAGAACTGCTAGTTGGGATGAAAGCGGGTACAATCACTCTGGAAATCAGTCTGGCAGTTCCTCAGAAAAATGGGCATGATACTACCAGAGGACCCCGTTATACCACTCCTGGGGGTATACACAGAGGATTCCCCAGCATGTAATAAGGACACATGCTCCACTATGTTCATAGCAGCTCTATTTATTGTGGGGAGCCGACGGCGTAAACATCCTGCTGGCGTGAAGTAAACAAGTCAGTGCGCAGGTGCTGGGTAGTTTTCCATCCCTTGGTCTCCGCCTCTCCTGTTGCATCATATGGCCTGATGAGCTGCAGCCAATCAGGGGATGACACGTCCGAGGCAGGGGTTGCAGCCTATATAAGGGATGAGCTTCTGGGTGTTTGGGTCTCTGCTCTGTAGGCTTATGCTCTCCCTCTCAAGAGCATTAAAGCTTTGCTGCAGAAGGATCTTGAGTGTGCCACGTCATTCTTGCTGGTGAGACGGTAGCGCGGGACAATTTATAATAGCCAGAAGCTGGAAAAAGAAGCCAGATGTTCCTCAATGGAGGAATCAATACAGAAAATGTGGTATATTTACACTATGGAATACTACTCAGCAATTAAAAACAATGAATTCATGAAATTCTTAGGCAAGTGGATGGAAATAGAAAATATCATCTAAAGTGAGGTAACCCAATCACAAAAGAACACACATGGTGTGCACTCACTGATTAGTGGATATTAGCCCAGAAGCTCAGAATACCCAAGAAATAATTCACATATCAAATGATGCCCAAGAAGAAGGAAGGAGAGGGTCTTGGTCCTGGAAAGGTTCGATACAGCAGTATAGGTAGCAATGTACCAGGACAGGGAAGCAGGAACAGGTTAATTGAGGAACAGGGGTGGGGGGCTGGGGATGGGAGGAGGGGGGCTCATGGGACATTTTGGGGAGGGGGGATCCAGGAAAGGGGAAATCATTTGAAATGTAAAGAGATTATATCTAATTAAAAAAAGAAAAGAAACTGAACAGAGAAATAGGGAAAATAACAAATATTATGAATCAAATGGATCTAACAGATATACACATAACTTGTCACTCAAACAAAAAAGGATCTCCCTTTTTCTCAGCACCTCATAGAACCTGCAAAATACTCAGTCAGAGACCTAGCCTCAACAGATAGAAGAAGATAAAATTACCCCTCATATCTTAACAGATCACCATAGAATAAAGATAGACTTCAACAACAATCAACAACAACAACAACAGAAACAATACAAAGCATTCAAATTAATGAAAACTGAACAACTCTCAAAGACCACTGAGTTAAAGAAGAAATAAAGAAAAAATATTAGACTTCCTATAATTCAATGAAAATGAAGGCACAAAATACCAAAACTTATGGGACACAATGAAAGTGCTGCTAAGAGGAAAGTTCATAGCATTAAGTGCTTTCATGAGGAAATTGGAGAGACCTCATACTAGCAACTTAATAGCACACCTGAAAGCTCTAGAACAAAAAGAAGCAAGCACACCAAAGAGGAATTAGACAGCAGGAAATAAGTAAACTCAGGGCTAAAATCAATCAATTAGAAACAAAGAACAATATAAAGAATTGATGAAAACCAAGAGTTGGTCTTTTAAGAAAATCAACAAGATAAACAAACTCTTGGCGAAAGTAACTAAAATGCAGAGAGACAAAGTAATCAGAAATTAAAAGGGAGGCAACAAACCCTGAGGAAATTCAGAGAATTGTTAGGTCTAACTTCAAGAGCACATACTGCACAAAATTAGAAAATTAAAATGAAAAGGATAGCTTTTCTGGATAAATTCCAATTACCAACAATAAACCAAGGTCAGGTAAACAATTTAAATAGTCCCATAACAACTAAGAAAATAGAAGTCCTCATTAAAAACAAAACAAAAAAATGAACAAACAAACAAACAACCCCTAAAACAGGGCCATATGATTTTTGAGCAGAATTCTACCAGACTTTCAAAGAAGAGTTAATACCAGTATTTCTTAAAGTGTTTCACAAAATATAAACAGAAAGAACATGGCAAAACTTATTTTATGAAAACAGTAACACTTAAACCTTAACCATACAAAGACTCAACAAAGAGAGAGAATTTCAGACCAATTTCCCTCATGTATATTGATGGAAAAATACTCAATAAAATACTATCAAACCAAATCCAAGAACACATCAGAAACATCATCAATCATACTCAAGCAGGCTTCATCTCAGGGATGCAAGGGTGAGTCAATACAAGAAAATCCATCCTCCGTCTAAGAAGGGCCAAAGTATCCACACTTTAGTCTTCCTTCTTCTTGAGCTTCAGGTGCCTGTGCATGGCTCACAGCAAACTAATGGACTGAGCATAGGGACCCCAATGGAGGAGCTAGAAAAAGGACCCAAGGAGCTGAAGAGGTTTGCAGATCCATAGGAGGAACAACAATATGAACCAATCAGTACCCCAAGAGCTCCCGGGGACTAAACCACCAACCAAAGAGTACACATAGAGGCACGCATGGCTCTAGCTAAATATGTAGCAGAGAATGACCTTTTCAGACCTCATTGAAAGAAGAGGTCATTGGTCCTGTAAAGGCTCAATGCTCTAGTATAGGGTAATGCCAGGTCAGGAAAGTTGGAGTAGGGATTGGTGAGCAGGGGTGGGGGATTGGATAAGGAGTTTTCAGAGGGGAAAGGAGGACAGGGTATAACATTTGAAATGTAAATAAATGTAAATAAAGCAAATATCTAATAAAAAAGAAACTCTATCATCATAATCCCCCATGTAAATAAGCTGAAAGATTAAAATTACATGATCATCTCATTGGACATAGAAAAAGTCGTTGACATAATCCAAACCCTCTTCATGTTAAAAGTCTTGGAGAGATCAAGGATTCAAGGCAAATACCTAAATCCAATGAAGGCAATATACAGCAAGCCAATAGCCAAATTTTAAACTAAATGGAGAGAAAAGTAGATCAGTTCCACTAAAATCAGTAACAAACAAGGATGTCTCTCTGTTTCTCTTCAATTTAATACTTGAAGTTCTAGCTACAAAAATATGACAACTAAAGGAGATACAATGTATATGAATTGAAAAAGAAGTCAAAGTATTGCTATTCACAGATGATATGATTTTGTGGGGGAGGGGGTGTGGGTGTGACTCCAAAACTCCTACAGCTGATAAACTCCTTCAGCAATGTGGCTAGACACAAAATTAATTCTAATGGTACAGTACAAACTATAAACAGGTTGAAGTGAAATTAGGTAAACAATATTTTTAGGAATAGCCACAAATAATATAAAATATATTGGTAAAACTCTAACAGAGCAAGTAAAAGACCTGTATGAGAAGAACTTTAAGTTGCTAAAGAAAGAAAATGAAGAAGACAACAGAAGATAGAAAGATCTTCCATGTTCAGGGATTGGTAGAATTAACATACTAATAATGGGCATTTTACCAAAAACACTCTACAGATTCAATGCAACTCCCATCAAAATTCCAACATAATTCTTTACAGTGCTTGAAAGAACAATTCTCAACTTTTATGGGGTAAAAAGAAATACTCCAGGATAGCTAAAACATTCCTGTACAATAAAAACTACTGGAGGGATCACCATCCATGATCTCAAGTGGAACTACACAGCAATAGTAATAATAACTACATTGTATTGGTACAGAAGTAGATTGATCACTGGAATTGAATCAGAGACCCAGAAATAAATCCATACACCTACAGACAGTTGATTTTTGAGAAAAAAAGCCAGAACCTTACAATGGAGAAAGAAAGCATCTTCAACTAATGGTGCTGCTCTTACTGGATATCTTCATGCAGAAGAATGAAAATCCATATTTATCACCCTGCAAAAAAACTCAAATTCAAATAGATCAAATACCTCAATATAAAATTAGATACAGTTAATTTAATAGAAAAGAAAATAGGGAATAGCCTTGGATGCACTGGTACAGAAGACAATTTCCTATTTCCTTCTCATACAGGTTCTATTTAACAATTGTTAAATGGGAATTCATGAAACTATGAAGCTTGTGTAAAGCAAAGGATATCATCAATAGGACAATATACCAGCCTACAGAATGGGAAAAGATCTTGACCAACCCTACACCTGACAGAGGGCTAATATCCAAAATATATAAAGAATTCAAGAAAGTTGATACCAACAAACCAAAGGTTTGCAACCTCATAGGAAGAACAATAATATCAACCAACCAGACAGCCCCCCCCCTGAGCTCCCAGGGACTAAGCCATCAACCAAGAAGTACACATGGCTCCCGCTGCATATGTAGCAGAGGATTGCCTTGTCAGGCATCAGTGGGAAGAGAGGTCCTTGGTCCTATGAAGGCTCCATAGATGCCCCAGTGTAAAGGTATCAAGGGCAGGGAGGTAGGAGAGCAGTGGGTGGAGGAACACCCTCATAGAATCAGGGGGAGGGAGGATGGGATAGAGATTTTCTGGGAGGGATGAAGCAGGAAAAGGGATAACATTTGAAATGTAAATAAAGAATATATCCAACATAAATTGGGGTACAGAGCTAAACGGAGAAAGTCTCAACAAAGGACTCTTGAATGGCCAAGAAGCACTTTAAGAAATGTTAAACATCCCTAGTAATCAGAGAAATGCAAATCAAAACAACTCTGAGATTCTATTTTACATAAGCCAGAATGGCTAAGATCAATGACAGTACATACAAGCTACATACTGGTAAGTATGTAGAGCAATGGGAACACTAGTCCATTACTGGTGGTAGTGAAAACCTATACAACAATTTGGAAATCGATTTGTCAGTTTCTCAGACAATTAGGAATAGTTCTACCTGAAGGTCAGCTATACCACTCCTGGGCACATACCCCAAAATGCTATACCATTACACAAGGGCACTTGCTCCATTATGTTCATAGCAGCATTATTCTTAGTAGCCAGAAAATGGAAACAACCCAAATGTTCTTCAAACGAAGAATGGATGAAGAAAATGTGATTCGTTCACACAATTGAATACTGCTTGGCTGTTAAGAACAAGGATATCATGAAATTTGTAGGCATATGGATGGAACTAGAGAACATTTTCATGAGTAAAGTAACCCAGACCCAAAAGTTCATGCATGGTATCTACTCATAATAAATGAATATTAGCCATAAGTACAAGATACAAGCTACATTCCACAGACCCAAAAAGGCTTTATAACAAGAAAGGTCCAATAGGGGATACTTGAGTCTCACTTAGAAGAGGAAATAAAATAGTCATCAGGAGTGAATGGAGGGAGGGAACTGATTGGGAGAAAAATGGTGAGGGGGATGGGGGAATCATATGTAGAGAGAACTAGGAACAGAGACACTGGAGACTTAAGGGAAATTACTGATGGTTGGAGGGGTTTATAGAGGCATCTCTAGGATATGCCAGAAACCTGGGATGGGAGAGGCTCTCCAGAGCCTATGAGTGTGATTCTAGCTGAGAAGTTTGGTAGCAGGGAATGTGGAACCTGTTGTGGCATCCTCCTGTAGTCAGGCAGGACTCCCAGTAGAGAGATAAGGGCACCAAGCCACCCGTAAAACCTTCAACCCAAATTTGTTCTTTCTACAAGAGGTTCAAGGACTAAGATGAAGCAGACTGAGAGAATAGTTAACCAATGACTGACCCAACTTGAGACCCATCTCATGGATAAGAACCAATCCCTGACAGTATTAATGATGCTCTGTTATGCTTGCAGACAGGAGCTCAGCATAACTGTAGCCTGAGATGCTTCATCCAGAGGCTGACCAATCAGATACAAAGACCAACATCTAAGGACTTTATGGAGATCAGGGAGTCTTTGGGAAGAGCTGGTGGGATGGATTAAGGGGGTAGGGACACTACATGAAATCTAGCAATGTCAATTAACCTGGAAACTTGAGGGCTCCCAGAGACTGAACCACCAGTCAAAGAGCATACATGGGCTAGACCTAAGCCACCTGCACAGATGTAGCAGATACTCAGCTTGGTGTTTATGTGGATTTGGCAATAACTAGAGTAGAGGCTCTTTCTGACTCTGTTGCCTGACTGCTCATCCTGTTCCTCTAACTGGGTGACCACAATGCAAGGGGATGTGCCTAGAATTGTAGTGACTTCATGTGCCATTATGGCTTAGTCTCAAAGCAGGCCTCCTCCCCAATAATCAGAAGGAAAGGAGATGGGAAAATGGGCTATGGGACACATAAGGGAGGACTGGGAGGAGAAGGGTGCTGCTATTGGGCTGCAAAATGAATCAGTATATTAATTTAATAAACAAAAAACTTTGCCTACATGCTATCTCATTTGCCTGAGCATAAATCATTACATAATATGATCTCTACAAGTAGCTACCCTTATCAGCATAGATTTAATCATAACTCTACAGAACAAAAATAGTTGTATTGTTTTATTTTCAATTATTTATTTACCACATTACATTTATATAAACATGCAAATGATTTTAAAAGAGTCCTTTACATCCAAAATCAAGTCTAAAAATGGAAAATTGAGTAGAAATAAACATCATGTCAAATTCCCCCCCAAATTAAGCTTAAAACACTGAGATTGTTGCCTGTACATCTGTGCTCTAGTGAAATCCAGTCATTTTTACTTATATGCTGCTCAGAAAAACATAAATTCAAGACCTAATGTTTAATAATTCTCGTTTTAATACAGTATAGATTGGAATATTCTATTAAGGCCTACCATCTAGAATCTAAATAATTTCCTCTATCCAGAAGGTACAAGGGAAGCACTACATTTGAAATATTGGGTATTAAAAATATGCTTGATGATTTATAAGACAATTATTTTATTTGTTTTATGTTTGTAATTGAGTCTTTAAAACATAAAAGAAGGTAAACATAGTATAGTTGCTTGACTGAAATAGCTTACTCCTCCTGAACAAAAATAAATACCTCACTTCTTTTCACAGATATTTACTTAGAAAAATCATATAACAATATAGCAACAATTTACATATTGTTGATAGATAATAAGACTTAACTCTAGTGGGATTTGAGATTATCTATAGAGCACAGATATACATAGTATGTATGTATGTATGTATGTATGTATGTATTTTTGTTTTAGTATGGTAAATTAATATGTGGCTTTTTTCAACCAATTGTCACATTTGAGACAATTTTAAATTTTTTAAAACATTTTTGCACTTACGAGTTTATGTGTGTGATTGCCCAGGCACAGCTGTGGAGGTCAGCTGTGGAGGTCAGACAACATGAAAGAGTTGACTCTGTCTCCCATCATGTTGGTCCAGGTATTGAAATCAAGTCAGCACTCTTAAGAGAATGTACCCTTATTCCCTGAGCTATCTTGGTTACCTAAAAGTTATAAAGTATTATAAAATGTGATCTCTGAAGATAGCTTCCATAATCAAAATGACTTAAATCAAACTATGGTGCATTGTTTAATTTATTATTGTTTATTTGCTACATATAAGTATTAAACATATATATGTACATATATGTTGTTCATACAATATAATCTGATTATGATTTCTCCTCCTTCTACACCTCCCATTTCCTCCCCTCTTGCTGTATTCTGTTAGAATAAAGGTATCTAAAGGCAAACCAAACAATTCAAAATAAAGAGAAGGAAAAGAGCTCAGAAAAGGCACAAGAAACAGATATAGACACAGAGACCTACTGGAGTCCTATAAAAACACATGATGGAAAGACCTAATATATATGCAAACACCTGAAGGATAGAATATAAATGAAATGAAGTAAAACATACAAAAAAAAGATAAAAATTAAAAAATGAGTAAAAAGCTCTGATCAGACTTTATGAAAACCTCGAAAAATGTCTTCGATGGTTTTGTTTGTTTTACTTTGTTTTGTTTTGCTTGTTTGTTTTTTGTTGTTTTTTGTTTTGTTTTGCTTTGTTTTGTTTTGTTTTGTTTTGTTTTTGATGATCTACTTGCTTTGGGCAGTTCATCCCACCCTTAAGAATAGTCTGTTTCCCCAGTGAGACTTCATTTGAGAAAGCTGAATTATCATTTTCAAGTCATTATCAATTGGAGCTAGTGTCTGGGTTAGTGTGTACTTCTTTTTCAGCTCTAGGACAACCTCTGTCTCCGATCCATGCAAGTCATGTAATTGCAGCCTCCATTTCTGTTAATTCATATGTGTTGAGTCCCCTTGTATTTAGAAAGCCTTATTTACTTAGTCCTCCATCACTTCTGGCTCTTGTGCTCTTTCTACCTCCTCTTCTTCTACGTTCCCCGATTCCCTCATGAGAGGAGAAATTTGATGGAGAAATCCCAGTAGGAGCTGAATCTGAGTGTTCCAAGGTCTCTCACTCTCTGTGTATTGTCTGGCTCTGGGTTTTTTATTTATTCCCACCTGATGCAGTAAGAAGCTTCTCTAATAATGACCAAACAGGACATGGATATGTGAGTATAGCAGAATGTCATTAGGAGTGGATCTGTCACTATATTCCTTGGTTCATGGGCTATCTAGTCTAAGGATCTTGGTCATCCAAGAATTATAGAGTTTGTGCTCCATCTTATGAAAAGGACTTTATGTCTAATCAGATGTTTGTTGGTTACTCCCATAAGCTACATGCCACCATTAAACTTGCATATCTTGCAGGCAGTGTGCTATTGTAAATTAATGGTACACAATTGGCTTGGTGTTTATGTTTCTCCTTTTGTAGCACACACAGAGTACCTATCTATACCAAAGACACTAGAACATATTGGTATAGACTCTATGTAGGCACCAACTGCATGTTTCTATGTTAAGTGAATGGGATAGGTGTTGCCTTTAGCAATAGGGCCTTTAGGTCAGTTTGTTGAAAACAACTTATAGACTTAGTAACAGCAAGATATTGAATAACTAAGGATACTGATTTTTTTCTTCATTTTCTCTTTTGAGAGTTTTCTATTTACATCTGGACCATTTTTATTAATTGTTTTTTCTTTATATCCAATTTATATATGTATATTAAATATTATATATATGATACATATTGAATATTAGCAATAATATTTTACCAGATGTGTAGTTGATAGAAATAATTTGCCATTCTGTAGACTGTTTGTCCTAGTAATAGTGTCTTTTGCCACATAGAAAGTTTGCAGTTTCATGAGGACACATTAATTAATAGTTTATCTTAAGGCAAGGGTTAATGGTATTTAGTTCAGAAAACATGTTCCTCTGCTGATGAGTTCAAGGCTATTCCCCATTTTCTCCTCTATGATGTTCAGTGTATCTGGTTTTACATCGATGTCTTTGAACCATTTAGAATTGAGATTGTGCAGTGAGACTTCATTTGAGAAAGCTAAATTATCATTTGCAAGTAATTATCAATACTGATCAGTGTGTATCTATTTGGATTCTTCTATGTCCTGAGATCCAGATTGACAAGCACTGTTTGTTGAGGATGCTGGTATTTTTCCAGTGTTTATTTCTGGCTTCTTTACCAATGAAACAGCTTCCTATAGGTGCGTGTATTTCTTTCTGGGTCTTCAATTCAATTCCATTGATCAGCACATCTGTTTCTTGGTGCAAATACCATGTAGTTTTGTATCACTCTAGATCTATAATACATTTTGAGGTTGAGCTTTGTGATTTTTTTCAGGCACTATTATATTATTCAGGATTGTTTTGGTATTCTGTTTTTTTTTTTGTTTGTTGTGTGTGTGCATGTGTGTCTGTGTGTGTGCGTGTGTGTGTGTGTTTCCATATAAAATTGACAGTTGTCTTTTCAAGATTTTTGAAGAATTTTATTGAATTTGCATTGAATCTATGTTTTGCTTGAGATAGGATTACATTTTTACTATATTAAAATACTACTACCAGGCCATGAGATGGGAGATCAACATTTTCATCTTTTTATATATTCTGAAATTTCTTTCCTCAGTGACTTTTCTTTCAATCATACAAGTCTTGTAAGATTAGAGTTACCATAAAATATTCTATTATTTATTTCCATGATTTCATTCTAGGTCCAGTTGTCATTTGTATAGAGGGAGGCTACTGATTTGTTTCTATTATTTTTGCATCCTGGTACTTTGCAGGAAGTCTGTCAGGGTCAACTAGCCTGGATGCTTGGGGCTCATAGAGACTGAACCAAAAACTAAAAAACATATACAGACTGGACCTAGGCCTCCCACACATGTATCAGATGTGCAGCTTGGTCTTCATGTGGGTTCTGAACAACTGGAGTGGGAGGAATCCCAAAAGCTTTTGCCTGTCCCAGGGATGTGTTCTTCTACCTGGGCTACTTTGTCTGGCCTCAGTGGAAGAAAGTATAAAATAGCCTAGGAAAGACTTGATGTGCCAATGTTGTGGAATAACTATGGAAGGGGAGAAACCCACTCAATAAGAAGAGGAGGATATTGCGGGAGAATAGTGGGAGGGAGTAATCTGGAGGCGGGTCAGTGAACAGGATATAAAGTGAATAAATAAATAAATAAATAAATAAATAAATAAATAAATAAATGTGTTTGTCAGCTGTAGCAGTTTCCAAGTAAAATTTTATAGTCACCTATGTGCACCTTCAAATCATCTGCAAAATAATTTGACTTTTTCCCTTTTAAGTTTTATCTCCTTGGTCTCCTTGAATTGTCTTATCCTTCTAGCTAAGTCTTCAGGTTCTACATTGAGTAGATATGATGAGAACTGACACTCCTGCCTTGTTCCTGCTTGTAGTATAATTGCTTTGAATTTCTCTCCATTTAAATTGATGTTGGCTATAGGCTTTAGTATTTATAAATATACACTCTGAGGTATGTCCCTCGTATCCCCAATCTCTGCAGATTTTTATCATGAAGGGGCATTGGATTTTGTCCCAGGTAATCTGAAGGTATTACTTACACATAAAACAAAAGTAAGTATGAGAAATGTACAACAAAAAATAATATGCCAAATTCAAGTTCCTAAATTCAAACCACTGTGAATGTTATAATTTTACTGAATCTAAAGGGAGCAAATACAGTCTAAAGTAAGTGTAAAATAGTGTAGGAAACAGTAAAATACTGTTAAACTGTTCTTTGGAATGAAAAGCTTTTTTTTTTTTCTTCCGAGACAGGGTTTCTCTGTGTAGCCCTGGCTGTCCTGGAACTCACTCTGTAGACCAGGCTGGCCTCGAACTCAGAAATCTGTCCGCCTTTGCCTCCCAAGTGCTGGGATTAAAGGCGTGTACCACCACGCCCAGTGGAATGAAAAGCTTTGTTAGAATAGAGATGGAAATCAATATAGTGCTTCATTTTTTAAAATTACTCAATTTGTAAATAAAATGAATTCATTTTAGATAAGCTCATTTTAAAGAATATTTTCTAATTTTAAATGGCGAGTATTACCTTCAAGCTAAAAATAGTGGACTGTAAACATATATATAATTGATCTCCTGCCAAAACCCAATAAATACCAGTAAATGATATTTTAAAATGTATTAACCTATGCAAAGTAATATGACACAGATACACTAAAGCAAATAAGGAAACAAGCCACAAACTGCATCAATATGATTTAAAAAGACTTGAAAATTCAAAGCTGTGCTCAGCCAGACTGTCTTAGTGAAAAGTTGAGCAATAGCAAGCTTAACCAGGAATTGCAGGTACTGTACTCATACACTGTTGTCAATTATAAATGCTTATGCAATCACGTTAGAAAACTGGCACCTAAACAGTGCCTATTCTATGGCAAAGCAATCTTATGCATAAGATATGCACAAATCCTTATAATCCCATTTGGAATCTCCCAACCTTTCTATAAATAATACAATAGACAATTGAACTGTGCTCATTATATATATATATATATATATATTACAATTGGTTAAAAACAAATAAATGTTCTATAGTAGATTAGTCTTTTTTAAAAAAAACTTACTTTTATTATATATGTAAAAGTGTTTTTTCTTGAGTATATGTATGTATGTGGATTCTATGAATAGCTGCTTCCCTCAGAGACAAGAAGATACTGCCAGGTTCCTAAAACTGGAGTTACAGATAACTCCATCGATAAAGTTACCATTTGGGTCCTACCAACCAAACCCGTGTCATCTGCAAGTCGAGTAAATGCTCTTAATTGTGGAACCATACCTTGAGCCATGAATTAAACTTTTAATACTATTGTTAGGTATTAAAACAAGAAAACAAAAGCAAATTAAGAAAAGATATGATCAGGCAATATATTCTTGTGAATGGAATAGATACTGTGAGGTCAAGAGGGAACATGGAAGTATTCTTATTTAATCATAGCTTGCTCCCAGACTTCCAACCCATTCAGGCATTCTTGTGTATTCTGAGATAATAGTTTCTTTGTCCCAGCTGCTAATGGAAAATGAATGCAATACTGAAAATATCCAATAATTTGATATTGGGAATAGGTTAGCTAATTTAATTGGCTCTGAACAATATCTGACTCATGGTAAATGACCACTATTACAATGAAAATTCAAGAATAGACTATATAGTTTGAAAAATATTAATAAAGCCATTAAAACATGCTAAAATGACCTTTAGCGCATTATTTGTTTAATTAGAATAAAGATACAGCTACCAAATCAGACAGGGAATAAAAGCAATGTAGATTTGATAGATTATGCATTCACTGTTTAACACGTTGTTTTTAATTGCCTGAGGGACATCTTATTAAGTGTGTTTATTAAGCGAGCAATCAGGGGTTCAGTGGGAAAGTCCAAATAAAGGTAAATATTTGTGAATCGTTTCTGTGTAGATCAGGTAGATCCATTAACTGAAGATATTCCAATCAGTGAAGGATATGTATAAGAAACAGAAGTTTACACAATACAAATAGAACACTGATATAAAAAACAACCCCAAGAAGGTATAATCAGACAAAAAAATACACTATTTCATGATGACAGAAAAATACATTTAAAATTAAGGGAGTAAATATTTAGGTATCATCAATATTTTGGCAGACAAAATATTGTTATCAAACCCTACAATAGGAAATGGAATGAGAACATATATCTTTAATTACTTCTGAGTCCTTACTGGTATGGTTATTAGCCTCTGTATTTCAATTAATAATTTATACTAAGAGAAAGTTATTATTTTTACTTACTTGTCAAAGTTCTTTTGATCTCTACCAATTGGTAAATCTCAACTTCACTGCCATATTTTTCGGTTAAGAAAGCATGGCTGGATTCTGCTCCTAAAACCCAAATCTTCATTGTCTCTATTTTTTCTTCACATATAATCAGTGTACCTGTTTTGCCTATAGGTTTTAGAAATATGATGCAACATAACCAACATTGATTCTGTTTTCTTATGGGAGTGTAGTTAGAAAATGATCACCTTATATAAAAGAAATTGCCTGAGCTGTAGAAATGGATCAGTGATCGATAGTATCTGCCTACTGTTCTTACAGGGGACCTGGGGTCAGCTTCCAGCACTCTTACTGTATTGCTTACAACCACCTGTAGCTCCAGATCCAGGTTAATGAATGCTAGGTCTCACAGCCTATCTTCACGCATCTTCACACACACACACACACACACACACACACACACACACACATTTGGAATAATAAAAAAATACTGAAAACCTGTTTACAATATGACTAGGAAATAAATAAAAATATAAAAGCAAGAGAAACTGATAAAACGGTAACTTTGCAATGCTTGGCCATGGGTGAGAAGGGAACTTGTAAAAGCCTAATAAGTATGAGTTATACCCAAAATCTTCCTTTTGGGAAGTTTCTTTTTATTGAAATAATATCAGAAATCAATATATGGATCATATGACCCTACAGACAAACTTTCTTGTCATGATTTTACCCATGTTTCTACGTGAAAATGGGGTAAAATAGTTAAGATAAAAGAGTAATTTATAAGCCGGGCGGTGGTGGCGCACGCCTTTAATCCCAGCACTTGGGAGGCAGAGGCAGGCGGATTTCTGAGTTCGTGGCCAGCCTGGTCTACAGAGTGAGTTCCAGGACAGCCAGGGCTACACAGAGAAACCCTGTCTCGGAAAAAAAAAGAGTAATTTTTATATGTTGAACATGACAAATAGTATTTCTGTTAATCAATTAAGAAAATGAATTCTGGAGCAAGACACATAACTCAGGGCTAAGACTGCTTGATGAGTTATCAGAGGATATGTTTATATCCAAACATGTATAACAAGCCAAGCATCCTACAAATAACTTTATTTTTGAGAAATAAAATGCCTTCTTATAGTCTATGCATATACTAAGGCATATGTATGTGCACAGGAATATGTGCATAAGCACATAAATAGAAATAAATAAATCTTTTTTATTGACTTTTATTTTATTACATTTCAAATGTTATCCCTTTTAAAAAATCTATTTTGTAGATTATAATATAATGAAATCATTCTCCTTTTCTCTCTGTTTTTAGGTTTGTTTTAGGTTTTATATCTCTCCCATATATCTTTCTTTGTTCCATTTTGAATTTATGGCCTCTTTTTACATGGCTAAGTTTCTATAATGTTACCTGTATATATGATTTCACTGGGTGTTGTATAACCAATCAATATGGTCTTTCCTGGGAATACAAATTCACCCACTCTCAGCATCCTTTAATTGCTTGTAGTTGTTTGTATAGGGTTGAGGCCTCTTGGCTTTCTTCTATGCACTTTAGCATGCCTATTGTGTTTTATTTATTAGTTTGTTTATTTTTCCCTGCTTGACTCATGTTTATGCAGTAACTCACATGTAGAGTTGACACTTTATCTATATAGCTTCTGATAGTCCTAAGAGACAAAATTTCACAGAACAAGCTTGCTGATCTTTTGCCTCTTAAAATCTTTCCACCTTCTTTTCTGAAAGGGTACCTGAGCCTTAGTTGTACAAGCATTACTGTAGACATATTTCTTAGGTCATGAAACCACAGCCCTAAATTTTGTTTGGTTGTGTTTTTCTGTAAAGGTGTTTATGTGTGGCAAAGAGAGGTTTCTTTCATGAGCAAGGAAAACTATATTTATCTGTGAGTATAAAAACAAATGTTTAAAATTTAGCTTGTTCTTGTTTAGTAAAATGGCCATTCTAGATTATCTTTCAAGATCAGTGACATCACTAATGCTGGATAATTTACCAGGTTTCCACTGGTGGGTAAAGGTTCTCTCTTTTTAAGCAGCTGTGAAGTCCAATTAGCCTTTGATTGTCCCAGAGATGGAAGATAAGTCACTATTGCTAAAGAGACCATGCACTTGAGACCCAAGACCCAAAGCTCCCTAAAGCTGAACTGATCAGAATGCTTCCTCCCTAAAGTTTACCTTTCGTGGTACTAAGTCATGTCATGCAAGGTTCCACGGGAAGGAAGCAAAAAACAATCCTACCAAGATATAATGCCTAGGGACCACAACAACAATCAGCCCAGCATGATTGTATTATCACTTGAGTGTTTTAGCTAAGCCATTATGTTAAGTTCACTGTTAATGGGCAGACAAAACTGTATTATTTTACTGGAAAACAAGATAGAAATATTTCAGACAATTTTAAAATCAGAAATCAAATGTTGAAAAAACCTGGGACACATAGGCAATTTAGATCTTTGTTACATAAAAACTAGCAAAAAATGCATATATATGTGTGGGTGGGTATATTATATGCATTTATTTATGTGCATATAATATGTATGTGTTATGTATGTATCTACACACATATATGTCAAGCAAGAGCAATTAGCTGACAGTTTTCCAAACTGTACTGGCTATTTTTCTGACAACTTGACACAAGCTGGAGTTATCACAGAGAAAGGAGCTTCAGGTGAGGAAATGCCCCCATGAGATCCAGCTGCAAGGCATTAGTGATCAAGGCGGGAGGTCCCCTTGTGTATGGTTCCAAATCTGTGCTGGTAGTCTTGGGTTCTATAAGAGAGCATACTGAGCAAGTCAGGGGAAGCAAGCCAGTAAGTAAAATCCCTCCATGGCCTTTGCATGAGTCTTCTGCTCTATGACCTGCTTGACTTCCAGTCCTGACTTCCTTTGGTGATGAACAGCAATGAGGAGGTATAAGCTGAATAAACTCTTTCCTCCCCAACTTGCTTTTTAGTCATGATGTTTTGTGCAGGAATAGAAACCCTGATTAAGATGCAAGTCTAGATACAGAATATAAACCAAAATAAAATAGTTTAATTTTCATACCATGACATTAACAAAATAAAAAGAATCTGGAGTGAATGTGATTGGATATGATGCAATTGTTCTAGGCATGTAATTCAGTTGGTTGAGTGCTTGCTTTTCAGGTAAGAAGTTCTGGGTTCATTTCCCAGTAGATCAGATAATTGATGAGAAAATAGACATATGTAATTCCAACACATAGGAGGATCAGAATGTCAATATCATCTGCTATTTCATAGCAAATTCAAGTCTAACCTGGGCCACATTCTTGAAAATAACTAACTAAATAGATGGATGGATAGTCAGATATCAAAAGAAAGAAAGCAACTATTGTCTCATTCCATTTATTTTAAACCATTCAAAAAGTTCTACTTTACAGCATTACAAGATACTAGAAATGCAGAGAGTGATACATTTAAGAGAGGAGACAATTAGTAAAGAGGGCAGTGTACAAAATTGATCTCTACAACAGCAGACAAGATCTTGTAAGACCCGAAAGAAAAACAGGGGTACCCCAGCACCCCATGCCTCGGAAACCAGCACCCCAGTCACTCACAAGAAACAGTCTTGATGCAAATTGCAAGAGGGATTTTAATTTCCAGAGCTCTGGGGCCATAGCCCTCTCCCACACAGGGTAGAGAACAGTGAATACTGGGGGCAGATACATGAACTGCTTTTATAGATTTTCAGCAAAACCCGCCTATACAAGCCACTCCATAGCTTCTAAGCCAATCAGTTCAAACCATCCAAGCCCGTGCTCTCTGAGAACCTATCAGCCTCCCACAGAGGCCGGAAGAACTAGTTAAGTCATTTCCACTTACATGGCTGCCACACACAGGGTCGTGCCCACCCTCCCCCACTGGCAGTAGGTGTTGGGGACCTAAGTGCCCCCAGGCAGGAGCTCCGCAGCCCCCGCGGTAATTCTGCCAGCCCCCAGACGCACTTGTCCTTGCCAAAGCTGCTCTGTGGAGGCAAGACAGGAAAAGGCACCAGGGACACTCCCAGAGGTTCTCGGCCAGACCCTGGAGGCAGGTGTGATATGTGCACACTTCCAGGCCAACAAAGAGTGGACCGAACCTCTGCTCCTTTGGGGTCACCCAAGACTCAGGCACTCGAGATTCCTAGCTTGCAACCTTATCCTTTCAATCTGTCTCAAAGGGCATAGGTCTAGGCTAGTATTTCTGTTTTGCAAAAATGTGTGGAAGTTTAAAATGAAATCTCATGTTTCTTTGTATTTTGTTTAAGGAATAAATCAGAAAGTTGTGTAAAATATGAAAAATCTTGGAAAAATAAATAAGTTAATGGTATTTATACTAAGTTTATTTTAAAATTCCAATATACTCAATATTGGGTTTAAAGGCAGACTGCCATTGTAAATGAAGAAAATAATAAGAAAGAAAGAATGAAAGAAAGAACAAAAGAAAGAAAGAAAGATAACTTGAAAGATAATGTCAAGAATAAAACCAAAAGCATTTCAAGAATGTAGAGAGTTGTATTGGGGTGGTATGCTACCTGGCAGGAACTTGACATTGACCAAGGTGAAGTTCCTCTCCCAGTGGGAATTCCTGTGCTCGCCATAATCCTGCTCCACCTAGGGTGGAGTACTCAGACCAAGGTGAAGCCCATTGTTCTCCAAGGACCTGCAGTTTCCTAAGGCACCAGCCACCTGACACCAGCCACCCGCGGAGCAAGCAAACCAGTTCTGCAGACCTGTTTCCAGCCTTTGGGGGAAGGGTCCCCCCCAACCCCCACCTATATATATATTTGAAAACCCCCATTAAACTCTGAGCCTTAAGCAGGAAATCTTGTCTTGGCTCCATGTTTCTCTTGCTCCAGCTCTCCTTCCAGGGAACCCAGTAACCAGTTCAACATAGCTGCAGGCAACTACACAAGAAAAGTTCTAAAGTCCATATGTTGCTGACAGCTCATATGTAGAAGAAACTAATTGCTTAGAAAAATGTGTTAGTTTAGAACATAAACTCACAAAACTTCAAGATTGTCATTAGAATTCTAAAAAGATATCAGTGCAGCTAAATCTAAATTGCTAAATCTAATGTGCAGATGTTTCTGATGTTTATCCTATGCTGACTATAATTTTAGTTTGTGATATTTCTTCTCTTCACACAAAACCTATGGTGCTAAATAAAGTTTCATAAGAAACACAGACTCTTAAAGTTTGAGCATGTAGAATGGAAACCAAATCCAAGAACCCCGAGAGTTGGGTTCAAGGGGACATAATTGTATTTGGCTACATAATTTAAATATAGCCACATGATACAATGCCAAGTCATCTTGTTATATATATATATATATATATATATATATATATATATATATATATGTATATATATATATGCATATAACTTTATTTTTGCCTGATTCTCCAGACTGTTTGCCTTTGAATTCACTATAATTACTATACTATCTACACCCTTTATCATTTCCATAGACTTATATCTAAAAAACCTACTGTGATAAGTGCTATATCAGCCTGTTCTACCATTTGAAACCAATTACCTTTTTAAGAACCCAGTTTTACATATACTGTGTTAAGAAATTTGGCAGCTGAAGACAATCAGTTTTAATGGAATCACTATGTAAAGCCAGTTCTTAACTCTGCCAAATAAAAATGATGAATTCAGGAATATAAGTGTATCTACTTTAGATAATAAATCCTTTCTGCTTCCTAGCACTTAAAGAAAGGACGATTTACAAGGACTTGATAACTGAGAACATGCCCAAGTAGAACATGGTCATTATAAGATAACATTCTTTGTCAAAAAAATTTTTTTAAGTCTATAATATAACCCTTCCTTTATCCTTTCCTCACCTAAATGCTACTGTGTACCTTTCCTTGCTCTCTTTCAAATTCATGGCCTCTTGTTTCATTACTTGTTGTAATACATACTTGTATCTGTATTTGTATCTGTATTTATATAAACATTAGTTTATATGTACATAGTTCTAAAACTGAAAATATGGGGCCTTTAATTTTCTACTAATTAAAGTGTTATGAATCTGGCAATTTATAAATCACTCAAACTCAAAATTTTCAGAAATCCAATTTGTGAACTAATTTTATTGCTATTTACATGGGGTCATATTTTCCTCAGATATTACATTAAATTTTTAGTTTTATCATGACAAAATAATATGTTCAGGAAATTTCATCAAGGAAATATTTATATAAATATTATCATCATTAATATAACAGAAAAACTTTGATCTTGTAAATGAAAGGAAAATGCAAATTATACTAGAAATTGAACAAAAATGATGTTAAGGCACAGTTTTGTAAAACTTAATCTTGAATTTTATAACGTCTTGAGTGTGTCTTTTCTTATTATTACCAATGACAGAAAATTCAGGGATGATCATTAAAGTAATTAAAGCAAATATAGCTGTAAGTATTTTAGATCTTTAGGTTTTAGTTCTGAATTCATCTATAAATTGGAAGCAATGATAATTACGAAATGATATAATGTGAATGTTCTGAGCACCATAAAGTAAACTCATATATGAAAAATGCCTAGGATGAAGACTCCTGTGGTGTTATTAAACTTTGTTTTTCTTTAAAGTCAACAGAAAATTAAGTGAGTTTCTCATGTTATAATTACTGTCAAAGATCAAAGTCTGTCTTTCGTGATTAACTTCAAAAATATCCTGTTAAAAATGATATGCAAAATGAACTTGATTTGTTACTCTGACCTTAGTCTGGTCAAATAAGGGCATTGTAAAATAATGTTTATGTGCCAGTAGTAACTCTTTTATATGGGAGAGAAATTTCTAATTCAAATTGAAATAGATAAAAAATGTTGTATATAACATAAACACAATTATTTCTTTCTGAGTCAGCACTAACTAAATCAAAAGAGTAAATTCCTGACCAAAATGTCAGTTGTTACAAAAGACATTGATTGTTTTAAGTCACCAGAGTTCTGATTCATCTTTGAATCAGAAATATCAGCTGCTTATAGAAAAACTTAAAGGTTAAAATAAATACATGTTCATTTCGTAGCAAATACATGTTCATAACCACAAGTTAAGCTTACATAACATGTAATAGTTCTGTCAGCAAGAGTTTGTATTAAAAATTAGTCTCTACATTATTGCATATGTAGCAGAGGCTGCCCTTCTTGGACATTAAAGGGATGAAAGGCCCTTGGTCCTGTGAAGGCTCAATGCCCCAGTATAGGGAATGCCAGGATAGGAAGTGGGAGTAGGTAGGTTGGTGAGCAGGAGGAGGGGGCATGGAATAGGGTGTTTTCAGAGAGGAAACCAGAAAAGGGAATAACATTTGAAACATAAATAAAGAAAATATCTAATAAAAACAATAATAAAAACAATATTTATCTTAAGTATATATATATATATATATATGTTCACCACAAAGGGTTTGGTGGCAAGGGACACCAGAAGAGGGCATTGGGTCCGCTATAATTGTAGTTTGAGATCACTGTCAGCTGTTGTGGGTTCAGGAAATTTAACCCAGTTATACTGTGAAAGCATCAAAATCCTTTATCCACTAACTCATGTCTCCAGTTCCATTATATTAGATATTTTAAAATCAGCAAATCACTGAAATGCAGTGTATCTAGACATTTTCAATAGTGAAATCATTATTCACAGTGAGTTTGAAAAGATTTGCAAAGAGTAGTAGCTTTATTTCTCAGCAATGAAAATTATCTGTACATAATATAAATAAGTCATGTCACAGTCTAAAATGTTCAGGGACTTCTATGATATGTAACTACAGAATATATCATAGGTTTGAATATATGTGTACATACTTTGTGCTTTATATAAATGTCAAATACTTTTTGGCTACTAAATTGAAGAGAAAGCAAAAGTAAGTACTAGAATAATAAAATATAATTATCGACATCAGGAAATTCCCTATGCCATCCAGCTGATGTTATTTTATTACTGTAATTCTTGAGAAATTATGTTTTACTAAGATAATTTTAAGAGTTGATAGGCTTAATCTTCCCTCTTAAATAGAGTGCCAATAATTATTTCATCAGGCAGTGCTTTGAATTCAAACAAGATCGAGATGAAGCTAAAAGTATTTTGTATCCAGGAATGCAATTGTAGTTATCACAACTGCTAATATTAATATGTCAGATAACTCATGGGGACAGAAATTTTGTTACAAAAGCATTTTTGGAGGATTAAGTACCAATATTTCATTATATAGCTTAACCTTTTATCAGATTTCTTTCATGTTTTCTAAATGTTCTTCAAATAAATAGTATATTAAGAATATTAATCCAGTCGGGGCTGTGTTTAATGTGGAGTAAAAGAATATTACATTAGAACACATGTTTCAGCCCACAAGATTACTTCAATTTAATCATCACCCCCTATGGACTAAGAGACTGAATATTTGCATGCATCTTAGTACAGTAAGATGTTGTTACAAAACTGATTAATAATCAAAATTATGAGAACATGACTAGATATGTTTATATCTAGATGCTAGTGGGAAAATAGAAAAATGAATATTATATTTAGCTTGCCTTAATTTGAGAAAACTGTTGGCTAGTATTATAAACTGCATGGGGTACATTTCTGAATATTCTGATGTAAAAAAATAATATAGTTTCAGCTTCTGTAGTAGAGTTTGCCTAAAAGTATGTATGTATGTACGTATGTATGTATGTATGTATGTATGTATGTATGTATCCTCTTCCTGAGGATAACTGGCCATTTCTCTCCCCCAGTAGCTGTCCATTATCAAAAGTTCTTGAGAAAGCAGGGGGATTCCTCAAATTTCTCCACTCTGTATTGGGATTAGGTTGGTTTGCTCATATAAATGTCTTATTTATGCAACGTCTGAATATCTGGTGTTGTAAGATCTTGTGTGGCTTCCCAGGTCTAGGAAACATGGCTTTTCAGCAATCCTGAACTCTCTGTGACTCTAAGTTTTAAAATAAATATCTTAGTTTAAAAAGGGCATTTTAATAATAAAAGAGGTGTCATATACCTACGCACTTAATGTATTTAGTTTTAGATGATTTTCAACCTCAAATAGATGTTCAGGAAAATGTAATCACCAAATGTTTTCAGTGTTTCAATCCAAAAGTATGAAGATAATTTTCTTTAAAAAGAAGTGTGCAACAGAGCAATTGGGAAAGAACTTAAATATACCACTGACAAAATAAAGAAATGAGAAAATTACACCTCTCAGAATCCTGTCAATAGCACTGGAAGAAACAGGTGAAAATGTTATCCATACCAATTGTTTGTCTATAGAGAATAAGTGAAATTAAATGATAGAATTTATCTTTTACTATGAATCACAAATGAATAGGACTTCTCCCTCTTCCCTTTTCTTCCCTACCCTGACACACACACACACACACACACACACACCCAGCCACCCACACACACACATACACACACCATACACACAGACACATACCATACACACAGACACACAGAGAGACACACATACACAGAAACACACACAAACACACATACACCAAAACACACAGAGAGTCATACACATATACATATACAGATACACAGACACACACAGACACACACAGATACATACACAGTCATGCTGCATTCTCACATGCAGGAAGATACTGCCCTAGAGAGACTCATCCTTCACAATCCTGAAGTAAATAACTAAGACTAAACAAGTATCTGTGTTTCCACACTTGAGAAGAGACAAAAAACGTTGAATTATACTTTGCCCAATTGGTCTAGAGTATTTTGGCATGAAAATTTGGTCTAAAATTAAAAAAAAAAAATACTGATTAGTTAAGAGACAGCAGAACTCGAGAAAGTGAATTAAAGGTGAAGTATGAAAGAAGAGAAAGGAGAAACACAGAGATCAGGAAAGGTGAAGGAAGAGACATGATTTATTATATAACATAGCAATTTTTACTTGTCAACTATTGAAAAAGTCATCAGTATAATCAACTAATAATTAATATACAGACAATTGTTTGATAATCACTTGCAGATAATAATTAGTAAGCCAGAAATTTCTCATTTAATCAGGTTTCTCTTCTTTGTATTGAAATAAATTATTAGTTGACCACCACTACAGATTCTTTGTTTCATCAGAAAGAAGGGCCATCAACACACAGAACACAGTTAGGAAAGTGTCAAAATCCTCAAGTAAACTTGGCTGACAGGTTAAATGATTTGGTGGTTAACCTTCACTTGATTGTTTTAATTGTAATCTCTCTCTCTCTCTCTCTCTCTCTCTCTCTCTCTCTCTCTCTCTCTCTCTCTCTACCTATCTATCCGGAGGTGAGATGAACATTCCATGGCACAAATGTGGATGTCAGAGTACAATTACAAGAGTTTCCCTGTTTCTTCTACCATTTGTGCCACAGAAATAGAATTTAAGCCATACATCATGACAGCAAGTGTTTTATTTTAACAGCATTGAATTTTCAATTTGGCACTTTCCACACCAAAACTTCTCAGAGGAATGATGGCATATAAGCATAGGAAACAAATACCAATTAGAATTCCCAAGCTATGAGCACACTTCCTTTGAAACAATGCTCACTGCAAACTTGGACTCTCAGAAGACTTTATCATGCATCCAATTTGTCTCCAATCAAAGCTTCTACAACAAGCATTTGAATCAAGTGTCATGTACACTGATCTCCAAACAATGAAAAAAGTTCTTTTGCTCCTAACAACTATCAAGTACTCTACATTTGTTTTTTGTTTTTCTTTTTTTCATCAGGATTTATTTATTTAATCACATTAAACATGGAATTCATTTTCTTCTTCATATTAAAAATAGAACTTCTGCCATCAAATATTATATGAATCATTTACTTATTTTTATGTTACTAGAAATATATATTCAGAAAATTTAATGTTTTGTATTTGCTAACAATAATTAAAAAATATTAGCTTTAAGTGAGAAATTCTTAATATTGTCTATGTGTGTATGTTTCTGTGTGTGTGTGTGTATGTGTGTGTGTGTGTGTGTGTGTGTGTGTGCGTGAGTGTGTGTATTTTAGTCTGAGTCAGGTATGTGTGCTACAGCACATTTGTGAAGTTCAGATAATAACATCTGTTGTTTGTCCTCAATTTCTGCCTTGATATTGTGCATCAAACTATCTTGATGGAAATTTTCTGAGTATTTTCCTGTCTCCAACAACTGTTATACCTCTAGAAATATTAGGATTCCTGAGGTGTATTACCTACTTAGAGTTGTATATTTATTCTGGGAATTTGAACTCAGTTCCTCTTGCTTTCACTTCAAGTAAATTTACATACAGAGCCATATCTACAAGTACATTGTCTTCCTGTTTTTAATAATTCAAAAGATGCATGTAAGAGTTTTGAGTTGTAGATATTTTATGTTTATTTTAAAACTCACTTCATAGTTATCTCAAATACTTTTGCAATACCCTTAGGATTGCAAAACCTTTTTAATTCTTAAGGAGTGTGAAAGTTTGTATATGATTGGCCCCGGAAGTGAACCTATTAGGAGGTGTGGCCTTGTTAGAGTAGGTGTGTCACTGTGGGTGTGGGCTTATGACCCTCCCCCTGGCTGCCTGGAAGTCAGTCTTCCACTAGCAGCCTTCAGATGAAGATGTAGAACTCTCAGCTCCTCCTGCACCATGCCTGCCTGGATGCTACTATGTTTCTGCTTTGATGACAGTGGACTGAACCCCTGAGCCTGTAAGCCAACCCCAATTAAATGTTGTCTTTTATAAAACTTGCATTGGTCATGGTGTCTGTTCACAGCAGTAAAACCCTAATGAAGACAAGGAGATTAGATGTTATTGCTGTGACTTCATTAGTGTTTCTCAATTTGTTGATCATGAGCCCTTTGGGGGTCACATATCAGATATTTACTTTATGATCATTGTTGGTATTCTGTCCAAGCTCCACCCCACAGTTACCTGGCAATAGCCAGGTATGCCCCACCCCATAGACCTGACCCACTATAAAAGGGGCTACCTGCCCCTCCTCTCTCTTTCTCTCTCATCACTCTCCGTCTTAGCTCTCACCTCTCTGCCCCTCTTGAGCTCTCCTCCCCTCCGCCCTCTCTCCACGTGGTCATGGATATCCTCCACTCCTCTCTACTCTCTCTACTCTCTATCTCTGCCTCTCTCTCTGCCTCCACTATACTATTGACTCCCATCCTCTTCCCTAAATAAACTCTATTCTATACCATGTTGGTGTGTGTGTGGTCCCTCAGGGGGAAGAGGTGCCTGGGCCTGGGCCTGCCTATACACCCCCCCTTCCCCCTCGCTGCCCTGCCACACTCCCTAATATCCCTTCTCTCTTTGATATCCCATCATATGGTGCTGAAACCCGGGAACAACATTAAACAACAACACTAAACCATCAATCATAACAGTAGCAAAATTACAACTATGATATAGCAACAAAGTAATATTATAGTTGCAGGTTACCACAACATGAAGAACTATATTAAGTGGTCACAGCATTGGGAGGACTGAGTACCATTATGTTATACATCCAAATGATTCTTTTAAAGCCAATGTAAGTTAGCTTAATTAATGAAACATCAATATAAGTAATAAGTATAAGAAGGGCATTATAAGTGATTTCCATAGCTAGACATGTTCAAGCACAATTTAGTTCCTGTCTGTGATTCCCACAGAAGAGTAAAGAGATCAAATATGGTAACTTCGAAGCTTCAAAATTGAGTATCAGTGAATGGGAGCACAATTAATCATTGTTTGGCCAATATAAACCTGGGTTCCCTCAGTTTTAAAATATCCATGATCTGTAGTTCTATTCAATCCTCTACCTTAGTAATTAAGACATAGTAGCATAAGAAACGTTTTCACGTTTTAATGAGTTTTAGTGGAGGCTAGAAACAAAATGTACCCATTCTTTAAATCTCACCCTATGGATCACAACCCATTTACGGTTTACATGTCAGACACCCTGAATATCAGGTATTTACATTACAATTTTTAACACTAGCAAAATTATAGTTATGAAGTAGCAACAAACAAATTTTGTGATTGGGGAAAACCACAATAGGAGAAACTATATTAAAGGGTTGCATGCAGTACTAGCAATGTTGGGAACTACTGCTTTAAATGGTTGTCATATAATGGCTTTCATAACAAACACTTCAGTTTTGCCTTTAATATCATTAATAAGACTATCTAGTTGGTATTTCAAAGAATCAACTGGAATGGGACCTCTCTATGAAAGCATTGTGCTTTTTTTCTTTCATTTTTTTTTTAAACATTGCTTTGATAAATACCTGAGAAAATAAATGAAAATAGGATATTTTACTTTGTATCATGATATCAGACATGTAAGTAGATAATTGGCTGGTTACCATGCTATGGCCCTAATGCAAAGCCCACCTCATGATATAGTACACACAGAAGATGAAAGGAGCCTACCTTAAGGAAGGCAGGAAACAGAAAGTAGATACAAGACAGGGTCAAGCTAGCAAATATCCTTTCAAAGGCATAATCTCAGTGACATTCTCCTTTCATGTAGTCTGGGTCTCTAAGTTTTTAAACACTTTCTAAATTATAATCATGTTTCAATGTACTAATGAATTCATGTTGCCCAAATCCTCAGGATCTAGTCACTTCCATAATGTTCCACCTCTAAGCTCTGTTTTAATTAAGGACCAAATCTACTTCCTCTATTGGGCTCAACGTTTTTTTTAATTGAATATTGTCTTCATTTACATTGCCAATGGTAAAACCTTTCCAGATATCCTCCCTTCCCTAAGACCCCCAACTCCTCCCTCTCTTCCCTCCCTCTGCCTCCACATAAATGCCCCTCTACCCGACACACTCTCACCTCCCCCCCACACACACACTTGGTTTCCCTTTGTTGGGACCTTTGTTGAGCCTTTACCAAGGATCATTCCTCCCACTGATGCCCAACAAGGCCTTCCTCTGCCACATTTTTGGCAGGAACCATGTGTGCCCCTTGGTTGATGGTTCAGTCCCTGGGAGTCTTAAGGCATCTGGGTGGCTGAAATCATTGTTCTTCCCATGGGGCTGTAAACCCCTTCAGCTCCTCTGAACCATCCTCCAGCTCCTCCATTTGGGACCCCCATGCCTAGTTCAATAGTTGGTTGCTAGCATCTGCCTCTGTGTTTGTAAGGCTCTGGCAGGGCCCCTCTGAAGACAACCATGGCATGCTCATTTTCGTATATACTTTTTGTTGTCCATACTAGTATCATCTGGGTTTGTTGACTGCTTATAGGATAAATCCCCATGTAGGGCGGCCTTTACTTCTGTCTACTCTGTGTGGCCTTTACTTCATTGTCTGCTCCACACATTGTCACTCTTATTGCTCCTGTGATTATTTTATTCCCTTTCTCAGAGGAACCAAAGCACCCTCACTTAAGTCCTCCTTCTTCTTGAGCTTCCTGTGCTGGGGGAATTGTAACTTGTTTATTTTGAGCTTTTGGGCTAATCAGCTTATTAGTGAGTGCATACCATGTGTGTTCTTTTGTGATTGGGTTGTCTCACTCAGGATGACACTTTCTAGTTCCATCCATTTACCTAAGAATCTCATGAATTCATTGTTTTTAATAGCTGAATAGTACTCCATTGTGTATATATACCTCAGTTTCTGTATCCATTCCTCTGTTTAAGGACATCTGAGTTCTTTCTAGCTTCTGGCTATTATATATAAGGCAGCTATGAACATAGTGGAGCATGTGTCCTTATTACATGTAGGAGCATCTTTTGGGTTTATGACCAGGAGTAGTATAGTTGGGTCTGCAATATAATGTCCAGTTTTCTGAGGAACTGCCAGACTTATTTCCAGAGTGGTTTTACCAGCTTGCAATCCCACCACCAATGGAGAAGTGTTTGTTTTTCCCCACATCCTCTCCAGCATTTGCTGTCCCCTGAGTTTTTCATCTTAGCCATTCTGACTGGTTGAATCTCAGTGTTGTTTATGCAGACAGTCAGGAAGATCAATGGAATAGAATTGAAGACCCAGAAAATAACCCATACAAGTAAGGTCACTTGATATTTGACAAAGGACAAATGCTGTCTTTGGGGAAAAGACAGCATTTTTAACAAATGGTGTTGAATCAACTGGAGATCTGCATGCAGAAAAATGCAAATAGACCCATTCTTATCTCCTTGTACAAAGCTCAAGTCCACGTGGATCAAGGATCTACACATAAAACCAGACACACTGAAACTTATAGAGGAGAAAATGAGGACAAATCTTGAACACATGGGCACAGGGGAAAAGTTCCTGAACAGAGCACCAATGGCTTATGCTCTAAGAATAAGAATCGATAAATGGAACCTCATCACATCAATAGGACAAAACAGCAACCAACAAATTGGGAAAAGATCTTTACTAACCCTACATCCAAGAGAGGGCTAATATCCAATGTATACAAAGAACTCAAGAAGTTAGTCTCCAGAGAGTCAAATAACTCTATTAAAAAATGGGATACAGAGCTAAACAGGGAATTCTCACACGAGGAAACCTGAATGGCTCTAAAGCATCTAAAGAATGTTGGGCTCAACAATCTATGGTCCCGTCACCTCCCAAAAATTTGTTCAATTTTTTAATTCATCAACTATCTATACATGTTTGAGCTTTGATACCATGCTTGACTCCCTTCAAACTATGTCTCTGATGACATCAGGCTTTATTTATAAAGAATGACAAAGTCAGTGTCTTCTTTGGGGTACTGTATATAGAGGGCATGGATGATGTCTTTACTATAGTAGGAACTAACTTCTCCTATGGCATGATCTCTTGTGCTCTTGGTATCTGGTGTGTGATAATTCTCTTTTGGAGACTATATAAATATATAATAATCAGTGTTTGCCTTCTGTGTAAGTAAAATCAAATACTTGTGAGATGCATTGCTGACGCTCTTCAGGTCAGTAGTATCTTCACTACTTCTGTGAAGATTGCAATAGTAGAGAATGGGCCATTAAAGGATTGCATAGTTACTCAGTGATGATAATAAATACCTAAATGAAAAGTAGAGGATTTTTATATGCATTAAAACTTGAGCCTCTTGTGGAAGGACCACTTGCAAAGTGGAGGATGAGTATGTGTTCTCACAGAGTGAATAACATAGAGGAGAGACCAATAGAACTGAGTAGAATATAAAAGAGTAGTTCAGCTTCCTGGAAGAGGCTGATTATCAATTGGATCACCTGGAAAAAATTAAAAGCTCTCCAACCTCTGTAGTTGCATGCAGTGTACCCCAAGTTTCTAGTTTTGGTTACCTGTCACACATGCTGGGGTGAGCTTCATATAAGAAATCCTCCATCTGATATCCTAGTATGCAACCCCAATAATAAACATTGGTTCACTAAGGTGGAATTTGTTAGTTTCTGTACTTCCATAACTCATCAATTCACTATGTGAGTGAGTTGTGTGTGTTTGTGTGTGTGTGTGTGTGTGTGTTGTGTTTTGTCTTCCTGAGAAAATCTGTCACAAAGCAAGATTATGACAGTAAAATAGATAAAAATATATGGAAAATAATATTGAAACTAAAACATTTTATAGCTTAGATGAATATATTTTCAATAGCTTAAAGTTTCAAGATGAATTCTCAAAAAACAGACTTATTTGAAGAGTATCTTTGTGTATCACATTTTCCCATGAAACAAGAAAACAAAAATGTTTGTCTGCTCCAAGAGCCAGATAATTTGGCAAGTCTTATTAACTAATGTTTAGCATCTTTAATATGTTGCCTCAGAATCTAGACTAAAATCAAAGAAAAATTTAAAACATGCATTTGATTTACCCAAAATTCTCTTTATGTCTATAAATATCTGGAGTTACATAATAGAATGCAATACTAGTCCAACATATTTTTTCTAACAATTGCATACTGTATTATGGACCACATACAAAGTACCAGACTATGAAGTATGTACTAAATTTGTGTTTATGAAAATTGTCAATTTTCTATTCATATTCTGAAAGGCAGTGTGTAACCACCCTGTTATTAATTTTTCCTCTTCAAATAATAAATCAAAATGAAACAATTATCTTATGGGTGAGATTCAAGAACAGATATTACATTGAGATGAGGTTATACAGAGAATCATAAAAGGAAAACTTAGTTAAAAATAAAGAACAATAAATAACGAGAAGTCGATGTCACACTATATATAAAATGAACCTAAAAATCTTTCTTAACTACTTGTAGAACAAACAAAAATGAGAAATCAACATAGTTTTGGAGGCTTCTTTTATCCTCAGAAGGCTGTGTCATGGATAGCATCTTCTACAATTTTATTCAGTAGTAGCACAAAACTCTCAGAAGACTGCCCATACTTGATAATTATCACAGCTATTTTAATATATGAGGCCAAATATGTATAGTATTGATGAAAGATACAATTTACTAGTAGCAGCACATAGCATGAATTAATTTATAACCATGATTTAAGGTAAATAAAAACATAATTATCAAAGTAATGATATCTACTACTGTGGTTTATAGTAAAACAAGGGTTAGAAGTTTAAATAATGGAAAAATAGAGAAGAGAAACTTCTACTCAAAGTTTTTGACTCATATACAACACACTTTAATTTTTTTCTGAAGCTATACTGTATCTTCTGTGAACAGGAGACCCTACTAGACAAGGATGCATGTGGTATTGAAACTATGCTATATTGTAATCCTGATAGTGAAATTCACATAAAGTCCAGGGCTAGAAAAGTCACATACCCAAAGAGAGAGCTTATTGATGCTGTTTTATTAAATGGTCATGTTGTCAAAATGCCAACTGAATATGTGTTTATAGCCACAGATTTGTGCTTCTTCCAACCTCTCTCAGAGAAGCTTCTTACCATTGATGATCTATACATTCTTGTACAGTATGCTGAGAATAACTTACTGGGAGTACTCAGTCATAAATATGATGTCTATAAAACTACTCCCCCAAGGCTCAGGAAGGATGGGAAGTAGTTCTATGAAAAGTCATTTAGTAATGACATACCAGTTGAGCATATAAACTTCCAGCATCAGTGGTTATTTACAGAAGTCCGTACATGAACTTATAGCCAGAAGCTGGAAAGAACCCAGATATCCTTCAACAGTGGAATGGTTACAGAGAATGTGGCACACTAACACAATACTACACAGCTATTAAAAACGATGACTATGTGAAATTCTTTTTTAATTATTTATTTTTTATTAGATATATTCTTTATTTACATTTCAAATGTTGTTCCCTTTCCTGGTTCCCCCACAAAAAATATCCTATAAGCCATCTCCTCTCCTCCTGTTCCCCAATCATCCCTCTCCCAATACCCTGTCTTGATATTCCTCTACACTGCAGCATAGAGCCTTTCCAGGACCAAGGGCCTCTCCTCCCTTTGGTGTCAAACAAGGCCATCCTCTGCTGCCTTTGTGTCTGGAACCATGGGTAACTCCATGTATAGTCTTTGATTGATGGTTGATGACTTCATGAAATTCTTAGACAAAACTAGAAATATCCTGAGTGAGGTAACCCAATTATAAAAGAGTATAATGAGTATGTAATATGCACTCATTAATAAGTGGATATTAGCCTAAAAGCTCAGAATATCCAAGATGCAATTCCCGGACCACATGAAGCTCAAGAAGAAGAAAACCCAAAATGTGGATGCTTCAGTCCATCTTAGAAGGGAGAACAAAATATCAAGGGAGGAAATACAGAGACAAAGAATGGAGCAGAGACTGAAGGAAAGGCTGATGGTTTCTTTATTAATGGGGTTGTTGATGTTCCCGGATTTCGGCACCATTGATGGGACTTAAAAGAGAGAAAGGGTGTTAGTGAATATGGCATGGCGATGTGGGGGGAGGGAGTACCTAAGCGGGCCCATGCCTAGGCATCTCTTCCCCCTGAAGGACCACACATACACACCAATATGGTATAGAACAGAGTTTATTTAGAGAATAAGATGAGAGTAGGAGAGAGAGAGAGAGAGAGAGAGAGAGAGAGAGAGAGAGAGAGAGAGGAGTAGAGGCCGGCCATGACCACGTGGAGAGAGGGGGGAGGGAAGCCCAAGAGGGGCAGAGAGGTGAGAGGATGAGAAGAGAGAGGGGAAGGAGCTGGAAAGAGAGAGAGGAGGGGGCAGGCAGCCCCTCTTATAGTGGAGCAGGCATGTGGGGCGGGGCATACCTGGCTATTGCCAGGTAGCTGTGGGGTGGAGCTTGAACAGAGTACCAACAAAGGCTATCCAGAGACTGCCAAACCTGGGGATCCATCCTGTATACAGTCATCAAACCCAGACACTATTGCTGATGCCAAGAAGTGCTTGTTGACAGGAGCCTGATAAAGTTGTCTCCTGAGAGGTTCTGCCAGAGCCTGACAAATACAGAGGTGGATGCTCAAAGACAACCATTGGACTGAGCACAGAGTCCTCAATGGAGGAGTTAGAGAAAGGACTAAAGGAGCTGAAGGGGTTTGCAACCCCAGAGAAAGAACAAAAATATCAACCAACCAGACTCCCCAGAGCTCCTAGGGACTAAACCTCCAACCAAAGAGTACACATGGAGTAACCCATAGTTCTGAAGAATAAAAAAAATTAATTAATTAATAGCTATCTGTAAAGACACGGGCTTGTCACCTTTTGTCATCTTGGGCCTCCGCCCCCTGCAGGCGGCGGTTCCGGAACTCTAGAGAAAAACACCCCCCACCTCCTCCTGGGACTCTTGAGAGAAAAACAACTCTCTTGAGGGAAACAGCTCCCGGAATAACCACAGGGGTCCCAACAGCCCCTATGGAATGTCCCAAAGCCCCAGGAATGTCACTTAATGTAACACATAGTAAATAGTAAATGTGTGACTTTAGACTTCTCCTATTTCCTCCCCAGTCGTCCCCCCTCTTTTATGGTTTTTGCCTTTATAAGCTTGTCACAAGTTCAGGTGGGGGTCGAACTCCTCTACCCCTGCGTGGTGTATGAGTTTCGACCCCAGCATGCTGGCCTGAGATCTCGTTTAATCCCATCTTCAATAAACTTCGTGTGATCACAACGAATTTGGTCTCAGTGCCTTACTGGGTGCGTGCTACTCCCGAGACTTGAGTGAGGGTCTCCCTTCGGGGGTCTTTCAGTTCCAGCCACATATGTAGCAGAGGACGACCGTGTTGTAGGAGAGGCCCTTGTTCCTGGGAAGGATTGATGACCCAGTGTAGGGAAATGCCAGAGTGAGGAGGCTGGAGTGGGTGGGTGGGGGAGCACCCTCATAGAAGCATGGGGAGGCAGGATGGGATAGGTGGTTTCTAAAGGGGAAACCTTTGAAATGTACATAAACAAAATATCCATAAAGAAAAAGACTAAGTGGTAAATTCCAACATGGAGATATAAATAGCTCCTGGGGTCCAGTCTGCAGCTGAAGAGCTAGTGGCAGTTGATGGTTACTCAAGATCTATCAACTGCTATGACTTTTTTATAGCCCAGTGGTTCAACCCATACCCATATGTCTTTGGAAAAAAATAATTGGATGTAGTACATTAAAATGATTAAGTAAATATTATGGAAGGAGAACATAAGGCTGGGAAGATAAGGCATCCTGTAAGGAGTTGATAGGGTAAAGAAGGAATGGACATGATCAAGGTACATCTTACACATCTATACAATTTTCAAGGAATTAATAAAAATAAACCTAAATTGCTGTGCAGCCTGGTATATGGGTTTTCTTGTAAGTCCTCACTAGGCTACATAGAAACTTCTCCAACTCAAGGCCAACTTGAAAAAAAAAAAGGAATAAAAAGGAGTCTATCTCAAAAGACAAAAAAAAAAAAGCTGGCTAAATAAATATAGGTTTATTGATAGTAAAAAATATGGTGGCAAATAAATTATTTAAGTGGATTTACCTGAAACTTGTTTTCCATGCTATCATAAATCACTAGCAACCTATTAAAAGTTAAAACAGAAGGTACTTGTATGTCCCTTCCCTGCCTCCAGGATTTGAGCTGGGCTTTCAGCCTCTGCTCTGATCATCAGTTCTCGGCCTGTGAAATTCCTGGCCTTTGTTCTTCATAGAACAAGACTCTGCTCTCACCTGGAAGCCACTGCAGACCCACCTAGAAGCATTCCTGATGTGCTAGACTTGCAGTTCTCTGATCTCAGCAGGCAACCTGCTGAGAATGGAGCCAGCAAGATCCCAGACTTCACCTCAAGTCTGGGAGGAGGGGATTTCACAAGATAATATATTGACTAACGTTCATTAAAGCTCTGTCTTGATCAGCAAATGTCTTGACTCAATTCTCTTTTCTCCACTTCCCCATCCATCCCTCAGTTTCTCTTCCAGGAACCAGTTCGCAGTAGCTGTAGGCAGCAACACTTGTATGTAGCTTACATACCAAATATGATGTAGAGTTTAAGTATCAGTAAACATAAAAACCTAGATTCTGACTACTTCCAAACAATTGCTAAATAAAATGAGCATTTTAATATTTTAATTGAAATATTTATCAAAATTGTTGAATGATTATAATTGTTCAAATCCCTATTTTAATCTACATTTTATTTTTAAGCTTTCTTCCTTTCCTAATTAACTTTCTTAATTAACCTTTAATATATTTTAATTAAAGTTTATTGACCTCACTTTGCCCTCTCTCTTTTTTCTCCAACCATCCCCATGTGCCTTCCCTCTAAACCTCCTGTGCACACTCAAATTGATTGTTTTCCTGTATTATTATTATGTACATCATTTGAAAATAGATATTTACTTATTCTTATAGAACAAGACAAGTAAGGATCCTTATAGAGACAGAGTTAGCTCTAGACTTAGATGCAGAAAGTTACTAGAGGGGTAGAGTGTGCTGGATGTTTCATTCATGAAACACATACATTAAACATTTTAGGAAATTTATAATGACATCTTAACCCTGAATACCCATTACATGTATAGACTCAGTAGTATTGAAAAGAGCTGACACTGTTTTAAACCTCATAGCTTATTTTTGGAGACAGTGTAAGAAGCCATAGACCATTAAAACTGTTATTGATAAAAGCTGATCTATTACTATTATGAGATTCTTCAACAATAAATTATAGATTATGAAATTTATTAGCATTAGAGATTCACAATTTTCCAGGAAAACAAGTAACCACAATATGTTTGACATGCCCATTGCTTTAAAATTCATTTACAAGTGGTTGTAATGGTTGACACTATACAGTGCACAATAGAATGTGCCATGTCTTTCCGAAGAGCCAGGCCATTCCTTTTCCACTCATGTGTCATCGTCTCCTGAACACTAGGCATTATAATGAAGACTTCTCCACTTCTGTAGACTCTCTGCACAAGCAGCTACTCCCTTCTCTCTGCCCCACAAAATCCCAGGATCTATTGGGGAGAGTTCTCTCCCTTTTGCTTGTTTTTGCATTACCTAGAGACTCCTTCAAGTAGGCTGCTAAGTCCTCACTTTAGAGTCTTTGACTCCTTAGACCTGAGTTCGATCCCAGGCATCTGCATTTCTAGCATGTTCCCAAGTGAAACTTAGGTTGTTATTCCCTACACACACTTGAAGCATAACTGAATTAAAGCCATGTTTGCCTTGAGCTTACCCCAAATACGGGGACACAGGCACTTGAAATTGCATTGGCAAGGACAGAGTATTGCTCAACATTAAGCTTTTGGATTCTATTGGAACCTTTGTTCAAGCTATACAAAGAATTTCTTATTAAACAGCATTTTTATTAGGCTCCAGATTCTGTAGCTTAGTGATTGCTTTCCTTAAGCTCCCAGCCCTTCCCACTAACAAGCTGACCCAAATCTTAAATTCTTAACTCTATGAAAAGAGTGTTTAATATTATTTATAAATACCTCTATGAAGCATTATTGCAAGGATTTAAGCTCTCCATCCAAAAATAAACTATTTACAGTATCTGAAGTGGAGGGTCCTCATATTCATTATTGCTGTGAACTTTTTTCATATTATACTTTCTTATTCTGTGTGTACATAAGATAAGCTTTGTGTGCCATCAGTTAGAGCTTTAAGACTTAAAATTAAAAGCCAATAAATATAAACAAGTACTCACCTGTCTCTTCTAGTGAACTTATGAAACAATATGTAACTCATTCCCAGGTAAATGAAAGGCAGAAATGCATGTTTTTGAGAGTTGCTGCAAGGACAGCAGAAGGAGACTGAAGACCCTATTTGAATGTGTCACTATGGGATTCATTAGGGATCACAGAATGATAGGAAAAGACAGAAGTAAAACTATGCAAAGTCAATTCTGTATACAAATAAGACAAGTGTAGATAACCTAACAAATGAAATGAACTCTTCACTACCAAGCTGAAAGCTACTATTTGTAAATACAAGTAAAAATACAATAAGAATTTAGAAGAGACACTTTCCCTCAGTGACAACTTTAGATTTCTAGAATTAAATATAAACTACATTTGAAAATTTAACAAAAATAAACTATATTCCCATCTCCCAGCCCTTCCCACTAACAAGCTGACCCAAATCTTAAATTCTTAACTCTATGAAAAGAGTGTTTAATATTATTTATAAATACCTCTATGAAGCATTATTGCAAGGATTTAAGCTCTCCATCCAAAAATGAAATGACATTTTATTCTTATTCAAGTCATGAAAATGTAGGTACACTTACTTGGGGAATGCTTATAATTAAACTTACAGCAACAATTTTGATTCTCTCCTAAAAAATATTGTACCTAATAATATGTGAAATTTTAAAACATATTAGACAGTATAATGAATCTCTTACCTACCGTGCCTTCCAACCAAGCTTGCTTAGAGATAGAAGTAAGCAGACAGGTGAAATGGTTGAGCATGTGAAGGGAAAACAAACATAGCATTAAATAAAAGGTTTCTTTGTATATGCTCTGGTTTCAGTGAGAATGACTACTTGGTCCCCAGCTACTAGAACTGTGTAGGAAGGATTAGGGTGCGTGGTCTTTTGGGAGGAGGCATGGTACTAAGGATGGGTTTTGAGGTTTCAAAAGAGTCACTCAATTCCCAGTGTACTTGCTTGCTTGCTTGCTCACTTGCTCACTCGCTCACTACATCCTGTACGTAAATCCAGATGTGAACTCCTAGTTGTTCTTGTAGCCGTGGTTTTGCTGTGGGATTATGAACGCCAATCCTTTGGAACTATATGGACAAATAAAGCTTTGTTTTATAAGTTGTCTTGGTCAATCTGTTTTATCATAGAAATAGAAAACTAAATAAGATATGATCATAATTCTAGGATAATTTAGAATTATGTTACCTAATATATTTTTCCTTTTTAATTTAGTGTACTAGATTAGGAACAGATTCACTTCCTTTGACCTTGAAGTTAATCTCGACATTCACATTTATTTAAAAATGTACCATTTCACCAATAATTGTAATAGGCAATTTAGTTCCCCCCAATTATGCAGGTAAACCAATGTTAAATAAATCACCTAAGAACCTAAAAAATACTTTTTAAAAAAAAATAAAGTTCATAGAAATGGTCGCATATATACAAAGCTGTCCAACATCACTAATCACCATGTACATATACATGTAAGTGTACAATAATACATGTAAGCGCAAATTACAAACAACATAGACTACCGCCTCATACCTCTGGGAACTCTTAGCATTTTAATGTTAAATATTTTCAAGCCTGTGGGGAAGGCTAAAATATGAATCTCATTTGTGAGGTTATAAGCTGATATACCTCTTATGAAAAATAATCTCTGTCTCTAAAACCTAAAATTAAAATTTTACATGATCTAGCAAACCCAATTATAGTTACATAGTCAAAAGAAGTAAACACAGTGTTTCCAAGTGTCTATACTTCACCTTCATAAAAATAAGATTTAAAATAGCTAATATAAGCAAACATGGATAAGTATCCATGCAATGACAAAGAAAATAATGGGAAATGTGGTATGTATTCATGCATGTGTACATGTGTACATGTGTATATTCATGTGTATGTACATGCATATACAAATATTTTTGACCTACAAAAAAAGAAAATTTTCCACTTGCAACACATAAATGAATATGGGTATGCAATTATGTTATGTAAAATATATCAGATACATTAAAAATTAAATAATGTCATCCATGAAGCCTAAAGAACTCAAGTTCATAAAAACAAAATACTGATTGACAGAGACTGAGATTTTGCTCAATGAGTTGTCTAGGTATAGCAAAGACAATTGAAGTCATATGAGTATTCCTTATATATAAAGTGGGAAAGAGGAAATCAATGTAATGCAGAAATAAAACTACATTACTGAAAATGTGTTGGTTATTTTACCAGAAAAAGTAAGGCATATGACAATCTTCAGAGTTTGACATTTAATAATCATAATTTTCCAAATTTAAAAGTGCAGCTGTCTAAGCATGCATTTTATACTGAACATAAATTGTTTGAAATTCGGGGCATCTTGTCATTTCTGGGCCTGCTTAAGATGTCATGCTCCTCTAATGGTGAGAAGGTATTTTTGTTTTATATCCCACAAACCCAGAAGTACAGTATACTGGCTGGTTTTCTGTGTCAACTTGACACAGGCTGGAGTTATCATAGGAAAAGGAGCTTCAGTTGGGAAAGTGCCTCCATGAGATCCAGCTGTGGGGCATTTTCTCAATTAGTGATCAAATGGGGGAGGGCCCCTTGTGGGTGGTACCATCTCTGGGCTGGTATTCTTAGGTTCTATAAGACAGCAGACTAAGCAAGCCAGTAAGTAACATCCTTCCATGGCCTCTGCATCAGCTCCCGGTTCCTGACCTGCTTGAGTTCCAGTCCTGACTTCTTTTGGTAATGAACAGCTGTGTGCAAGTATAAGCTTAATAAACCCTTTCCTCCCCAACTTGCTTCTTGGTCATGATGTTTGTGCAGGAATAGAAACCTTGACTAAGACATACAGGGTGCCCCAGAGCCAAGAAAACCAATGGTTTTGTATGGGAATTATAAAGAATGTTTTCCCTGTATATGGGTCATTGAATTAGCCAATCAACAACCTTATAGGAAAGCCTAGAAAGTAAAAGCATAAACAATGATCAGACTTTAGTATAGTGCCTCCCTTGCATTTTCTCTGTCTGTTGCTTGATCTCCCCCCTACTTTGTCTCATAACTTCTTTTTCAGTTCCATGGACAACTCTGGCCACTCTGGGATCTGTAAATAATGCATTTTTCCCTTTCTTTTATGATTCGTTATTTTTGTTGTATTTATTGCCTGACCTATGCAATCAGACCCAAGTGGTAGTCAGGACTTCCTTAGAAAATGGTTCTTTTAGTTGTGTCCAATCTTAGAAAAATTGCAAGTCCAAATTATAAACCAGAACAATTGAGTCACAACAACAGTAGTGCTTATAAACTTTGGTATGTTAATTGTCAAAAGTAAAAGGAGTAACTGTTTGTGAATGGAATTCCCTAAGTTTCTTTTGATTGAATATCTTGCATCTTGTATAGAACCTCTGTTTTCAGACTTAACCAAGAACTACATTTCTCTGGAGGGATTGTACAAACAGGTCTCTGGATTCTGCTATCAGCTGTGAAACTGTGTTGAAATTTAAACCAGTTCCTAGGTGGTGCTAAAACTGCTCACTTGGAGAATACATCAAATACCAGTGATTTAATTGATAATGGTTTTCAGTAGTGAAGTGAAATATAAGGGAATAGCTATTTAATACTATAAAAATACGTTCTATCCGTGCTATTTGCATACATAGTGGTTTGTGTGTGTGTGTGTGTGTGTGTGTGTGAGAGAGAGAGAGAGAGAGAGAGAGAGAGCGAAGATTTAGATCTCTTGACAGTAAGTAAATATGTAATGTTAGGTTATATAGTTTACTGTGACTGCTATGTATCCTATAAAATGAAAACTAAGTACAGACTACTAAGATTTTAGTAAAGTGGCTGACAACAATGCAAACAACAATACCCAGGAAGCAGACTTATCTATGCAGACTCATGGACTGGTTAAATATGGCGATGTGGGAAAGTTGGCTTGGGCCAGGTCCAGAGACTAGAGCCAATTCTCTGACATACCTACCACTCTATTCTAAACTCCCTGCGATTTATAACATTGTGTTGTAGAACTGCGACACTTCATGCAACTCTTCCCACATTGAAACATCAGTTGGGGTAAACTAAATCCATGCCTCCAGGTCATCATGACTAAAGATACAGCATTCCAAACCTACCCAATAAAAGAATTGATAGGGACATCCCCGAGCCCTCTGGTGAGCACCAAGGCTGCGTTCTGCAACCAGCTCGCTGGCCCCTGGACCAGCGGTGTAGCGGCGGGCCTCCATATTGCAACCAGGACACAGCTGGAAAGGCCCAGGCTATGTGAGACATCCCCGCCCTCGGGTGAGCACCTAAGCTGCGTTCTGCAACCAGCTCGCCGGCCCCTAGACCAGCGGTGTAGCTGGCCCCTAGACCAGCGGTATAGCGGCGGGCCTCCATATCACAACCAGGACACAGCTGGAAAGGCCCAGGCTCTGTGGGACATCCCCGCCCTCTGGTGAGCACCTAAGCTGCGTTCTGCAACCAGCTCGCCGGCCCCTAGACCAGCGGTGTAGCAGCGGGCCTCCATATTGCAACCAGGACACAGCTGGAAAGGCCCAGGTAAACACCCCTTCCAGGGCTACACTCACGGGGGTATCTGCTAGGATCTCGGAGCCAAGCAGGCAGAGTCCCGCCTAGGCTCTGTGGGACATCCCCGAGCCCTCTGGTGAGCACCAAGGCTGCTTCTGCAACCAGCTCGCCGGCCCCTGGACCAGCGGTGTAGCGGCAGGCCTCCATATCACAACCAGGACACAGCTGGAAAGGCCCAGGCTCTGTGGGACATCCCCGCCCTCGGGTGAGCACCTAAGCTGCGTTCTGCAACCAGCTCGCTGGCCCCTAGACCAGCGGTGTAGCAGCGGGCCTCCATATTGCAACCAGGACACAGCTGGAAAGGCCCAGGTAAACACCCCTTCCAGGGCTACCCTCACGGGGGATCTGCTAGGCTCTCGGAGTTCCTTGCAACCAGGATACAGCTGGAGAAGCCCAGGTAGACAGACTCCAACAGGGGCTACAATCGCATGGGTGGCAGCCAGCTTATGATCCCTTAAAGCAGCAGTCACACATATTCACCAATAGAGAAACAACAGGTGAGCCCAGCCTCACAGGAGATTCAAACACCAGCCACTGACAACAAGGCCAACTAAAACCAGAAATAACCAGATGGCGAAAGGAAAACGAAGGAACGTTACTAACAAAAATCAAGGCAACATGACAGCATCTGAACCCAGTTCTCCAACAACAGGAATCCCTGGATACCCTAAAACACCAGAAAAACAAGACTTGGATATAAAATCACTGGTCAGGATGCTGGTAGCTGAACACATAGAAAAATCTCGTAAAGAAATAGAGGAGAAAATGGATCAAAAGTTAGAAGCCTTTACGAGGCAAATACAAAAATCACTTCAAGAAATGCAGGAGAAGATGGATCAAAGAGAAGAAGACAATAAGGAAGAAAGACAAAAGTCACTTAAAGAACTACAGAAGAACGTGGGCCAACAAGTAGAAGCTATGAAAGAGGAAGCACAAAAATCTATTAAAGAAATACATGAAAACACAATCAAGCAAGCGAAAGATCTGAGCACATCCATCCAGATACTAAAAACAGAAGTAGAAACAACTAAGAAATCACAGAGAGAGACAACACTGGAGATAGAAAACCTGGGGAAGAAATCAGGGGCCATAGACGCAAGTATCAACAATAGAATACAAGAGATAGAAGACAGAATCTCAGAAGCCGAAGATACCATAGGAACCATTGATTCAAAAGTCAAAGAAAATACTAAATGCAAAAAGGTGGTAACCCAAAACATCCAGGAAATCCAAGACACTATGAGAAGACCAAACCTAAGGATTATAGGTATAGACGAGAGTGAAGATTTACAAGTTAAAGGGCCAGCTAATATCTTCTATAAAATTATGGAAGAAAACTTCCCCAACCTAAGGAGAGAGATGCCCATGAATATACAAGAAGCCTATAGAACCCCAAACAGACTGGACCAGAACAGAAATACATCCCGTCACATAATAATCAAAACTCCAAATGTAATAAACAAAGAAAGAATACTAAAGGCAGCAAGAGAAAAAGGCCAAGTAACATATAAAGGAAAACCTATCAGAATAACACCAGACTTCTCACCTGAGACCATGAAAGCTAGAAGATCCTGGGCAGATATCATGCAAACTCTAAGAGAACACAAACTTCAGCCAAAACTACTTTACCCAGCAAAACTCTCAATTGCCATTGATGGAGACATCAAGGTATTCCATGACAAAACCAAATTTGCAAGATATCTCTCCACAAATCCAGCCCTACAAAGGATAATAGGGGGAAAACACCAAGACAAGGACGGAAACTACACCTGGGAAGAAGCAAGATAGAAACCTCCTCTCATCAAACCCAAAAGAAGATAACCTCTCGAATATAAAAAATAAATAAGATAAATAAATATAATTTCAAAAATGTCTGGAGGTAATAATTACTATTCCTTAATATCTCTTAACGTCAATGGACTCAATTCCCCAATAAAAAGACATAGATTAACAGACTGGATACGGAAACAGGACCCTACATTTTGCTGCATACAGGAAACACATCTCAGTGTTAAAGACAAACACTACCTTAGAGTAAAAGGCTGGAGGACAATTTTACAAGCAAATGGTCTCAGGAAACAAGCTGGAGTAGCCATTCTAATATCAGATAAAATTGACTTTCAACCTAAAATCATCCAAAGAGACTCAGAAGGTCACTTCTTGCTGGCCAAAGGGAAAATCCACCAGGAAGAGCTCTCAATATTGAACATCTATGCTCCAAATGCAAGGGCACCCTCCTTCGTAAAAGAAACCTTACTAAAGCTTAAAGCACACATTACACCTAACACAATAATTGTGGGTGACTTCAACACCCCACTCTCCTCAATGGACCGATCAGGAAAGCAGAAACTAAACAGGGACACAGTGAAACTAACTGAAACTCTGGACCAATTGGATTTAACAGATATATATAGAACATTTCATCCTAAAGCTAAAGAATATACCTTTTTCTCAGCACCGCATGGTACCTTCTCCAAAATAGACCATATAATCGGTCACAAGACAGATGTCAACAAATACAAGAAGATCGAGCTAATCCCATGCCTCTTATCAGATCACCATGGAGTAAGAGTGGTCTTCAATAGCAACAAAAACAACAGAAAGCCCACATACACATGGAAACTGAACAATACTCTACTCAATGAAAACTTGGTCAAGGAAGAAATAAAAAAAGAAATCAAAGACTTTTTAGAATTCAATGAAAATGAAGGTACAACCTACCCAAATCTATGGGACACAATGAAAGCAGTGCTAAGAGGAAAACTCATAGCTCTAAGTGCATCCAAAAAGAAACTGGAGAGAGAATACACTAGCAGCTTAATGGCACACCTTAAAGCCCTGGAAGAAAAACAAGTTAATTCACCCAGGAGGAGTAGAAGACAAGAAATCATCAAACTCAGGGCTGAAATCAATCAAATAGAAACAAAGAGAACCATACAAAGAATCAACAAGACCAGGAGCTGGTTCTTTGAGAAAATCAACAAGATAGATAAACCCTTAGCCAGACTAACCAAAGGACACAGAGACAGTATACAAATTAACAAAATTAGAAATGAAAAGGGAGACATAACAACAGAAACTGAGGAAATTCAAAAGATCATCAGATCCTACTACAAAGGTCTATACTCAAAACAACTGGAGAATCTGGAGGAAATGGACAATTTCCTAGACAGATATCAAATACCAAAATTAAATCAGCATCAAGTAGACCAGCTAAATAGTCCCATAACCCCTAAAGAAATAGAAGGGGTTATAGAAAGCCTCCCAACCAAAAAAAGTACGGGACCAGATGGTTTTAGTGCAGAATTCTACCAGACCTTCAAAGAAGACTTAACACCAATACTCTCCAAACTATTCCACAAAATAGAGACAGAAGGGACACTGCCCAACTCATTCTTCGAAGCCACAATTACGCTAATACCTAAACCACAAAAAGATCCAACAAAGAAAGAGAACTTCAGGCCAATTTCTCTGATGAATATAGATGCAAAAATACTAAATAAAATTCTTGCTAACCGAATCCAAGAGCACATCAAAACGATCATCCACCATGATCAAGTAGGCTTCATCCCAGGGATGCAGGGATGGTTCAATATACGGAAATCCATCAATGTAATCCACTACATAAACAAACTGAAAGAAAAAAACCACATGGTCATCTCATTAGATGCTGAAAAAGCATTTGACAAAATTCAGCATCCTTTCATGCTAAAAGTCTTGGAAAGAGCAGGAATTCAAGGCCCATACCTAAACATAGTAAAAGCAATCTACAGCAAACTAGTAGCCAACATCAAAATAAATGGAGAGAAACTTGAAGCATTCCCACTAAAATCATGGACTAGACAAGGCTGCCCTCTCTCTCCATATCTTTTCAATATAGTACTTGAAGTTCTAGCAAGAGCAATTAGACAACATAAGGAAGTCAAAGGGATACCAATTGGAAAGGAAGAAGTGAAACTATCATTATTTGCAGACGATATGATAGTTTACCTAAGCGACCCAAAAAACTCCACCAGAGAACTTCTACAGCTGATAAACAACTTCAGCAAAGTAGCAGGTTATAAAATTAACTCAAGCAAGTCAGTGGCCTTCTTGTACTCAAAGGACAAGCAGGCTGAGAAAGAAATTAGGGAAATAACACCCTTCACAATAGCCACAAACAACATAAAGTATCTTGGCGTAACTCTAACCAAACAAGCGAAAGATCTGTACAACAGGAACTTCAAGTCCTTGAAGAAAGAAATCGAAGAAGACCTCAGAAGATGGAAAAATATTTCTTGCTCCTGGATTGGCAGGATCAATATAGTAAAAATGGCCATCTTGCCAAAAGCAATATACAGATTCAATGCAATCCCCATCAAAATCCCAACTCAATTCTTCATAGATCTAGAAAGAGCAATTCTCAAATTCATCTGGAGCAACAAAAAACCCAGGATAGCTAAAACTATTCTCAACAATAAAAGGACTTCTGGGGGAATCAATATCCCTGACTTCAAGCAGTACCACAGAGCAATTGTGTTAAAAACTGCATGGTATTGGTATAGCAACAGGCAAACAGATCAATGGAACAGGATTGAAGACCCTGAAATTAACCCACAGACTTATGGTCACTTGATCTTTGATAAAGGAGCCACAACCATCCGATGGAATAAAGATAGCCTTTTCAACAAATGGTGCTGGTTCAACTGGAGGTCAACATGCAGAAGAATGCGAATTGACCCACTCTTATCTCTTTGCTCTAAGATCAACTCCAAGTGGATCAAGGACCTCCACATAAAACCAGACACACTGAAACTATTAGAAAAGAAACTTGGGAAGACCCTGGAGGACTTGGGCACAGGGGAAAAGTTCCTGAACAGAACACCAATAGCGTACGCACTAAGATCAAGAATCGACAAATGGGACCTCATAAAATTACAAAGTTTCTGCAAAGCAAAGGACACTGTCCGAAGGACAAAACGGCAACCAACAAAGTGGGAAAAGATCTTTACCAACCCCACATCCGACAGAGGGCTAATATCCAATATATACAAAGAACTCAAGAAGTTAGACCGCAAAGAAACAAATAACCCTATCAAAAAATGGGGCACAGAGCTAAACAAAGAATTTTCACCAGAAGAAATTCGGATGGCCGAGAAACACCTTAAGAGATGTTCAACATCATTAGTCATCAGGGAAATGCAAATCAAAACAACCCTGAGATTCCACCTCACACCAGTCAGAATGGCTAAGATTAAAAACTCAAGAGACAACAAGTGCTGGCGAGGATGTGGAGAAAGAGGAACACTCCTCCACTGTTGGTGGGATTGCAAAATGGTAAAACCACTCTGGAAATCAATTTGGCGGTTCCTCAGAAAATTGGGCATGGCACTTCCAGAGGACCCTGGCATACCACTCCTGGGCATATACCCAGAGGATTCCCCTACATGCAATAAAGACACATGCTCCACTATGTTTATAGCAGCCCTGTTTATAATAGCCAGAAATTGGAAGGAGCCCAAATATCCCTCAAAGGAGGAATGGATACAGAAAATGTGGTATATTTATACAATGGAATACTACTCAGCAATTAAAAATAATGAATTCATGCAATTTGTAGGTAAATGGTTAGACCTGGAAAATATCATCCTGAGTGAGCTAACCCAATCACAAAAGAATGCACATGAAATGCAATCACTGATAAGTGGATATTAATGAGCCCAGAAGCACTAAGTACTCAAGACACAAATAGCAAGTCAAATGATTCCCAAGAAGAAGAAAGGAGAGGACCCTGGGCATGTAAAGATTGCATCCAGTTTAGTAAAGAAACCGAAGGGGGAGGGGGAATGATTGGGGAATAGTTGGGGGGGAGAAGAACTATGGGAACTATGGTGGGTGGGAACTGGGAAAGGGGAAAGCCTTTGAAATGTAAACATAGAATATAGAAAATAAAAATAACTAAAAAAAAAAAAAAAAAGAATTGATAGACAGTTATTTCGAAACTAACCGAATTATGCAGAGAAAAAATAAACCTTCCGTGGGTTTCATGGTAATGTTGTACATACCTGCACAGGATTATGCTTTTAAGAGTTCAAAAGGACCACAGAGCCTGCATGGGATGGGCCTAGGCATGCACATTACAGCCATGTAGCTTGGTATTCTCTCGGGAGTATGACAGTGGAACAGGGCTGTTTCTGACACTTTACCTAGCTTTTGGCACCCTTTTCCTTATACTGGGTTGCCTTGTGACGAGTGTTACTGCACCTTCATATGCCATGTTCTCTTGAGAACCTTGGGAGCCCTGCTCTTTTCTGAAGAGAAACAGAGGAGGAGCAGATGTGGGGGTGTGGCCAGAGGAAAGGCAGGGAGGAAAGGAGGGCCAAGAAACTTCTGTCAGCATGTAAGCTTTTTCTTGTTTTTATTTATTTATTTATTTATTTATTTATTTATTTATTGAGAGGCATGTTTTTTTTCAAGACAGAGTTTCTCTGTGTAGCCTGGACTGTCCCAGAACTCAGTCATGAACTGTCATGAAGTCCTCTGGTATAGGACTATAGGCCTGTGCTACCACTGCCTGATTGTATATAAAAATTAATAATATTTTTTTTGCAAACAACTTTAAAAGGAAGGAATAATATTTCATATTTTTGCAAACAACTTTAAAAAGAAGGAATAATATTTCATCTATTTAGAACATAATTTAATAACACAAAATCTTTATAGTTGATGTGTTTTTAATATATGTAGCCCAAGGAGTGGCACTATATGGAGGTGCTGCTTTATTAGAGTAAGTGTGGCCTTGTTGGAGGAAATGTATCACTTTGAGGTTGGGCTTTGAGACTCTCCTCCTAGTTGCCCATTAGATAATCTTCTAGCAGCCTTATGATAAAGATGTAGAACTCTCAGCTCCTCCCAGGCAATGCCTTCCTGGACTCTGCCATGTTCCTGCCTTGATAATAATGGATTGAACCTCTGAAACTGTTAGCCAACCCTTATTAAATGTCATCCCTTTTAAGAGTTGCCTTGGTCATGAAGACTCTTCTTAGCAATGGAAACCCTAACTAAGGCAAAAGTTTTGCACCAGGGACTAGGGTAGAGATGGGTTAGGCTTGATCATGTTTTGCTTGGAGAAATGGAGATGTGGGGACTTTGGATTTGGAAAGTAGTTAAATGCTTTAAGTTGAACATAATGGCCCATTCAAGTAGGGATATAAAAGACATTGGAACTTAGGGTGAATTTCACTATGGAGATCATTGTTATGTTTTGGCGAAGAATGTTGCTGCTTTTTGCTTTTGTGCAAAGAGTCTGCCTCAGGCAAAAGAGATTTAGATTAATTGTTTTAACAAAGGAGGTTGCAAACAGCCTGGTATAAATTCTCTTGTATGGTTACTAAAGTTCATTCTTACAAAGAGCATTTTGATGAAAAGCATCAAGCATAGAAAAATACAAAATATATTGTTCAATATACAAATGTAATTCAAGTAATAAAGGAACACCAGGAAGTGAAATGGAGCTGAATCCTGTGTTCAAGGAGATAACAGATTAAGGGAGTAGGGATCAAATGTCAAGAACCCACCAAGACAAATATATCTTTTAAATTTTCAAGTTGAAAAGGAAAGAGTTGTGTCCTGATAGCTGTTATTACCTTTTTATTGTTTTCATTTGTACTTTTAACCTGGAATGTACTAAAATCCTGAAATGGAGGACAGAGTCTTTTGATCTAGACCTTGAGGAATAGTGGTCTGGAAAGCTTAGTCCAGGCATGATTGAACATGCCTTTAATCCAGTGAGACAGAGGCAAGAAGATCTCTGAATTCAAGGCCAGCCTTACACAGAACAAGTTCCAGGAAAAGAAAAGCTTAAATCCAGGTGTGGTGGTACACACCTTTAATCCCAGCATTCAGGAGAAAGAACCATACAGATCTCTGAGTACAAAGTCAATCTACAGAGGAACTTTCAGGACAGCCAACCTTAGGCAGTAAAGGAGCTGAAAAATAGAAAGCTGATGATAATATAAGAAAACAGAGTGGGCCATGTTATAACTCAAGTAAGCCACAGTACTTGGCAACTTCAGTCATGTGACTCTGGCTTTAGAGTTAATAATAGAAGGTACTACTGGGAAAATTAATGCTGGTAATCTGAAGCTAAGAAATTTGTGTTGATTAAGAAGATACCAGCATCACTGAGGAAGTGATGATCTGGAGACTGCTTTCTGACAGCAAAAAGAAGCCATGTTCCAGAGATCACCAAGGTTGTACTTCCTGCTCCAGCTGTACTTGGTAATATGTAAGTTTCACCCAATTGGTACTGGTTTTGAAGGCATGAAGGGGTCATTGAAAAGCAGTCTAGGCTTGGCACTGTGAGAGGCCAGGGAGATCATTGCAGAAGGTGCAGTCTCAGTGGCAGCTGATGTTCCAGGACTGAAGAGGTCATGCAAAGAAGTTGAAACTTGGCACCCTAAGGAAAGCCTGAGTGTCTATAGGTAAAGCCTAGTTGCATCAGAATACCTCAGTGTATTACAATTGCCAGTACCATGGGATGATAACCAAGAATAGCAGCAGTGGAGTAGAATCAACCATAGCCTAGAGTGCTACAAAGGGCAGAACTGGAGAAATGACCCAAGCCCTTTGGAAAATCCCCCCAAAAAATCATGTTTGGATCCCATACATTGGAACAGGAAGCTGTGAAGTTGACAACCTCTTGGATTCTCTGAAATTTTAGAGATGTCAGAGCCATGGGATAAATCCTGAGAAACGCTACTAAAAGCTAGTGGAACCAGTCAAAGAAAGAATAGGGTTGCAGTCACCAAATACAAAAAAAGCTAGAGATCTGAAGAGTGTTTTGAAATCAGACATGGAGATGATGAGTTTGGAGTTTGCCCAACTGGTTTGTGGTCCAGTATTTATTCACTATGACCTTTTCGAATGGTAATGTATATCCTGTGATGTTGGAGGTATGTCATCTGCTTTTTTATTTTGATTTTATGAGTGATTGCAGTTACATGATTGGATGAATTTCAGAAACTTGGACTTTTTAAACTTTTGGAACTGGTATAGACTCTGGGACTTTTCTAAATGTATTTTGTGTTATACTATAGCTAGGTATAGTCCCCACAGATTCATGTATTTGAATAAGCCTATGGTGCCAGGGAGTGGAACATGATGGTTTAAATATGCTTGGCCCAGGGACTGACACTATTAGGAAGCTTGGCCTTTTTGGAGTAGGTACAATTTTGTTGGAGAAAGTGTGTCACTTCAAGGGTGGGCTTTGAGACCCTCCTCCTAGCTGCCAATGAGACAATCTTCTGCGATTTCAATGTAAAACTCTTAGTTCCTCTCTCACCATGCCTGCTTGGACTCTGCCATGGTCCTGCCTTAGTGATAATATACTGAACCTCTAAACCTGTAAGCTAGCCCTAATTAAATTTTGTCCTTTATAACAGTTGCCTTGGTCATGGTGTCTCTTCACATCTGTGGAAATCCAAACTAAGACAGTTGAACCTTGGAAATTGAAACTTGAGTGGAACTTAAAATTCTCCATTTTGTCTTCTTACTGTGTTTCAGTATGTGCTCAGAGATCCTGGAGGCTGAATACCTCCTTTGCACAGCAGAAGCTTATCATTCTGAGTTTTGCTTAAACAGCGTTTCTGCTCAAGAGCAATGTCTTAGTGTTTTACTGCTGTGAACAGACACCATGACCAATGCAAGTTTTATAAAAGACAACATTTAATTGGGGCTGGCTTACAGGCTCAGAGCTTTAGTCCATTGTCATCAAGGCAAAAACATGGCAGCATCCAGGCAGATATGGTGCAGGAGGAACTGAGAGTTCTACATCTTCATCTGAAGGCTGCTAGTGGAAGACTGACTTCCAGGCAACTAGGGTGAGGGTCTTAAGCCCACACCTACAGTGACACACCTACTCCAACAAGGCCACAACTCCTAATAGGGTCACTCCCTGGGCCAATCATATACGACCATCACAAGCAACTTCTATTACTTCTTTTCAGCTTTATTAGTTTGCTTGGTATTTCTTCTCTTAGATTTCATTTTTGTTCTCCTGAAAAGATATAAACTTTACAAGTGTTGTAAGAGACTTTTCCAGCATCTTTTACTAAAACAAAGGAAGGTGGTACTTAGAGTCACACTGACCTGCTGCCATGGAAAACTAAAATCATACTAATATAGCAAATACCTAAAACAGAGAGATTCTACTCTGATGGCAATTGGTTATAAGACCAGGTTATGAATAGTTGTGATTTATTATACAAAATTATTTGTATATCAAAATAATAACACTGCTCACATCTCAACTTTTATGACCCTTACACAACTCATAGATCAGCTGTTTCCAGGTGTGTAAACTACATACTGTGAAACTGCTCTTTCAGTAGTCTTATAATGCCCATAGACACCAGAGGCAGGGACTGTTTTCTGTGCTTACATACAAATTTCCGAGATGAAAGTTGGAAAACCAAGTGAATATCAAATTCACTTATTTGTTCTGTGTTGTATGACTGATTGGGAGCCATGGTGTAATATACATTGATCACACAAGGAGCTGAGGAGCATACATCATGCTGTCTTTGCTCTGCCCCCAGTCACTGGATAAATTCCTTCTGTTAGACACGATAAAAAGAAACAACCATAGCAGAGGTTTTAAAGTCAGTCTATGTATAGTACATATTAGTTTTGTGACAGATTCTAGGTAAAGAGTAAGTAGTCAGATATTCAAAATAAAGATGCATCTACCTCAGAATGAAAAGGAGAAAAAAACCTGAAATTCAAAAATTTCTATTCTCTCTAGATGTAGAAACAGGATGCATAGGAGAATAGCAATCATGAGAATGAAAAGGGAAAAATATTCTTAGTTTAGAGGTTTGGAAAAGCTGTGGAATAGGTTACAAGATTCCTGTGATGAACACAGTACAACAACACTGATAGCCTTTAATTATATATCAAGGCATGACAGGATTGGCTTATCTAACAAAGAATTTTTCTTAAGCCAAGATTTTTTTCTATAAAATGTCAGGCTTTATGATGGTAAAATGTATTGAAACTATCTGTTTAAAAATATACTTTACTCTGTACTATTAGCAATTGCTACAAGTGTGAATATTATAAATCTTTGAGGAATTAACTAAAACAGCATCTGTGCCTGTTATTTCCCAGTTAAGGAACCAAAGAACACTGAGGAAAAAGGAAATAATCAGTGACATCCCATGAAAAGTTATGGCACCAAATCTTTTGAGTCATGTGTAGTGGCTATTCCTGGTTGTCAACTTGACTATATCTGGAATGAACTACAATCAAGAATTGGAAGGCTCACCTATGATCCTAATCTGAAGGCTCAGAGATACAAGTTTCTGATCTGGATCTTGGCATGGAAATCTTGAAGCATAGTGGCTATGAATTCCAGAAGATTAAGACAAGGAGATCTCTGAGTTCAAGGTCATCTGGGATTAAAAGTGAGGTGGCTCATGCCTTTAATCTGGGCCACACCCTCTGCTAGAGACCTATATAAGGACACTGGAAGGAGACTCTCACTCTTCCTTGCCTGCTTGCCTCATGGGACTGAACAACTGCTAGATCCTTGGACTTCCATCCACAGCTGCTGCTCACCATTGTTGACGAGTTGGACTACAGGCTGTTTAAGTCATCGACAAACTCTCTAACTATATAGAGACTACCCATATGTTCTGTGACTCTAGAGAACCCTAACTAATACATAATGGATAATTGCTTTCTATGTATTATAAATATAAAATTTATGATTTATACCTATGTAAGAACATATTGAGAAATAGCCATTTATAACATATAAAAGTAGAGGAAAAGAATGAGATTAAAAGAATGAAATTCACAGAGAAGAGAGTACATAAATTCTTAAAGTACTCAAATTTTAAGGTGTATAGCAATAGAAGAAAAAAGTCCTCAGAGAAGCAAGAAGCCAATAAATACCCTAATGCATGATCCAGGGAAGTGAAGCCTGTTTAGTAGTACCCATGTCAAGAAACTGGGAATAACTGAATCCATGCTTTAGGGAAATTTTGAAAGAACATTTATTAAATATAGCAACCTGGTTATAAGCAATTCTAAAAGGGCATTAGCATTTAGTGAGCATTTTCTGTTCTGCTTAGGATGATAGATGCCTTAAGAGCAAAATCTCTGTGGTTCTCATAAAACCTTATGAAGTAGGAAACTGAATCACAGTTTTGTATTATTATTCAAATTTCATTTTCAGGAGAGCATGTAAAGCTTTCTCCTAAGCCAACAGACCAGAAAGATAAAGGCTGGGAAGGAGCTGCTGGATAGACTGAGATGTCTTTGCTGGAGGTAGGGGAAGGCAGGAGAGAAGGAAGGGGAGAGAAAGAAGCTTAGTGGTCAGAGAGACTGTGGCTCATTCAAGCATCATGAAGGTCTTCCCCTGAAGTCAGGGAAGAGAATATAAAACATGAATTCTCAGGTAATGTAAGAAAACCCAAATAACCTGTCTGGTATTTTTTATTGTATAGTTATGACTGAATGTTGCTGAGATATTAAAAAATGGTAACCAAATCAGATCTATGTTCAAATTATTTTGGTCTTAAAATGTAGAAGCATCTGGAGAGCAGAAAGGAACAAAATGTGAGTGAAAACTTTTATGAGGATAATTGAGTGATCCAATTGAGCAGGTTATAGAATGACTAGGGATAGTGGGGAGTAGACAGGTCAAATCGGTGATGTGGTTCATTAAAAACCATAAAACACTTAATAGTGTGTTACTTTTAAAAAGGTGAGGTATCATTTGAAATCAGATCTAATGACAACAGATTTAGTATGTGTACTTGATTATATGAAGATGTTTTTACTGAATTAGAGAGCCAGAATGTATTGGAAAAGTAGGATTATGATATCAGATTTGGGTAGACTATATTTTCTTTTTTTAATTGGATATAATCTTTATTTACATTTCAAATGCTATTCCCTTTCCCAGGTTCCCCCCCTCCCAGGTGGCCCCTATCAATTCTTCCCTCACCCTACTGCTATAAGGCGTTCTTTCATCAACCCCACTCCCACCTCCCTGACCTTGATTCCCTTACAATGGGGCATCTATCAAGTCTTCATGGGACCAAGAACCTCTCTTTCCATTAATGCCTGACAAGGCCATAATCTGCTAATATGCAGCCAAATCCATGTGTACCACTTGGTTGATGACTTATTCCCTGGGAGATCTGCAGGGTCTGGTTGGTTGATATTGTTGTTCTTCAAATGAGGTTGCAAACCCCTTCAGCGTTTATACTCCTTTCTTTAACTCCTCCATTGCCGACCCCAAGCTCAGTCCAATGATTGGCTGTGAGCTGCCTCTGTATTTGTAAAGCTCTGGCAGGGCCTCTCAGGAGACAGCAATATCAGGCTCATTTCAGAAAGCATTTCTTATAATCCATGATAGTGTCGGGGTTTTGTGACTGTATACAGGAAGAATCCCCATGTGGTACACTCTAAGAATCCCCATGTGGTACACTCTCTGGATGGCCTTTCCTTCAGTCTTTGCTCTACACTTTACCTACATATTTGCTCTGATGAATATTTTGTTTCCTTTCTCAGAAAACCCAATCACCCACACTTTGGTCTTCCTTCTTCTTGAGCTTCAGGTAGTCTGTAAATTGTATCTTAGGTATTCAGAACTTTTGGGCTAATATCTACTTATCAGTGAGTGCATATCATGTGTGTACTTTTGTGATTGCATTACCTCACTCAGGATGTTATTTTCTAGTTCTAGCCATTTGCCTAAATATTTCATGAATTCATTGTTCTTAATAGCTGAATAGTATTCCATTGTGTAAACATACCACATTTTCTATATCCATTCCTCTGTTGAGGGACATATGGGTTCTTTCCAGCTTCTGGCTATTATAAATAAGGCTGTTTGGTTTTTTGTTGTTGTTTTTCTTGTTATTCCAAACAAATTTGCACATTGCTCTTTCTTTCTTTTTTTTTAATTTTTTTTTTATTTTCTATATTCTATGTTTACATTCCAAAGGTTTTCCCCTTTCCCAATTACCCCCACACCATATGTCCCATAATTCCTCTCCGCCCCCCTGCTATTCCCCACTCATTCTCCCCCCCCCACGATTTCTCTGTTCTGGGTCTACAATACTGGATCCAATCTTTACAGGCCCAGGGTCCTCTCCATTCTTCTTCTTGGGAGTCATTTGACTTGCTAATTGTGTCTTGAGTATTTAGGGCTTCTGGGCTCATTAATATCCACTTATCAGTGATTGCATTTCATGTGTATTCTTTTGTGATTGGGTTAGCTCACTTAGGATGATATTTTTCAGATCTAACCATTTACCTACAAATTGCATGAGTTCATTATTTTTAATTGCTGAGTAGTACTCCATTGTATAAATATACCACATTTTCTGTATCCATTCCTCCTTTTTTTTTGAACCCAATTTTTTTTTATTTTCTATATTCTATGTTTACATTCCAAAGGCTTTCCCCTTTCCCAGTTCCCACCCAACATAGTTCCCATAGTTCCTCTCCCCCACAACTATTCCCCAATCATTCCCCCTGAAGAATTGATTTGGAATTTTGATGGTGATTGCATTGAATGTGTAGATTTCTTTAGGCAAGATGTTCATTTTTATTATATTAATCCTGCCAATCTATGAGCATTGGAGATCTTTCCATCTTCTGAAATCTTTTTCGATTTCTTCCTTCAAAGACTTGAAGTTCTTATCATACACATCTTTTACTTGCTTGATTAGAGTCAAAGCAAGATATGTAATATTATTTGTGACTATTGTGAAGGGTGTCATTTCCGTAATTTCTTTCTCAACCTGCTTATCCTTTGAGTGGAAGAGGGATACCGATTTGTTTGAGTTAATTTTATAGCCAGCCACTTTGCTGAAGTTGTTTATCAGCTTTAGGAGTTCACTTAAGTATACTACATCATCTGCAATTGGTGATATTTTGGCTTCTTCCTTTCCAATTATTTCCCTTTGACCTCCTTTTGTCTAATTGCTCTAGCTAGAACTTCAAGTACTGTATTGGATAGATAAGGAGAGAGTGTAGAGCCTTGTCTAATCCCTGATTTTAGTGGGATTGCTTCAAGTTTCACTCCATTAAGTTTGATGTCAGCTATTGGTTTGCTATATATTGCTTTTACTATGTTTAGGTATGGGCCTTGAATTCCTGTTTTTTCCAAGACATTTAATATGAAGGGATGCTGAATATTATCAAATGCTTTTCAACATCTAATGAGATGATCAGGTAGTCTTTTTCTTGAATTTGTAGTGGATTACATTGATGGATTTCTGTTTATTGAACCATCCCTGCATCCCAGGGATGAAGGCTAATTGATCATCATGAATGATCATTATGATGTGTTCTTGGATTCAGTTGGCAAGAATTTTATTGACTATTTTTGCATCAATATTCATAGCGGAAATTGGTCTGAAGTTCTCTTTCTTTTTTTGTCCTTTGTTTAGTTTACATTATAAGTATAATTGTAGTTTCAAAGAATGAGTTGGGTAGTGTTCCTTGGGTTTCTATTTTGTGGAATAGTTTGAAAAGTATAGGTATTAGGTCTTCTTTGAAGATCTGATAGAATTCTCCACTAAACCCATCTGGTCCTGGGCTTTTTTTTGGTTGTGAGACTATTAATGACTGCTTCTAATTTTTTAGAGGTTATAAAGCAGTTTAGATGGAATATCTGATCCTGTTTTAACTTTGGCACCTGGTATGTATCTAGATACATATTATTCTTTCATCGAGATTTTCCTATTTTATTAAATATAAGCTCTGATAGTAGGATCTGATGATTTTTTTTGAATTTCCAGTTTATGTTGTTATGTCTACCTTTTCATTTTTGATTTTATTAATTTGAGTACTGTTTCTGTGCCCTCTGCTTTGTCTGGCTAAGGGTTTATCTATCTTTTTGATTTTCTCAAAGAACCAGCTCCTGGTTTTGTTGATTCTTTTTATAGTTATTTTTGTTTCCATTTGTTTTATTACAGCTCTGAGTTTGATTATTTCCTGCTAAGAAGTCTGGTGTAATTCTAATAGGTCTGCCTTTATATGTTACTTGACCATTTTTCCTTAATGCTTTTAATATTCTTTCTTTGTTTAGTGCATTTGGTGTTTTGATTATTATGTGACAGGGGGAATTTCTGTTCTGGTCCAGTCTGCTTGTAATTCTATAGGTTTCTTGTATATCCATAGGCATCTCTTTCTTTAGGTTAGGAAAATTTTCTTCTATAATTTTTTTGAAGAGATTTACTGGGCTTTTAAGCTGGGAATCTTTGCTCTAGTCTATACCTATCATCCTTAAGTTTGGTCTTCTCATTGTGCCCTGCATTTCCTAGATGTTTTTGGTTAGGAGTTTTTTGCATTTTTTACTTTCTTTGACTTTTGTGTCACTGTTTTCCATGCTATCTTCTGCACCTGAGATTCTCTCTTCTATCTCTTGTATTTTGTTGGTGCTTCGCACATCTATGACTCCTGATCCTTTTCCTAGGTTTTCTAACTCCAGGGTTGTCTCACTTTGTGATTTTTTTATTGTTTCTCTTTCCATTTTTAATTATTGGATGGATTTGTTCATTTCCTTTGCCTGTTTGATTGTGTTTTCATGTAATTCTTTAAGGGGTTTTTGTGTTTCCTCTTTAAGGGATTCTACCTGTTTACTTGTATTTCCTGTATTTGTTTAAGGGAGTTTTTTATGTTCTTCTTAAAGTCCTCTATCATCATCATTAGCAGTGATTTTATATCTGAATGCTTTTCTCATGTGATGGTGTATCCAGGACTTGCTATGCTGGGAGAATTGGTTTCTGATGATGCCACATTACCTTGGTGTCTGTTGCTTATGTTCTTATACTTGCCACCTGCCATCTGATTATATCTAATGCTACCTGCCCTTGCTATATGTGACTGTAGCCTGTCATTCCTGTGATCCTTATTGCGTCAGAACTCCTCAGAGTTCAGCTGTCTCTGTGGGCCTGTGATTCCATGAACCTGTGATCCTAATATTCTGGGTGTGTCAGAGCTCCTGGCAGTCAAGCTGCCTCTGGGTCACTGGGATCTTGGTGTGACCAAGCTTCTGTGATCCTGTGACCCTGTGACCCTGTGATCCTGTGATCCTGGGCACATGGGAGTGGAGGTTCCTCTGGGTATTGTGGAGCTGAATGGAGAGTTCTCTCCCAAGGTAAACCAGCCTATCACAGAAGGAACCCACGCCACTTGTCAGGCGGGGTTCCTGTGTTCTTGGGTCCTGCTGGTCTCAGTTACTCCCAGAAGTTTTGGAACAGATGTTAAGTCCTCCTCACTTCTGTTCCTCTGATCCTGGGCTTGTTAGAGTACCTTGGGAGCAGAGGTCTTCTGGCTGTTGCAGGGCTAGATGGGGAGTTTGTTGCCAAGGTAAACCAGCCCAGATCAGCAGGAGGGTAGACAATTGCTTATAGCATCATTTTAATACATTAACAACATTAAATACATCATTTAAATACATCAATAGAAGTATGGAGGAGGCAGTTTATTTCAAAATGCATAACAAAAGAAACATCTGGACTGAAGATACAAATAGATCAATCTGCACCCAGATTATCAGTGATCACTTGTAAGTTTTGTGATTTGACGAAAATGTGTCAAAATAGTAAATCAATTTATTTATGGTGGTATCACAGTTTCCTTTCTAAAAATTGTCATGTTACAGTAAGTAAACCTAAGCTTTAGGGTTTTGTCATGAGTCATTTTTTTTGCCATCAAAATAAACTTTATAATAATGTGCTATAATGTATTTTCTTAACGATTAAAATCCCAAAGGTTATATTTTCAAGTACTACCCTATTAAAATAATTTATTTCTTTTTAGCTAATTTATGTGAGGTTCTTCTTACAAATTTATATCTCTGTTCTCCACCTGTTTATTCTATCTTGCCTACATGGCAAAACTGAAATGTAATTCCATTTTATGATAATAAACCTTCTGGCCCATGAAAAAATTAACATTAATAAGTCAAGCCAATAGGTTTTCATTCTGAAAAAAAGTAAAAAAAAAAAAAAAACCACCTATTTTAGCAAGTATATTCAACCAAGTTTAAAAAAAAAAGACTTGTAGAGAGAGAGATAAGCACTCATTTTGTTATAAACTGTGAAGTTAGGAACTAAAGACTAATATTTCCAAATGTGAAATAAGAATCTGTGAAATAGTAAACTAATAGTGTCACTATAAGCACTCATTTTGTTATAAACTGTGGAGTTAGGAACTAAAGACTAATATTTCCAAATGTGAAATAAGAATCTGTGAAATAGTAAACTAATAGTGTCACTGACAAGGTGGAAAGAGCACAGACAAGGGATCCAAACTTATATAACCATAAGAAAGGAACATAAGAAAGCCATAAGAAAATTTAATCTGAGATGTAACAAAGTGAGACTCATATTGAAGAACTGAACAAAATCTGTTCACCTATGAACAACAACCAATCCAATCTATATTCCTTAACCTAGTGCATTGAATTTTTCAGGTCCTCACTAATGCATAGCATGAACTTGGAGAGACTTACAAAGACTTTGGAAAACAGACTAAATCAATAGCAATTAGGGAAAGACAAACAGAATGACTATTTGTCAGCATTATAATAGGAAGTGGTTGAAGATAATGTAGCAGCTGCAGTTCAGTAAATGAGGACAAGAAAATATTATTTGAAATTAATTAATATCGGGTGTATGCTCCTAGTTTGGCAAAATCTCTAAATTCAAATACAATAAAACATAAAACCACTTGTGTACTTGAGGGTTCATAGAAGCTAACAAACTTGCAGATCCATGCACGGAAAGAAGGCTTATTGTCTATATAAACATGTTTGTGTATGCATGTGTGGTGAGGTGGGGTAGTGGGAGGTTGTGTGCGAGAGAAGGTAGAATAGCCAGACAGTGGCTTTTGGGGAGTCCATGCTAGCCTTGCTTCCTCCCTGGAGCAGAGAGGAGACTGGCACACAGGTAAAGGCCAATACTATCTCTCTAAAGAGCAGAGATAAGAGAGGGAACAGCAAACAAACTCTTGAGTTTTAAATTAAAAACAGGTCACTAGGGACTAGAGGAGCCTGGAGGTTTACAAATGTTACTTTTATTTCCTATGATTAAGTAATGAGATGTTACTCATATCTAAACTGTATGAATATATAGCTTGGGATGAGCACATAGCTTTTCTCTCTCTGTTCTAACTATCCCTAGACCTAGGCCCAGAATCTTCTATGTTCCAAACACTGGCTTCTCGAGGTTTCTGAATGAATTGCTCTGCTTGACCGCATGCTAACTTTGTCAATATGTTTTAATCTGGCTTCTCTTTCTCTGGCTTCAACTGCTTTGGCTGCATGAACTACACTGACTGAACTGATTCACCTGATAAACTGACTGAACAACTCTCCCTGTGCTGCTCCTAAGTTGCCCCCGCCCCCTTTCCTGTCTGCTCTCATGTGAGTTGGGCATATTCCATCTCTGACTCATTCTGTCAAACCTTTCTCTGATTCATCACTTTTTCTGCTGCTCAATTTGGTGTCACTTTAAAATATGGCTGATTCCTTCTACAAAATAACCCTACCATCCTTGTTAGGGATTAAAGCTGTGTGTTTGTATTCCAGGTAGATAGCACTGTAATCTAGGAAGTGTCTGAATTCTGGCCAGGTATGTAGATTTAAGTCTTTGTATATGATTGCTTGCCAGAGCAGTCATGTTTTTGGACTAAAATTCCTCTATGGAGGTTGGCATTGGTGCTGGAATTACACATACAACGCCATGGTACATTCTCTAAATACATTTTCCAATATACCAGTTGTGAGCTGGTATCTTTTTTAGAGTCTAAATTGACACTAATGCTACTGATCGATGAATTACATTTTGAGGATTAGAAGTCATAGTGTGTATCACACGAACCTCTTGGACACCATAATTTTGCGCAGCCAAGCTGCAATCCGGGCGGAAGCTGTGTGATATTTACTGGGAAAAGTCTTGTATGGCAAGGCTGTCCAAAATGGAAGTCGCTGTGGGCCTCCTTGGCCGGAGATAGTACTGAGCTGAATTTCTCATGGCAAGCCTTGCCTGTTTGACTTTCTTTAACCTGTTTCTTTACTTACAAATTGTTCTTGGCAGCAAGAGCTGTGAGCACCCAGGCATTTAAAGCTAATGAGAGTTCATTCTTTGAGCTACAGCACTGGCCATGATTTATCTTCTGGAGATCCATTGCTTTGCCTTTTGATCAGCTATACAGTTATTACCTAAATACATTAAAGAATTAACCTCCCAACAATATATACATTTGTGTGGCTGGGTGGCATTGGCATTCTGACATGGAAAGCATCAGTTAAGTAAAGTTTCAAAATGAGCCTAAGGGAGTCTCACAAGAAGAAAGCAAGATATTAGACAAAGACTACACTAACAATAAACCTAGTGGTATAACTAAGTGTTCTCAAGAACTTTTAAATTACTAATTTATCATTGACTACAGCTACTCTGATCAAGGGATGGAATGCTTTATAGGTGTTCTCTAAAGTTCATACCTAATTGATTTTGTATTTCCTTGTGCCAGATACTCATGGTAACCATTCTTTGTAAACACTTCACTGGATACATTTTTTCTTCAGTAATGTAATACCAACTTATGTGTATAAAAGTTCCTGCCTCAGAACAATAAAGCACATTCAGACTCAACCTACACCTGGTGTGTCTGTCTGTCATTCGCCAGACCTGTACCTTCCTGCATACCAAAGACCCTGATTCCCCACGGGTGTGTGTGTTCCGACTGAGTTGGTCCATGGCAAGTGTGCTCCAATTCTAATTAATACACTAAAAGAGTATAGTGTCATCATTTGTTTTATTAGGAGTTCTGGCTGAAGAAAGCTACTCAATAACAGAACTCACAGTAGAACTAAAAATGGAGTTGGAACAAGTGTGTGGTGAATCTAATGCTCTCACCGTTTATTCACCTTGTCTTTTACTAAACAATAACATTGATGCATTGATTGCTTTCAATAATCTACTTGGGATAACTAGATTATTGATATTAGAAGTTAGAAAACAGATAACAATACTTTTTACAATGTATGAAAAAAATCTCATCATCTACATTAACCAATTGTAATATGTACAGATATTGTTTATCAAACCAAGAAGATTATTTCATTGATCCCCAGTGAGAATTTCATGGACTATTTTCATTTGAGGCTTAGTGAGAAAGGCACTGGTCTGTGCCAAATGCGGTCATTTAGAAGCATTATATGATAGATCTGAACTTACCCCTCACAAGAACTCATACATTTACAATAATTTCTTGATGATAGACATGCAAATTTTTTACTATTTAAAAGAGTTCTAAAATTTAAATATGTTCCTCCAGTCCACAAACTCAATCCACAACCTCTCCCACTCCAAATCCACACAGTTCCTTAAGTTCTAAAGAACAAATCTTTAAGTTCTTTCTCAGAAAATAAATAAAAACATAGAACAATTTCCCCCAAAGCCAAGGAAACAAAATAAAACAACATCATCCTACCAAAACCCTCACCAAATTGTAACCAAATAAAAGCTCATAAAATAAATAAACTGTGGAGTCCATTTATATAAGTTATTATGTCCATTTATATAGGGTATTTAGTCTAAAGTATTTTATAACAAAAGCAAAGATTTACCATAACTCTCACCCAAAATCTTTACTAATTTTAAATTTTTTTTTAATTTTCAGGAAAAAAAAACTAAACAACTGAAAATATAGTTATTGGTTAATTACTTTGAAATGACTTCTGTATTAAATCCTATAAAAATTTAATAGGGGAGACTCCACAGCCTTCTGTGATCAGTGGAGCAGCTGGGACAGAAGTCTTCCTGCCACCATTTACACTGGGCAGCTGGAAAACTCCACAGTCTTCTGTGCATAGCCTGCCAGAAGAGAGAGATCTCCCAGCAGTGCTTTCACTTTTGAACTCAAAGGAGTAAAGATACAGGCTTACAGGCCCACAGGAGGAACAAACTCCAGCCAGAGACAATACCAACTAGCATCAGATGGCAAAAGACAAGCACAAGAACCCTACCAACAGAAACCAAGGCCACATGGCAACATCAGAACCCACTTCTCCCACCACAGCAAGTCCTGGATACCCCAACACACCAGAAAAGCAAAAGTTGGATTTAAAATCATATCTCATGATGCTGATAGAGGTCTTCAAGAAAGACTTAAATAACTCCCTTAAAGAAATACAGGAGAACATCAGTCAACCAGTAAAAGCCCTTAAAGAGGAAACACACAAATCCCTTAAAGAAATACAGGAGATCATGGGTCAACAGGCAGAAGACCTTAAAGAAGAAACATAAAAACCCCTTAAAGAATTACAGGAAAACAATCAAGTGAAGGAACTGAAAAAAAATCCAGGATCTAAAAGTGGAAGTAGAAATAATAAAGAAATCACAAAGCGAGACATCTCTGGAAATACAAAAGAATCTGGGAGTCATAGATGCAGGCACCAAAATTAAAATACAGGAGATAGAAGAAAGAACCTCAAGTGCTGAAGAGACCATAGAAAACATTGACTCAACAGTCAAAGAAAATGCAAAATGCATAAAGCTGGTAACCTAAAATATCCAGGAACTCCAGGACACAATTGGAAGACCAAACCTAAGGATTATAGGTATAGACAAGAGCGAGGATTTCAATCTTAAAGGCCCAGTAAATATCTTCAACAAAATTGTAGAAGAAAACTTCTCTAACCTAGAGAAAGAGATGCCCAGGAACATCCAAGAAGCCTACAGAACTCCAAACAGACTAGACTAGAACAGAAAATCCTCCTAGAACATAATAATCAAAACACTAAATTCACTAAACAAAGAAAGAATATTAAAAGCAGTAAGGAAAAACAGTCAAGTAACTTATAAAGGCAGACCTATCAGAATTACACTTCTCACCAGAGACAATGAATGCTAGAAGATACTGGGCAGACCTCATACAGACCCTGAGAGAACACAAATGCCAGCCCAGGCTACTATACATAGCAAAACTGTCAATCATCATAGATGGAAAAACCATGATATTCCATGATAAAACCAAATTTAGACAAGATCTGTCCACAAATCCATCCCTACAAAGGATAATTGATGGAAAATGCCAATACAAGGAGGGAAACTATACCCTAGAAAAAGCAAGAAAATAATCTTCTTCCAACAAACCCAAAAGAAGATATGCACACAAATAAAACACCATCCAAAATAACAGGAAGTAACAATCACTATTCCTTAATATCTTTTAACAACAATGGACTCAACTCCCCAATAAAATGACATAGACTAATGAAATATTTCTCATGTAAATCTTCAATTTTATCAGAAAATGTTTGTAATTCCCCCTTTAATTAATTTAGTAATTTCTTTTATGTCTACCATTATGTCTGCATTATTTTTCATGATTATCTTCAATTTTAATATGTCTTTCTAAGTCATCAGGGAAATGCAAATCAAAACAACCCTGAGATTCCACCTCACACCAGTCATAATGGCTAAGATTAAAAATTCAGGAGACAACAGGTAAGGGCGAGGATGTGGAGAAAGAGGAACACTCCTCCACTGTTGGTGGGATTGTAAAATGGTACAACCACTCTGGAAATCAGTCTGGCAGTTCCTCAGAAAATTGGGCATGACACTTCCAGACGACCCTGGCATACCACTCCTGGGCATATACCCAGAGGATTTCCCTGCAAATAAAGACACATGCTCCACTATGTTCATAGCAGCCTTGTTTATAATAGCCAGAAGTTGGAAGGAGCTCAGATATCCCTCAAAGGAAGAATGGATACAGAAAATGTGGTATATATATACAATGGAATACTACTCAGCAATTAAAAATAATGAATTCAAGCAATCTGTAAGCAAATGGTTAGATCTGGAAAATGTCATCCTAAGTGAGTTAACCCAATCACAAAAGAATACACATGAAATGCAATCACTGATAAGTGGATATTAATGAACCCAGAAGCCCTAAATACTCAAGGCACAATTAGCAAGTCAAATGATTCCCAAAAAGAAGAAAGGAGAGGGAAAGTTTGGATCCAGTTTTGTAGGAGAGTACCTGGGCCTGAAAAGATTGGATCCAGTTTTGTAGGAGAGTACCAGAACAGAGAAATGGTGGGAGGGGGCAAGGGGAATTGGGGAATAATTGGGGGGGAGAGGACTTATGGGACATATGGTGGGGAGGAACTGGGAAAGGGGAAAGCCTTTGGAATGTAAACAAAGAATATAGAATAAAAAATTAAAAAAATAAAAATAAAAAATATGTCTTTCTATATACTTCCTCAATTTTATCAGAAATGTTTTCAAAGTAAATATTTGATTTTATCACAAATGTTTCTAATTCCACCCTCAATTAATTTAGAGTTTTTATATCTACCATCTTATATGTAAAATGTTCCATGAAATAGTCAATTTTAACGTGTTTGTCTATATATTTCTTGAATTTTACAAGAAATGTTTTCCATGTAAATCTTCAAGTTTATCTGAAAATGTTTATAATTCCACTTTTTATTTAATTTTTATTTTCTATATTCTATGTTTACATTTCAAAGGCTTTTCCCTTTCCCAGTTTCCCCCCACCATATGTCCCATAATTCCCCTCCCCCTCAGCTCTTCCCCAATCATCCCCCCCCACACACAATTTCTTTGTTCTGGGTCTACAATACTGGATCCAATCTTTACAGGCCCAGGGTCCTCTCCTTTCTTCTTCTTGGGAGTCATTTGACTTGCTAATTGTGCCTTGAGTATTTAGGGCTTCTGGGCTCATTAATATCCACTTATCAGTGATTGCATTTCATGTGTATTCTTTTGTGATTGGGTTAGCTCACTTAGGATGATATTTTTCAGATCTAACCATTTACCTACAAAACTTAGAATTATCTTTATGCCTATCACTTTTTCTTTATAATTTCCATGAAAATTTTAACATTTTTCTATATATTCAATTTTATCAGAAATATTTTCCATGTAAATCTTCAAGTTTATCAGAAAATGTTTATAATCTCACTTTCAGTCAACTTAGGAATACTTTTATGCCTACTATTATTATATCTACATAAAATTTTCCATGATAATCTTCAATTCTAATATGTTCTTCTGTATTTTTCCACAATTTTGTCACAAATATTTTCCACGTGAATCTTCAATTCTTTCATAAAATGTTTCTATCCCATATTTCAATTAATTTAGCAATGTTTTACATGTCTACCACTTTACTCTTTAATTTTTCCATGAAAATTGTAAATTTTAACGTGATTATCTGAAATATTTTCCATATAAATCTTTAATTCCTTCATAAAGTGTTTTTACTTCCCTTTTCAACAAACAAACAAACAAAAAAGACTAGATAGTTATAGTGTCACAATTAAGGTTAAGTTCTTTAGGATTTAAAGATATGTTTTTAGATCTAAGAAGATGTTTTCAGGTTAGTAATGTTAGTTATAATAAAAATTGATTTAGGTATGAGACTTTGAATTTAGCAAGACAGGAAAGATAATAGAATACTTTATCCATAGTTACCAAGTACACATAGACTGGACTTTGTGAATATAAATTTTACCTAATAGTTTTCAGAATTGTTTCATATTTGTTTTTACTATATTTCAGCTATTGTAAGAGAAAAAGCCTTTTTATCTAGACAAAAGGGGGAAATTTGGGGGATTGGCCTGGTGCTGCTACGTATTCCAATGCTAAATTCTGAACCCTAAAATGTGGTTTCCCTGAGATGAATAAATCTCACTTACACTGGCAAAAAAAATTAATGGATGAGTAGCTTATTGGTAAACACATTTATCATTTTTTTTTGTGGCCAAGTCTTCACTAACTGAATACCAAAAACATATCCTATTATCTTTGTATTTAGAAAACAGTTAATACATGTCATAGTCACTGTCCTCTCAGTCTCCAGAGCCCTTGCTGTTCTAAAGTGCACATATCATGCTAACAGCATAGTGTAATCACTCCTGCTTTACAGCACGGGCAGGTGAATGGGTCTTCAGACTTCATTTAGCACTGTATTTCCAGACCATCATAACTTTTAGACTTTCTTCCCTGCTGACAGTTTAATGTTTAAATAAGCAAGGAGTTAACTTACTTTTAACTTCTAAACCTAGGACCTGCCTCTTAGAGCTATAAATTTGAAATTTTGATGTGGTGTGTGTGTGTGTGTGTGTGTGTGTGTGTGTGTGTGTGTGTGATGTCTAAAACAGCTGTGTTTATTTACATTAAGGGCCTTTCAAACATGTGTCTGTGTGTGTGTGTGTGTGTGTGTATGTATGTGTGTGTGAGAGAGAGAGACATCTGCAATCCCATTTGTGTAGAAAAGAAAATAGATTTTCTTCTTCTTTCTTCTTTGCATCCTTTTCTCTTTCTTTCCTTTTTCAGCTTTCTTTTCTATCATTCTGATTTCCCCTTTTTCTTCCTAGTCTCTTACTCATCAACATAAGTTTAGCTGGTGTTCAAAGAGTAGTTTTAAACTGCATCTGCTTTTATTCCCATGAGACTTCATACACATATATCAGAAGTGAAATGTCATATATTTTATGCTTAACCAACTGGAGGTCAAAGAACTAAATCATAGCTCTCATGAAAGTAAAATGTTGAGCTTCCCAATTGCTGTCACACTGGGAGCATCTCACCTCCAATTACTAAAGTGACCTTCAGATCTAGACTGACCACTTTGCTGCAAAATTTATTGCAATAGTCATACTGAGTAATGCAAAGTAAGAAATGGCATGGGTAAAATATCTGATGACAGTAAAATGATTTATCCTAGCATTAAACAATTTTCTATTCAATTTTCTGCTTTGTTCACTTCCTTTGCTCTTTTTTAATCTTGACTCTACCAGTAGTTCATTTATAACATTAAACTACTGCTTAAATGTGAAGACATTTAAGAATTCTTAATACAGGGTCACATGCCTAGGGAATCTATGTATATTGTATGGATTAAAGTTATAAGCAATGCATTAATATTTCAAGTTTTATTAAAATTGAGAGAAGAGGTGCTTATAAAATTGTCAGAGTAAATTATCAGTATTCCACCATGCTTATGGATGATCATGTTTTTGCAATCCATTAGGGCAATGAAAATTAATAATTAAATCTGCTATTGATAACACTTATGTTCTCTCTGTGTGGTGTGCTGTTTCCATTTCTAAAAAACTGGGGTTCCAAGATAAATCCAGTAGCTGTTTAATTATAGAAGAAAGGTCAGAAGTCATGATTGGACTGTCTTTCAAATATGCCTTTTTTTGTGAAATTAGGGCTCAGTGGGAACCTGAAAATCAGCAACATTACTCTACTGTTTGTATTTGCAGAGGACAGTGATGCCCTCTGCAAATATAACAGTTATGGACTAAGATCAAATGATGCCTCTGACTTCCTAATCAGTCTAATACTCTACTCCTTATTCTCAGATCACATTCCTACAATTGGTTCATTTATCTAAGGAAATCAAGCCATGGGATGAGCTAGCAGGGCTAGAGACCTTATGAGCCACAAGGACACCTTGCATAGAAAACCATATACTATGCTGAGAAATGCATTGCAAATTTCTATTGGTTTTATTTTATTAGTTGTTTCTTATAAAAATTTATGTTGCAAAGTCCACAAGAAAACCGAAGGGGAAAAAAGGTAAAGAGATAGTCTAGTACCCATTTTTCAGAATTATAGTTTATATAAGTAGAGCAAAAATATACTCACTGCATTAAAACATAAAGGTAGATAAATATATGGGGCAAGTTTGGGGGATTGTTTTATTTGAAGTAGGTTTCTCAGTGTGCCCAGGCTGTCCTGAAAATGTCCTGGTTGTCTCTTGACCAGGCTGGCCTTGAACTTAGAGAGGTCTGCCTGCTTCTACATCCTGAGAGCAGAGACTAAATGTGTGCCTATGCCTACCCATAATGCACCATTTTTAAAGTCCCTCTTTACCTTTCAAGCCTTTTTGCTATATTTGGATGTCCATTTTTTAAAATTTTATATCTGAATGAAATATCACACACACACACACATGTATATATATACATATATATATATTTCAGTTACCAGAATGATTAAAAATAATTAACTAATTGAAGGAAAGATTAAAACACCAAAAAAATCTGTGAAGTGCCAATATAAAAACAAAAAATGTTTTAATCCAAATCTAGCAGTAATTTTATTAGATGTGAAACAACCCTTATTATTCAATAAAAGGGCTATTAGTCTATTAAAACTAAATTCACCTATATGGTGCTTTAAAATGTCACATCTAAACTCAAAAGGCAGAAAAAGCTTGAGCATTATTTAAGGGAAACACAAAAATGGTTAGAGATGTATAGGTAGTACACTGTTATAATGAAAAGAATATTGAGACAATAACTATTAGAGATAGATATGGGCATATAGCCCATAAATGTTCAAATGTTTAGATATAGATGATATTTCAATTTGAATGCATGTAATAACATTGCATTTAGGACAGTGGGTTTCAACATTCCTAATGCTTATGATCTATTAGCCGCAAAATTATTTTTGTTGCTATTTCATAACTGTACTTTTGCTACATTGTAAGATAAATATCTGAAATGCTGGATATCTGATATGTGACACCTGCAAAAGTGTCCTTTGACCACCCCTCCACCAAAATGGTAATGACCCCAGGTTGAGAAGACTGTTCTGGGAGCAACAAACAAAACACAATTGTTCAGGCATATGAACTCAAATATATAAATCTATTATGTAAATCTCATAGCCACAGTTGCCAGTGGGAGAAGTTCAGAAGCTTCAGCAAAGGTATAGAGTGCTGAATTTGCTTGATTAAAATAAGACCTAGTGCATGCAGACACAATTGTAATGGTTTCATGCATGCAGCTGTCTTGCTATACTCAGAAGATGCTGTTTGCTTGTAGGCACCTACTGCCTTGGGGACTTACACTACCACCTTCTGCTCCCTCCTCTGAGCCTTGAGGAAGGTATATGCTTTAGATATCCCACTTGGTGCTGAGTATGACCATGATTTTCTATTCTCTGTGCCTTGGCCAACTTGGATCTCTGTACTGAAACATTAAATCTGATTGTGCTTCTTAGCTCTTCGGTAATAGTAAAGAGCTGGGAAGATTTGTAAAACATTTTCTCTACTGGACAGTAGAGCAAATATTTTCAGTAAGGAAACCCCATGTTGGTTTAGACACAGCTGCCACCAGATCTCTTTTCATGTTCTGCTCAGTGGATTTCTGCTTGTTGCAATTTAACAGAATTCTGTAAGTTTCAGTAGCCTGTCTGTGAAATAGAAAACAAGCAATCCTATTTGTCCTCTGGATTAAATAAGATGCTAACTTTGAGCACCTGTTGTAACACAGTGCTACTAACTTTACATGAACTGCCATATATTCATATAATTCTGAATCTCCAATTATTCTGGTAGACCCGAGGAATATCCTGACTGTTTCATTTGACAGAGAAGGGACCTCTTGGTAATCAAGTCACCTGATATTTTTTTTCTAACATCTATGGAGACCAATAGAAAAATGGGGCTCTAAAACCCAGAGGATTAGAGGAGGACAAGGAGCTTAGAGGACACCGCAGCTACTTCATCAAGAACATGCTGTTTGCAGTGCTATCAGTTCACTAGAAAATTGCAGGGTGGGGAGCATAAGAATTCTCTTCTGCAGGACATTTGAGTCATTCTCACTGTCTACAAACATGTAGCTGGGGAACACTCAGCAGTGAGCTCAGTGTTCTGCGGCATTAAGTTTGGCTCATTATCCACAGAATAATTGTAGGGAAATGTTGTCATGGTCCAAGAAACAGAAGCTCAGAACAGAAACAATTTCCCTAACACTATATAACCACTGTGTGCTAGGGGCTCAGTCTTGGGCTGTTTTGCTGTGCAAAAAGACTTCCCCTAAACATGAAGTTAGCCAGAAGATCATCTTGACTTGTTCAGATATATGTATGATCCTTGTCTTGAAACATACTTTTCCAATTTAGCACTGCTTGATATTTGATGATTTGGGTTTCCGTTTATCCTTAAATGAAGTGTGTAACTAGTACATCTCACCCCTGTGATCCTTTAGTGTGTCCTTCTGCACGGCCTGCAAGTGTCCTTTCCCAAATACACCAGTTGTCATTATTTTCATCTTAGAGCTCCAAGGTTGCTTGAAGGCTGTCTCCGTAGTATAGATTAGCCTCCTTACACTGAAAATGAAATGAGAAAGAATAATCTCATGTAATATCAATAAAAACAGGATTATGAGAAAAGCAACTCCAGCCACAAGCTAATTCAATGACTTTAAGGTAGATATAAAAGGTTTTCATAGTAGAGATGAATTATTATACCAGTTGTGACTCCTGGAAAATGGTCTCTGGTGAAATACATTATATGTACTGTTGTCCTTATTCTATACTATGCTGTTTATTTTATATGCACAATATGAAAATCCATCAACATAATCCACTATATAAACAAACACAAAGAAAAGCCATCACATGGTCATCACATTAAATGCTGAAAAAAACTTTAATATAATCCAACACCCTTTCATGTTAAAAGTCTTGGAGACATCAGGAATACTGAAGCATAATAAAAGCAAAATACAGCAAGCCAACAGCCAATATAAAATTAAATTGATAGAAACTTGAAACAATCTCATTAAAATCAGGGACAAGACAACAATACCAGCTCCCTTTTTACCTACTCAATATACTATTAGCAGTTCTAACTAGAGCAATAAGACAGCAAAAGGAGATCAAAGAGATACTTATTGGAAAAGAAGAAGTAAAGGTATTACTATTTGCAGATGGTATGATAGTATACATGAGCAACCCCAAAAAATTCTACCAGAGAACTCCTACAGCTGATAAACAACTTCAGCAGTGTCTGGATATAAAATTGACTCAAACAAATCAGCAGTCATCCTTTAAACAAGTGATAAATGGGCTGAGAATGCAAATAGGGAAATGACACCTTTCACAATAGCCACAAACAATATAAAGTATCTTTGTGTGACTCTAACCAAACAAGTGAAAGATCTGTATGACAAGAACTTCAAGTTGCTGAAGAAAGAAATCGAAAAAGACGTCAGAAGATGGAAAGATCTCCAATACTCATGGACTGGTAGGATTAACATAGTAAAAATGACCATCCAACACAAAGCAATCTACAGATTCAATGTAAAATTCCAATAAAATTCTTTACAAACATGCAAAGAGAAATTCTCAACTTCAATTGGAATAATAAAAAACCCATGATAGCAAAAACAATTTTCAACAATAAAAGAACCTTTGGGAGAATTACCATCCTTGAAGTCAAGCTGTACTACAGAGCAATAGTCATAAAAACTGCATGGTATTGGCACAGAGACATACAGAAAGATCAATGGAATAAAAGAGAAGACCCAGAAGTAAAACCACATAGCTATGGGCACGTACAGCAGTGGAGGTTAGGGGAGAGAGGAACCTTTATAATGGCCCAGAGACTTTGGATGTGGGAGGCTACAAGAACTCAATGTGGATGACATTAGCCAAATTTTTCAACAGTGGGGAGGTGGTTTTAGAACAGACCTCCTTCAGTAGATAGATATGGCACCCAGTTGAGGCAGGGGACCACCAACCATCTTCAAAATTTTAACGCATACTTGTTCCTGTCTAAACGAAATGCAGATACAAAAATGGAGCAGAGGCTGAAAGGAAGGCTACCCAGAGACCAACCCAACTTAGAATTCATTCCAAATCCTGTCACTATTATTGGAGCCATATTATGCATACTGACAGGACCCTGCCATGGCTGTCCTCTGAGAGGCTCTGGCAGCAAAGGACCAAAACAAATGAAAAAATTTTCAGCCGGCCATTGAATTGAGGTCAGGGACCTATATGGAAGAGTTAGAGGTAGGACTGAAGGAACTGAAGAGGATTGCAACCCCATAAGAAGAACAACAGTGTCAACCAACCAGGCCCACTCAGAGTTCCCAAAGACTAAACCAAAATCCAAAGAGCATACATAGGATTGTTTGTGGCCCTGGGCACATGTGTAGCAGAGGACTGACTTATATGGCATCAGTGGGAGAAGATAGACTTATTTATGTGGAAACTTGATGCTCCAGGGAAAAGGAATGCTGGTAGGGGTGAGGTGAGGGTAGATGGGCCAGTGGGGAAACACATTCTCAGAGGCAGGGGATTAGAGGATGGAATGAAGATTTCAGGGAAGGGGAACTAGTAAGGGGGGCAACATTTAATAATTAACAAGAAAAAGTATTCAAAAGAAACTGAATAATTGTTTTATTGATTTGAAAATTTAATTCCTTATTCTGAATTGAAAAACATGTGAATAAGAGCATTCACAAATTTCAAACATGTATATACATATATCAATAGTAAAAATTATTTCCTGTCTTAATTTTTCTTTATTTTTGACATTGTCATGTGCTATACAATGAAACGTCATTTCTACCCCTATTTACCACTCTCTATCCCAATTTCTCTCATATGTCTACAGCATACCTTTTTCATACACTTATATATATATATGAATATATATATGTATTTTATATATATTCATATGAATACACACATATATGTGTATATATGGTATATACATATAGGAATCTCTCTCTCTAAATCCAATTAGTGTTGTCCATATTGAATGGAGGCCATCAACAGAAGCATTGAAACTACCACTGACAACATCCTCAATATTAGCAATTCTCCTTTTCTTAGCATAGGATTGCTGGGTCTGGGTTTAGTCAGAGAAGATGCACCTAACCCTCAAGAGACTGAAGTCCCTAGTGAGTTTAGAGGTCTAAAACTAATGGGGTTGGGGACATCCTTGTGGAGACAGGGGTGTGGGAATTTAGTATGGGATATGGAACAGTCAAAGGGTGGACTGGGAGAGGAATTAAATCTGGAGCTAAGAAAGAAAGAGAGAGAGAGAGAGAGAGAGAGAGAGAGAGAGAGAGAGAGGGAGGGAGGGAGGGAGGGAGGGAGGGAGGGAGGGAGGGAGGGAGGGAGGGAGGGAGGGAGGGAGGAAGGAAGGAAGGAAGGAAGGAAGGAAGGAAGGAAGGAAACTCTCAACAGCCGAGAGCTCATTAGTAATGGAGGATCCAGTACAGTATTGGAGATCATGTTCCCTTATGATGCCAAGATTGTGGTTGGCTTGATCACATGCATGACCTTTTCAGGTAAGCAGAGCTCCTATAAGTTCATGACTGGAATGACCACTAGACAAAAGCAATTCAAGGCACTCTTCCCTGTCTTCTGCCTCTTATATTTTTGCCTCCTTTTCTGAAGGTGCCAGAAACATAGTGGTTGTGTGTGTTATCAATGCAATAATCACAGTAATTAGGTAATGGAATCAATATAGATGTCTTTCAACCAATGAACCGAAAAGAAAAATGGGGCATGGACACAAAATGAAATATTCCTCTTGTATCAGTAAAAATTAAATAATTAAATTTGTATTTAAATAGGTAGAACTGAAAAATATAAACTGAGTGAAGTAACTCAAGCATAGAAAGATAAGGCAAATATGGTATGCTCTGTCCTATATGCAGACACTAACTTCAACATTTTGTTTGTGTTCATTTAAGTTGGAGCACAAATCAAAGTCAGAAAAATAGAGGAACCTTGGGTGGGAGCATTTAATGGTAGCTTACAGGTAAAATAAACATAGTGAGGAGAATAGTGGATTTGGAAAAGCTAATGTGGAGATGGAGGATCAGGAAAACCTTCAAGGAAGGGAAGTATGTAGGTAAATCAAATCTAAAGATGTATGAGCAAGTATTATTGAAGCCTACTAGATAGTAATTTCATTTAAAATCATTGTACTTTTCTAAAGTTCAAATGTCATTACCATGCCTGATGGGCATATTAAATGTTTTGAAATTACCTTTGCCATTAGATCAAATCACAGATATTTGATATTCCAAAAAGTTTCTTCCCGTTCTTTTATTCAGTTTTCTTAACCCAGTGAAATCCTGGAAACCACAAATTATTGTCTACCTTTTTTAATGACCTTAGTCTGGATATGTCACACAAAGACAGTATGTAGCATTTTATGTCTAGGTTCTTCCTTTTGGAAAATTTTTCATTTATTCAGTCTTTAAAATTCTCAGCTATCATCCCTATAAGCTGACTAGAGTTCCCTGATAGAAGTGAGATCTTCAGAAATTTTGTTCCTTTTCACTTGATAGACAATACAATCACTTTTAATTATGCACAGCGCTACTACAAACATGCTGATGCAGACTTTGTGTGGACATGTGTTTTTATTTCTTGAATAATACCCAGGAGGGAAACTGCAGGTCATATAACAATTTTGTTTGAAGTCATGACAAACTGTCAAATAACTTCCTAGACTGATGATACAAATGTTCATTCTGAGCAGCACTATATTGGGGTACCTATGTGTTCTATACACCTGTCAGCAGTCATATCTTCCAATTCTACTCATTCATTTAGGTTGTCTTGCTTTGCTCTTAATTCTCAAGTGAGCATGAAGAATGTGGTAGTATCACATTACAGTTTGATGATTAACATTGAGTAGCATTCTCCCACTCTTTCTTTGTATCTACTTGGCATCTTTGGACCATCTCAAAGAAAGAAGCCACACAACACTCTTATTTTTCTTTTATAACTGAATTATTTTAGTGTCATTCTCCTGCTCTCAGGTTAGAATTACAATGTGCGTTCACTCACATGTGCATGTGTGCACTTATTTGCCTGCACATATTCATGTGCAAGCTCATATGTGGAGGTCAGAGTACACATATAGAAAGAATAGCTTCTGTTCTTTTAGCATGTGGGTCTTGAAAAGCAAGTTCAGGTCATCTCTCTAGCTAGTGATCTGTCTAGTAAATCCTATCATTGTGTTCTGAGGAGTCCTCATGCACCATGAAAGAAAAATTTCAGCATATGTGTGTGTGTATTGTTAACATTAACTCTATTTACAGTTTGTACATTTTGTAACAATAATTTTAAAACTTAAGCATGTTTTTATTTTCCAAAACTATCTCTAAGATGCCTTTTTTCTCTCATTTTTTGGCTTTTTGAGAATTTCATAGGAGAAGTTTTAAACTCAACTTACCCCTCCTGAAATCCACCACTCAGTGGTGGGGCATGCCTTTAATCCTAGCACTTGGGAGGCAGAGGCAGGTGGAGTTTTGAGTTTGAGGCTAGCCTGGTGTACAGAGTGAGTTCCAGGACAGCCATGGCTATATAGAGAAACCCTGTCTCAAAAAGACAATAAGAACAACAACAAAATAATGTGTTCTTTTATTACACAAGTGACATCAAGTCCAGTTAATGATGCTCATATATTCTTGGATCTGGGATGTGTGACCTTCCCATGGTGGTATGTTTGATTTCCTCAGAGTTCTCCTCTTAAAGGAAACTGGTTCTCCATCTCCCAGGAGTTATGAACTGACAACAGCTCCTTATCTTGAAGTGATCTACTGTTCCAACTTCTCTTCTTTATGTTAGTATTTAATCTTGCTTGAGCTCACACAGGTCTTGTGAATGATGCCAAGCCCACTCTAAGATAATATGCACAGTTGTCCTGCTGTATCCAGAAGATATTGTGTCCTTGCTATATTCCATTACATCTGGCTCCTATACTTTTTCCGCCCTCTCTTCCACAGTGAACCCTGAATTATTTTTTCTTTGTTTTTAATTAATTTAATTTTCTTATACTCCATATTTTATTCCCCCCCGCCCCTGTCCACCCTCCAACTGTTCCACATCCTATGCTTCCTCCCCACCCCTGTCTCTCCGTGTGGATGTCTCCACCCTCAACGCCAACTGACCTCTAAACTCCTGCGGCCACTAGTCTCTTGAGGGTTAGGTGCATCATCTCTGAAGAACACAGACCCAACAGTCCTATTCTGTAGGTATATTGGGGGCCTCATATCAGCTGGTGTATGCTACCTTTTTGGTGGTCCAGTTCTTGAGAGTTCTCATGGGTCCCATGATCTTAGAAGAAAGGATATGGCACAGGACTGAGCATTCTACATTCATTTTTCTTCATACCTTGACTGTCAGTGGTTTTCTGTGTTAATCACCATTCATTGGAAACAAGGCTTCTGTGATGAGAGTTGAGAGATACATTAACCTATGGATATGATAAGTCATGAGGAATGAGTTCAATGCTTTTTCCACTTTCCTGAATAATAGTAAGGCCTATGACTTTTCCACCTACAGGATAATGCCTTATATTGGTTTCAACTTGTGGATTTGAACATAATTGTTAGTAATACTTATGTAAGTATTGCACCAGTAAGTTACATGCCGTGCCAGACCAGTCATATTTTAGGTCACAGTGTTCACAATAAAGACAGATGATTTCAAAATGTAGGTTTTAATATTGATACTTTATGCTTTAAAAAATATTTACCTGATCTGGGTTTGTAAACATATTATCCACAATATTTAATTTTTTCTGTAATTCATTAACTGTTAACTGTTGGTGTTTGTAGTGAGAAAGACTTTTTTTTTTAAATGTCATGGATTTATTCATTTTTCACTATTGCTATTATTGTCTTTTTTAAGTCAATTTTAGTAATTATCCATGAATTTGTTACTTGAATACATGTACATGTCCCGTTTTACTCCCCTTTGTGACTTATAGGTTATTTTAAAATGAGTTTACTATCTACATTTCCCTACACTTTTTCAGGCATCTATCGATTTTAATTTGATATTGAAGAAGAAAATGCTGAAATGAGTCAATCTGTTATAATTTATCAAGATTATTTTTATATCACAGATACTATTTAATTGAAACTATTTTACAGAAAAATGTAAGTTTGTTCCTTAATAACATTATGAGTTTTTTGACTACATAAACCTATATAATGTATGTATGTGTACACTATGTACATTATTGCACTTGCAGAGGGTAGAGGAGAATGTACCTGTCCTGGAACTGGAGTTATACCATCTGCCATGTGGGTGCTGCGAGCTGAACCCTAGGCCTCTGAAAGAGCATTTATTACCTTGAACTTGTTAAGCCATCTCTCCAACTATCTTTAGTGTTCTCAGTTGTACTTTATAGACATAACAGGTAAAAATGAAATGATTCATTATCTAGTCTAGAGCAACCAGTAGATGAATGAATCTAATCTGAGTTTCGTTTTTTCTTTTCTGTTCTAATAATAGTTATGACCATCATCTATTTTTGATGAAAATTGTGAATATATTTAATGATTTAATGGTTCCTGATCACAAATATTTATGCCAATTTATCTAAATATCAATAAGTTACCCTCTAGGTCTTAGTAGTCCTCCAACCATGAGTTTTAACCAGGTTTCTACTACCACACATGAATTCGTTGGTGGATGTGTAGACTTCTTGGCACTGCTTCAAAGAAATCGTCAAGAATATAATAAATTGGGCTAGGACAGGGAAGAGGCTCAAGATAAGTATAACGGAGGAATGTGATCCTTATGTCTTGATCATCTTGTTCAGTCCCTGGATACAGTGATTATAGGACTTTTGTTTATGCCTCATTTGTTCTTTGACCAAGAACTGACCCTATACTTTGCATGTACTTAGAATAGTATAAAAGCAGCTTGGGAAAAATAAACATGCTTCAGTGCTTGCTGGAGTCATGCTATGGTGTTATCTTTTGTTTCTATATTCTTTGTTTACATTCCAAAATCTTTCCCCTTTCCCAGTTCCCCCTCACCATATGTCCCATAAGTCCTCTTCCCCTGACCCATTCCCAAATCACCCCCCAACCTTTTCTCTGTTCTGGTACTCTCCTGCAAAACTGCAACTAGTCTTTTCAGGACCAGTGTCCTCTCCTTCTTTGTTCTTGGGAATCTTTTGATTTGCTAATTGTGCCTTGAGTATTCAGAGCTTCTGGGCTCTTCAATATCCACTTAACAGTGATTGCATTTAATACGTATTCTTTTGTGATTGGGTTAATTCGTTTAGGATGATGTTTTCCAGATCTAACCATTTGCCTACAAATTGCATGATTTCATTATTTTTAATTGCTGAGTAGTATTCCATTGTGTAGATATACCACATTTTCTGTATCCATAGACACACTGAAACTAATAGAAAAGGAACTGGGGAAGACCCTGGAGGACATGGGCACAGGGGGAAAGTTCCTGAACAGAACACCAATAGATTATGCTCTAAGATCAAGAATTGACAAATGGGACCTCATAAAATTACAAAGTTTCTGCAAGGCAAAGGACACTGTCAGAAGGACAAAATGACAACCAACAAATTGGGAAAAGATCTTCACCAACCCCGCATCCGACAGAAGGCTAATATCCAATATATACAAAGAACTCAAGAAGTTAGACCCCAAAGAACCAAATAACCCTATTAAAAATGGGGTACAGAGTTAAAGAATTTTCACCTGAAGAAATTTGAATGGCTGAGAAGCACCTTAAAGAGATGTTCAACCTCATTAGTCATCAGAGAAATGCAAATCAAAACAGCCCTGAGATTCCACCTCACACCAGTCAGAATGGCTAAGATTAAAAACTCAAGAGACAACAAGTGCTGGTGAGGATGTGGAGAAAGAGGAACACTCCTCCACTGCTGGTGGGATTGCAAGATGGTACAACTGCTCTGAAAATCAGTCTGGTGGTTCCTCAAAAAATTGGGCATGACACTTCTAGTGAACCCTGTCATACCACTCCTGGGCATATACCTAGAGGATTGACCTCCATACAATAAAGACACATGCTCCACAATGTTCAAAGAAGCCTTATTTATAATAGCCAGAAGTTGGAAGGAGCTATGGTGTTATCTAATTGTCTTTTTTCTTTCATACTCACTCTCTTTCTTAAGACCATGTTGACTGACTGATTGGGCTTGGTGAGGAGGAGTTAGCCTCATATCCAGTAAGAAAGTCGTTTGTCATTTCCCATAAAAATCAGGCCACTGTTGTGCCAATTAGTCCATTTTTGCCTGGCTGATTGGTTTTGTGGATCACAGGGTTTGACACTGTGTAAGAGTACAATAACATTTTATCCTCCAGAGGCCTAAATAGTTTTTCCTGAAACTATGGAAGCTAGCCAGGGACAATACGTTTTTTTAGTTCAGGTCCAACTTGATCTTTCTATATTTTGTAACAAAATCTGTTAGCATCCAGGCTTCACTGTATAATTCTGGATAACCAGGAAGAAAGGAAAGGTTTTGCTTTAGTTTAATGGTCATCTGGAGTATTCCTAGGTAATAATATATAACTGAGTATCCTTCAATATTCACTGGATTTTTTTTTTACTAACCTATATATTCTAGAAAAATCATTATCTAGCTATTCAGGATACACCCCTTTAAACTCTTCTTTTTTTTTTTTTGAAAAATCTATATTTTTATTTGGATGATAAAATAGTAACATATGTAGCAGAGAGCTGCCTTGTCTAGCCTCAGTGAGAGAGGATTAGTAAAAAATAGTAGATTCATATATATAGCTTTTAAAATTTTAATTATTTGATTTATTTACATTCCAGTCATTGCCCCCTCCAGGTTCTCCCTCCCAGAATGCTTCAACCCATTTCCCCTCCTTTTTTCCTCTTAGAAGAACACATACTGTTCATATCAACTAAGATTAGGCACATCCTCTTCCACTGAGGCCAGACAAGGCAGTCCTCTGTTACATATATACCTCAGACCATCTCATGTATGCTTTTTGGTTGGTGGCTCAATCTCTGGGAGCTCCCAAGGGTCTGGGTTAGTTGACACTCTTAGTCTTCCTATGAGGTTGCCTTCTCCTTCAGTTCTGTCAATCCTTCAGATCCACACATCCTTCATTTCAGTAAATGTTCCTTCTCATATTACTTTACCAACATCTCTGTTTAGACCTATACATCTCTAGCATTTCCCTTCTTTTTCATATCCAGGATATTCTGCTATCTTCTCCCTTTAAAGCACCTCTTCTTTCCCTTTCAAACTCCCTGACTTTCCAGGTCCTCTGAGTTAATATCACCAATGCAAACATTTGAAGTTGGGATCCACATAAAATCAATTAAAAAAATAAAAAGCTTGCGGTGTTTGCCTTTATTTTTGAGGATCTGGGTTACCTCACTCAGTATGTTTTCTAGTCCCACTCCTTTACCTGTAAATTTCATAACTTCATTTTTTCCTTCCAATTCAATAAAACTCATCAAATATATATGCACATTTTCATTATCCATTCATCTGTTAATAGAACCTAAGCTGGCGGTCCCTTGTAAATAGAACATCATTGAACATACAGTGTTTTTTTATACAGGACAATCTTGAGAGGAACCTATTGAAAACAGTTGAACTCATTAATAAATTATTAAAACAACCTAACCTGAATTAATTCTGTCTCAAGAAATCATCTTTGAGCTCTCCTTTTCTAATGTAACTCCCCAAAAGAGAGAAGTTTGAAACCCTTTCCTTTTCACACTCATCCATATATTTTTCACTCAGAGAGCAGGCACTCCCTTAATAATAAGTTCATTTAAAGGTCAAATGTGTGAGACATACTAACTCAGTTCTCTGGAGAGACTGTCTACTTCACACACAAACACAGTTAAAACTGTTCTTTCCCGTATTGTGTTCAAAGTACATTCCAAGTAACCTAGAGTCATCCATCTTCGCAATGATATTCCAATGTGTTTTCCTGTTTGCTATAAAACCTTAAATTCAAAATGCTTACATTGTATTATTCTCTTAAATAGTATTGGCATTGCATCTGTTTGGCTTCATTTAATAATAGTAAGAAAAGAGATAAAAATAGAACTGTTTTGTGTCCATATTCTTTCATCAATAAAACCTTCTGTTAAAAAAAACCAAAAAACAAAAAACTCTACATTACTGAAGTCCCATCCAATGTAGCAATTTTTCTGTCTATTTGGAAAAAAGTACCATTCCCAAAAGGCAACCAATTATGCATACTTTTCACATTTAGTGAAAAATCTCACAGTATATGTTTTTATAAATTTATAAAGATTTGTACACATCATAAGCCTTTCTCTGAGCATCACATAACTCATAATTATTTTGAAATGCATAACAAAGGGATTGGGCACTACTCCACACTTTATCACACTGTAAATTTTATCTAGATGGAATCACATTTTGTGATGTCTTCAATTCAGTATGCATAAGATGAGTCTTAACAAATGTAAAGGAAATTTGAGTCAATCCAGAGATATTACTTGGTCACTATTGGCCCATTATGAATTGTCTGCTCTTGTAGCAGAATGATTTTTGAAAGCTCATATATTTAATGGTACAACAATGGGTCCAATTAATATAGGTCACATGCATTGCAACCTCCACCAGACCGAGTTATTTATCACAGAATGAAAAAATAATAATTTCTCTATACAGTGACTTTTTATAAACTTCCATTTTTTCCAAACACATATTTAATATTTAGTATTTAGCATTAGGCAAAAAGCTCAGACCTTATGGGTATCACCATTTCTTATGCAAAAAAAACTATTAAAGTCAATGGTGCTATGTAAGCGTTCAGCAAAGAAGCTTCAGGTTTAGGAGTTAAAATATTATAATTGTGATGTTTACTGCAACTGCCTGGGAAGCTTTGATTCAATCTGTGCTCTCCTGATTTTTTTCATCCCCTGTCAGTCTCAGTAAACAGCAGCCCAGTAAATATGAACTGGAGGTCCATGCATGAAACTCTACCTTTTACTTAGTTGACATAACAACAACAGCAACGAATCAGTATTATTAATTGAGAACTGGTATCTAAATCCTTTATACACACAAAAATGAAATATAAAACTTTATATACAGTTAATCTGTTATTAATTATATATCTACATATATATATATATATATATATATATATATATATATATATATAAATGTGATGAGGATACAAGTGCTTCTGGTTTATGCATAAATATTCTCAGCAGCCATGTGAGAAAATGATTAATTCATTTTCACCTAGAATAAAAATTAGGTCAGAGTTATTTGTTTTCTTAACTCTTGTTCTTTTAAGCTATGTGACAGTATATTCATATAAAATAGCTTCTCTTCTCTTCTCTTCTCTTCTCTTCTCTTCTCTTCTCTTCTCTTCTCTTCTCTTCTCTCCTCTCCTCTCCTCTCCTCTCCTCTCCTCTTCTCCCCTCCCCTCCGCTCCTCTCCTGTTCCTTCCCCTCCCCTTCCTCTGTGTGTGTGTGTGTGTGTGTGTGTGTGTGTGTGTGTGTATTTTTCTGTATGTCTTTCTTTGTCTCTATTCCCTTCTCAATGCCCCATCCCATCTCATGCCCTAAATAAACTCCATTCTCTACCCATTGTGTATGTCTGGTACCTCAAGGGGAAGGGATGACTCAGCATGAGCCTGCAGAGACACCCCTCCCACGTAGCCATACCTGGCTCCTAAAAACATATTCTGGCTTTCTTTTGATAAAATACAGCATTGTATGTTGTATAATTTCCATGCAGAAAACCAGCTCTCTAAAGGTTGAAAGCAACATAATATTATGATATGTTGTACTCAATATGGGATGAAGAATAATTTCCAAATATTAAGTTTTGGTTTTTTTCAACTGGAAAACGGAGTAAGCCTCATCACAGAGTCTTCTCCATGTGTAATTTTGTGAACCATATATTTTAAAGGCACCACAGGCAGGGAACACAAAGACTGACTGTTTTTGCTATAATCACAATATAGTATTTGTCACAGGCATATAGGTGAAGAATGAACAAAAGAACAGATGGAAAGAAGCAGGATTATAACTGCAAAATTATCTATATTTTTGAGCAGAAAATGCTTTGTGAAAAGATTTTCTTTGATCTTTTTTTTCCCAAAGGAAATGAATAGAGAGAACTGGAAAAATATTTGCCTGCTGTGACTTCAATTTTCCTTTCCCAACCTTCACTCTATATCTGTTTTGTAATGAGAACCTCTATGCTTGTCTTCTGGTACTTCCTTCACACACTGGAATTTTTGAGTCAATCCAGACAAATTCTACCCACATAAAATATCAGCTCAAACTGTATTAAAAATGAAATTTAATTCCTGAATTGGGCATATAAAATATACACTTATATCCCACATAAAAGTTTTGAAAGTGTTGGCCATCTTCTTGGGATAGCCAGAACTTCCCCACTACCCATACCACATCTCAAGCCTCATTTGCAGGATGGAAAATGAGCTTCAGTTGTACCATATCCCACATTTCCTATCCTTTGAGGTTCTGGGGGGAAAGGCCTTTATCCTTTGCTGCTCATGTGATAATACTTCATGACTTCATTGAAGTTTCCTCATAAAATATAATGATAAACAGAAGGGTTGCCCCTTTTCTAGTGGGAATGCTTTGTAAAAAAGATGTATAATTTCCCTTGTGGTTTGGGGCACCATATGGCTTTTTCCTACTGGTTTTAGATATTTTTGAAGACACTAAATATTAAATTCATCCTTAAGGTTTAATAGGTCCTCAAACTTATCACAGCTTTCATTGTCAGCATGCAGCTCATAGCATACATCCTGCACCCTTTTTGAGAAAAGCTAGGATAGAAGTGTTAGTGGTTCCAGGTCCTAAGTGCTATTGCGAACACTAAATCACAGTGTGGTTTGTTCAATGTCAGGATCTTTTTTTATTTTTCTTAAATAGATTTTTTTCCACTTTGATGGATGGTGCTATTTATACAATATTTAAAAATGAATACTTGTGCTGAAGAGATGGCTCAGCTGTTAAAGGCCAGGCTCACAACCAAAAATATAAAAATGAATACTTGCATGACTGTATTTTAAGAAACCACAAAACACCAGATCAAAGACACCTCAGCTAAGCTATCAATATTAAGTAGAGCAAAATGGCTTTCCTGGTCCTTCTTAGTCTAACTCAAAAGAAAAAAATCCTTCTTTAGATATTAAAATGAAAGGTGACTGTAATAACCTATGCCAGCATAAGGCCAAAATGATTTCTATGTAAAGTTAAAAAAATATTCTTGACATTGATTTGTTACAATTTGGTTTTTGGTTTGGTTTGGTTTGGTTTGGTTTTTGGTTTTTGGTTTGCTTGTTTAGTTTATTCTTATTGTATTTTTGTAGTTGTTTTGTTTGTCTGTTTGTTTTGTTTTAATCAAGTTTGTAAGTCTGGCCACTCAACCCTGATTTGGCAAGCCAGGAGACATCAACCTCATACTCCTAAGATAGGCCTTTGGTGTGAGGGTAAGGAGCTCATTGCCTTATTTTATGTATCAGGTTCCTGTTGGAGTCTTCTCCATCTGTGGATCACCATGCCAACAGACCACCTAATGTTTTCTTGTGATATAAAATTGCTAAGTACAGTAGGAAAAGATAATGGCTTGTCTTTTTCTTTCCACCAGGACACAGTTCTTTAAAATACAGTGTAAGATTCTCATAGCTTGCTGTTTGTCTTAGATCTCTATAATTCTTTGTCAGAAAACATAAAGAATCAAAACCCAAGTCTGGAGAGATACTTTAGAGAACCTTATTGGGGTACTATGCCACCTGGCAAGACTTGACCTTGATCACATCGAAGGTCCTCTCCCAGCTTTGGAGCAGGAATTCCTATGCTAGCCATAATCCTGTCCACCTAGAGTGGAGAGCTCAGACCAAGGTGAAGCCCATTGTTCTCCAAGGATAGCAGCTTCCTGAGAGACACTAGCTGCCCCCTGACTCCAGCCTCCTGTGGAACAAGCAGAACCAATTCTGCAGACTGGTCTCCAGCTTTTGGGGGAGGGAACTTGCCCCGCTTATATATATTTGGAGACCTTCATTAAACTTTGAGCCTTGAACAGGAAATTCTTCTCCATCTTTTCTCTTCCCACTCTGTTCTTATCCCCAGCTTTCCTACCAGGTGACCCCACAAACCATTTGAATGTAGCCGCAGGCAGCTACAAGACACCTAGTCTGAGTTCAAAGCAACTGGCCATCAAGCAGGACAAGGTATAGAAGCAATAGCTCATTTCTATGGTTAAATTAACTAAAAAGCATACTTAATAGAAGACTTTGTAATATCATGTTCTTTTCAGTTTTTGTATTCCCAAAAGATTTGGTTTGATGAATTCATCAGTTATTTTAAAACAAAATTAACTAAATTTATTACAGGAAACATAGGAAACATTTTCCTGCTACGAAACTTCAGCTAAGCTTCCAACTTGAAATCACTAGCCACAAAAAAATTTCATTTATGGAGTGATAAGAACCTGTCAGCATGCATCTTCTAGGATTATTAGGAAGTAGTCACCATATCAATTACCTACCTTCAGCCTTCATTAAGAGACTGACTAAGCCAGCCTCTAAATAACAATAGCTCAAGCAGGAAGTTGAACATGTGTTTATGTGCAGGCAGCAACAAGGCTCTAAAACCACAGTTTACCTAGTGCCAAGGTCTGAGAGCAACACAGGGGCTCTGTTGCCAGTTTCTTCAGAGTGCAGGTTGTTAATCAAGGAACAGCCTACTGTGATACAAAGACTGGCACCAGCATCATTTCAGACCAAAGAAGAAAGTCATCAGAGTAATGAAATGTAACAGAGAACATAGTGCAGAATCTGAAAGTGGCAAAACACTTTCCATCTGGGCTTCTATGTGACTGGTCCTAAGGAGAAATACAGCGGTTCCAGTAGGGAAATCCTCAAGTGGGCTCTTCTTCCCTTCCTAAATACTATATCTTATAGTTTTAATTAATCCAAATCAAAAGGCACTCACCAGAATTTGTATTGTCTTTCTTTCATACTTCTTTTTTTTCTTTCCTTTGCTTTCATTTTTGTTTTGCTTTCTATTGCTCAGTAAACTTTGTCCAGGGCATTCTTTTCCCACTCCATGAACTCCTGAGATATGAACATAAAACACTGTTCAGTGTTTGAGAGCTTTTTGTTGTTGTTGATGCTGTTTTTATTTTTTTTCGTTTTTGTTTTTCATATACAAATGCAAGGCTAAACATTTTCCTTGTTTCCAGAGCAGAAGTTTGAGGTTAATATTTTGTGTCCATCTAGTAAATCATCTTTACTAATTATAGAATTCTGCATCTGTAATTGGACCAAGTGTAGGAATAACAATATTCTTTAATGTTTCCAAAATTTCTTTTTACTTATTGGCATCTTTTGCATCACATAGTTTCTTTTTTACACATTTGGCTACAGATCTATTTTTATCAAAGTCTCTTGGCAGCTCAGTAATACACTTTGCTGAAAACCATATTGAAAGGACCTTCATTGGATGCTTCGAGGATTGTCAACAACTAGTTTAAATCAGTATTACAACTGAAGATTGAAGCATTTGTTTCATACTTTGGTCAAGGCTTTTATATTGCAAAACCCTCAATATATAAGACTTAATGTTTTAAAGAAGGTATCGCACTAAGGAAAACACGTACCTCCCAGCCTTAAGGAAGAAGAAACTCTGCCTTCATAATTATTAATAAGTGCTGCACATGTTTCCTTTTATCTTATGCCACTAACTTGTTAGCCCTACAACTTTTTATTACTACTTAATTCAGCAGACCTTTCTCTGGAGAGTCATTTAGAAAGCTTCAAATCTTTACCTAGGCAGTGCCTTGACATGTGTACTGATAATGAAGGTCAGAAAACCTTTCTGTGCTCTGCCTTATATCTAATGCAACTCCCACAGGTCTGACCAGTCAGGATTGGGAAACCTGGTAGAGAGAGGAAAGCTCACTCTGTGGTTAGAGATAGCTATATCCACAACACCTGATATGGACTTGACTACAGCCTTTTAACTCTTTATTCCTTAAGCTTTAGATGTGTCTCTTAAGGATAACATATATGGGGTTTTGCTTCTGTAACCCTATTAGAAAGTATAATTGCCTTTTTTTAATTTTGACTCTACCTCATGTGACATTTCAGATTACAGGAGCAATAATTTTGTGCAACAGCTCTTCACTTGTTTTTTCTATATGACTTTAGACATTTGTGCATCATCTTACTTTATGGAAAAGAAAATGGTTTAGGTTCCTTTTTATTTTAGATATTGAGCTAGAGCTATGTCTATCAATAAATGATGTGCTATCAATAATTGATGAATTCTCAATTCATTATTTGTTTGAGGGAAAACTACCTCTTTTGTTTCCTATAAAAAGAAATTTATTCAGTTACTATTATAACTTACTTAAATTTCTTCTTAATTTACTCTTAAAATCCACTACAATGTAAGCTTCAGAAGCATAAAAATTGTATTTCCAGTGTCTAAAATGTTTCACAGCTCATGAAAAATTGCATTTCCTACAGCACACACACCACAAAATTATTCAAAAGGGCACATTAGAAAGAATAAACAATTTTGATAAAAATTAATTTCTCTTAGTTTTAGTGGCTAGAATATAGATTCAATATAGTTAATGTTTATAGCAGAGCTAATTAAAATTAGAAAATATTGACACTGGAAATATTTAATTTCATCTGCATAGAACTTATGTTATTTTGTGCTCTATTTGACTGTATGGATATGTGTAACTGTTTTTTTCTTACCAAGATCTAAGTTTTTAAAGGGAGCTTATTCATTTTTAATTAAGCATTTGTGTATGTGGCATGGGGTATGGGGGTGTATGTGTATGTGTAGGTTTGTAGAATATGCACATGAGCCTTAATATGTACCAAGCTCAAAAAAGAACATTAATTCCCTTGAGATTTGAATTATAAGCAGTTCAGAGCTGCCTGTCATGTGTTCTAGGAACTCATGTAAGAATAGGATGTACTCACTATCCACCACTGAGCTCTCTTACCCCAACTTTAGCCTTAATAAATAGTTTAAGATTCGTAGAATGATGAAGTAAAAGTTAGAGGTTTTCTATGTCTGCTCTCTCCAGCACATGCTTAGTATCAGCAACTTTCAACACCTCAGACCGGACTAACATATGTGTTTCATTTAATGAACCTATAAGTCCCCATAGAAGTTCACAGTTACTCTGGAATGTACTCTTGGTGTTTCATATGCAGTCAGTCTGGATAAATATGTGGGGTCCATATTTACCATTGTGGTATCATAGGGACTAATTTTTCTGCCTTAAAATTCTTTTTATTTAAACTCTGCATCCCTCAATCCTTTGAGTCATAACACTCTCTAATCTTTTATTTTGCCTTTTATACACTAAAATCTCATTGAGAAAAGAAGTATATCATTAGGTTTTAAATTTTTCTTCAATTAATTATAGCCATTTAGAATCCTATATTTTAGTGTGGTTTGGTAGCTAATATATTTTTCACATGACATTCTATTTTCTGAGAGCATACAGATTGTTCAGCACTAACTTTTGTACATCTCAAAAGGGTATCCCAATTTTGGATAATTACGAATAAAATTTCTATAAATATTCATATGCAGTTTGTTGTATGGATATAAATTATAATTTCAATTAGAAATTATTTAAGAAATATTTGCTATCTTTTGTAGTTGAAACATATTTCATTTTTTTCAGAGTCCCTAAACACTCCATCAAAATATTACTATTTTATTCTCCCAACCAGAGTGAATAATAGTTCTTTTTTGATTTTTTTATTAGATATTTGCTTTGTTTACATTTCAAATGTTAACCCCTTTCCACGTTACCCCACCGAAAACCCCTATTCCATCCCCTCTCATCCTGTTCACCCCTCCCCCAATTTCCTGACTTGCATTCCACTATTCTGGTGAATCAAGCCTTCAAAAGACCAATGGCTTCTCCTCTCATTGATGTCTAAAATGATCATCTTCTGCTACATATGTAGCTTGATCCGTGGGACCCTCCATATGTACTCTTTGATTGGTAGTTTAGTCCCTGGGAGCTCTGGGGTTGGTACATATTATTGTTCCTCATGCAGAGCTGCAAACTTCTTCAGCTCCTTGCGTCCTCTCTCTAGTTGCTCCATTTGGGATTGTATTCTCATTTTGTTGGTTGGCTGTGAGCCATGGGTATTTTGATCCAATTTCCAATAAGGATCAAAGTATCCACACTTCAGTCTTTCTTCATCTTGAGCTTCATGTGGTCTATGCTATAACATGTAATAAGGACACATACTCCACTATGTTCATAGCAGCTTTATTTATAATAGCCAGAAGCTGGAAAGAACCCAGATGTCCCTCAAAAGAGGAATGGATACAGAAAATGTGGTACATTTGCACAATGGAATACTACTCAGTTATCAAAAACAATGAATTTATGAAACTCTTAAGCAAATGGATGCAACTAGAAAATATCATCCTGAGTGAGGTAACCCAATCACAAAAGAACACACATGGTAGGCAATCGCTAATAAGTGAATGTTAGCCCAAAAGCCCGGAATAGTTCTTTTTCAATCTACACCAGGGCCAGTATTGGATGTTTTCACTGTTCTCACTATGACCTTTTTAAATAAGATATGTTGTTGAATCTCTAATTTATATGCATTTTTCTTGTTTACATGTGCAAGGTAAGCCTTTCAAAGTGAGCTTTACCTAATGTTTTAAATATTTGTGTCACCTTCTGATAGTTTCACTCTTTCAATTATTTTTTATTTCCCATGATGAACTATTGTTAGTAATATTTAATATTATTGCTATAATTGTTTTTGTTACCACAAACCACAGCTATAAAATTCAGCAGACTTAATCTATGCTGCCTGTGTTTTAGTTGGTTTTACATTCTTCTCTAGTTCCTAGAAAACAAAAATATAGAATTTCTCTAAGTGAAGACCCTATCATATCTTCAGGCCAAGTGAAAGCAGGTGTCCCAATTTGCTTGATTTAAGTCAGAAGTTAATATGATTAAGCTTAATGACAAGAATACTCAAAACCTAAAATGGGTTAAAAGTTAAGACTCAACTACTAGGGAGTTACCCTGCATGTGACTGTGTTGGGAAATTCTTGATTGAAATTTAAAGCAACAAGAAAGTGAAAGATTATCTTTCTGGAAGAGAGGAAATGTCCACCAGGGACCTGGATAGAAGATCAAGGCATCCACAGCAGCCAGTATGTCAAAGCCAAATTCAGAGCAGAATGGTGAGGATGCTAAGGAAAATAAATTGAATAAAAGCTTAAGATGAACAGATAATCTGTAGACCATGAAGTATGAAGGAGCCAGTATTGCTGAAGGAGAAAAAGTACACCATCTCTCTATACATGAATACTAGGGGCCTGAACTAGGGGTCATGTTTTCACACACATGAACCAGGGACATAATCAGATAAAAATCTTCCTACCATAAACCATTTTTAGACATACATATAGAACTACTTGATGATATATAACCTCTCTATTACCTAATCTAGCCCTCCTTTCCCATACCATCTGATCTCTTTCCTGTCATTAATACTATTGTTCTACTTTCATGTTTGCTTAAAAATTTATTTCTTTTTTGATTTCACATACAACAAAATGTGTTAATGTTTCCCTTTTTTAAAAATTTGGCTTTTTTTTTTTGGTTTTTTTGAGACAGGGTTTCTCTGTGTAGCCCTGGCTGTCCTGGAACTCACTCTGTAGACCAGGCTGGCCTCGAACTCAGAAATCTGCCTGCCTCTGCCTCCCAAGTGCTGGGATTACAGGCGTGTGCCACCACTGCCCGGCTAAAATTTGGCTTTTTTAATTGTTTTCAATTTTCCAGAATTACTTCTTGCCTCTCGATCCATGCTATCTCCAGTAGAGGCTCATAACATTGGACAGTTTGTCTACATACAATCAAAGTTTATTGGTGAGGGATTTTGTTTATAATTTTCATTTAATTTCATTCTTCTTGATGACTAAATATATTTATACAATAAGCAAGATAATTTTGGCATCCGTTGCTCCTTTGGAGATTTTTTTTTCTGAATCATGACATTGTGTAGCAAATTGTACCAAATTGAAACATTCCATTCTGAAAAAAATTGGTAAAACTCATTAAATTCATGAAGTAAACTATTCACAAGTCTCAGGAACTTCCTGAAATTAAGAAGATTCACAATGTACATGACAATGTTGTACAAAAAGTAAAGAACTTGTAGGGAACAAATATGATGCTCCGATCAGAGTTTCCAAGATGTCAAGAATATTCTCTCCCTCTTGTGGAGCTACCTGATAGCTATACAAAAAGTTCCAATAATACAGATCCTGTGAGAAATTACTTAGAATGTGGTATGCTTTTCAGTTTCTGCTTATCCACCAAAACTAGATTTTTCCGGTAAAGTTTTCTCATAAGGTTGCAAATACTAAGGCCCATTCTCTATGAACATATACATTCTAGTTTGTTTGTTTGTTTTTCTTTTCTCCTGACATCTGTAGCTACTTCCTCTATTCAGGCCTTAAATACTTCAAAGTCCTGGATGAAATTGTGATGAACATATAAACACTGTTTATAGTAGATCTTTCAAGGGATTTTTATTTATTTATGTGTGTTTGCTCACATGTGCACATATGTGCATGTGTGTGTGTATGTGTTTGTGTGTGTGTGTGTGTTTGTATCAGTGTGTGTACATGCATTTGTATTAAAAACACCCCAGGTTTCTGGAATAGCTCTATAGAAGCATGGCTAATCCTGATTCATCCAGCAACAGCAAGATCAGAAAAAAAATGGTTATCTGGGGTTTCAAATAACTATTAATACTTTTTAAGACCAGTATATTTTAATTAAGCTATGTTCATATTGCTTGACATATAATGCTATTTCACACGTCAGAGAGTATACTGCATTATTAGTATTAACATAACCTGAAATCTAAAAATTAACCTATCTTTGAAACTGGGAATGAAACCCTTTCTCTGTCTGACTAGATTGTGATAATTCTTTACTGCTGTGGTCTGTTACAACTTTAATGTTGATGTATGTCTCTGTTTTCCTCTATTGTTTCTTACAGTTTATGTAGTTTGCCTAACTTTACCTTGTCTACTGATGAAGCATCATAAACATTATTGTCATTTCAATATCATTAATTATTTTATTTTATTTTTATTGAATATCATCTTCATCTATATTGCCAATGGTAAAACATTTTCTGATTTTCCCCCTCCCCAAAGATTCCCAACCCATCCTCCCACCCCTGCCTCCATGTATATGTCCCTCCACTCAACACACTCCCACCTCAATCCCCTCAGTTTCCCTTTGTTGGGGCCTCTATTGAGTCTTTATCTGACCAAGGACCACTTCTCGCACTGATGCCCAACAAGGTCTTCCTATGAGACATTTTTGGCTGGAACCATGAGTACCCCTTGGTTGATGGTTCAGTGCCTGGGAGTCTTGGGCGTCTGGGTGGCCGAAATCATTGTTCTTCCCATGGGGCTGTAAACTCCTTCAGCTCCTCCAGACCACCCTCCAGCTCCTCCATTGGGGACTCCACGCCTAGTCAAATAGTTGGTTGCTAGCATCTGCCTCTCCTTTGTAAGGCTCTGGCAGGGACCCTCAGGAGACAACAATGGCATGCTCCTTTTGGTATACACTTCTTGTAGTCCATAGTAGTGTTGGAGTTTGGTAACTGTTTATACAATGAATCCCCAGGTAGGGCAGTCTCTGGTTGGCCTTTACTTCATTCTCTGCTCTACACATTGTCACCCTTATTGCTCCTGTGAGTATTTTGTTCCCTTTCTCAGAGGAATCAAAGCACACTCACTTAAGTCCTCCTTCTTCTTGAGCTTCCTATGCTGGGAGAATTGTAACTTGTTTATTTTGAGCTTTTGGGCTAACATATGCTTATTAGTGAGTGCATACCATGTGCATTCTTTTATGATTGGGTTACCTCGCTCAGGATGACACTTTCTAGTTCTATCCTTTTGCCTAAGAATTTCATGAATTCATTGTTTTTAACAGTATGCCATTGTGTATATATACCACAGGTTCCGTATCCATTCTTCTGTTGAGGGACATCTGGGTTCTTTCCAGCTTCTGGCTATTATAAATAAGGCAGCCATGAGGTTTGTTCTTTTATTTTCAACTATCTTTTTAAAAATGTCTAAGAACTTGTGGGAGTTTCTTTTTTACTTTAAAAAGCCTGTTCCAAAATTTTATCCTTGACCATCATTGGGAAATTTTTTTTCAAGTTTTCTTCATTAGTGAGAGACTATTTTGTATACAAGGAACAATAAATACTTTATTTTCTTTCTGTGAATGTAAAATTCCAATAGTTATGGGGTATTTCTTTGAAACTATGTCTCATAGTCAGTAAATATGGTAGAATTAAACAGTTTTTCATAAGCAAAAGCATTACACATTCCTAGAGGTTTTTAATGTGGGAGGGTATGGTTGTGTGACTTTGCTCTGTGGACTTCAGAAGCACACTTGTGACTTTGCCTAAACTCATGGCTCCTGATTGAACCATGTGACTTGTGGCAGTGACACATATTATTAAGTATCACTACCTTCAAAATTATATACTCATTTCATTGGAAATGATTCTGTCATAATTCACAGCATTTGGTATTTAGTTTTATTTATTCTTCCTTCTCTTCTTATTGTCTTTGCATCATTTTGATTCTTCTCAAGACCAAGACACTAGTAACTGCTGATGTTTGAGGCTATGATAAATGCATTTCAAATAAGAAATCAGTACTTGGAATATCACAAATAGTTGTTCTTTTTCTGGTATGCTTTATTTTTGTTTTTGTTGTTTTTAAAGCCATATTCTCATGTGGGTTTTTTTGAAAAAAAGATTACTTTCTCATCCAATGCATCCTTATCACAGTTTCCCTTTCCTATAGTCCCCCATGCTCCTTCCCACACACACTTCCTGTTACTATCAGATCCACTTCCACTCTGTTTCCTCTTCAGATAAGAGTAGCCCTCCAAGAGACAACAACCAAACATGATAAAACAAGATGCTCTAACACAAGGCAAAGATCCTTAAGCTGAAGATGGAACCCAATATAAAGAAAATAATACTAAGAGCAAGGGAAAAAGTTCAAGTAACATATGAAGGTAGACCTATCAGAATTACACCACACTTCTCAACAGAGACTATGAAAGCCAGAAGAACCTGGTCAGAAGTCATACAGACTGTAAGGGTAACCAAATGCTAATGCAGACTGCTATATCCAGCAAATCTCTCAATTACCATAGGTCTAGAAACCAAGGTATTTAATGACAAAAACAAATTTACACAGTATCTTTCCACAAATCCAGCCCTTCAAAGGATAATGAATGGAAAACACCAACAAAAGAAGGGAAACTACACACTAGAAAAAGCAAGAAATTAATGTTCTTTCAACAAACCCAAAAGAAGATAATCAAACAAACATAATAATTATATCAAAATAGCAAGAAGCAACAATCACTATTCCTTAATATCTCTTAACATCAATGGATTCAATTCCCCAATAAAAAGACATAGACTAACAGACTGGACACATAAACAGGACCCAACATTTTCCTGCATGAAGGAAACACATCTCAGTGCCAAAGACAAACACTGCCTCAGAGTAAAAGGATAGAAAACAGTTTTCCAAGCAAATGGTCCCAGGAAACAAGCTGGAGTAGCCATTCTAATATTTAATAAAATATACTTTCAACCAAAAGTAATCAAAAAAAAAAAAAAGACGCAGAAGGACACTTTGTACTCATCAAAGGAAAAATCTACAAAGAAGAACTCTCAATTCTGAACTTCTATGCTCCAAATACAAGGGCACACTCATTTGTAAAAGAAACTTTACAAAAGCTTAAAGCACACATTGCACCACACACAGTAATTGTAGATGACTTCAACACCCCACTCTCCTCAATGGACAAATCAGGGAAACACAAACTAAACAGAGACACAGTGATACTAACAGAAATTTTGGACCAAATGGATTTAATAGATATGTATAAAACATTTCATGCTAAATCAAAAGAATATACCTTTTTCTCATCAATTCATGGTACCATCTTCAAAACTGACCATATAATTGGTCACAAAACAGACCTCAACAGATATAAGATTGAACTAATCTCATGCCTCCTATCAGATAACTATGGAGTAAGGGTGGTCTTTGATAGCAACAAAAACAACAGAAAGCCCACATACACATGGAAGCTGAACAATGCTCTACTCAATAATACCTTGGTCAAAGAATAAGGAAAGACATCAATGATTTTTAATAATTTAATGAAAATGAAGGCACAACATATGCAAATTTATGGGACACAATGAAAGCAGGACTAAGAGGAAAACTTATAGCTCTGAGACCCTCCAAAAAGAAGCTGGAGAGAGAGTACACTAGCACCTTAACAGCACACCTGGAAACTTTAGAACAAAAAGAAGCTAATACACACAAGAAGAGCAGAAGGCAGGAAATCTTCAAACTCAGGGCTGAAATCAAACATGTAGAAGTAAAAAGAACTATATAAAGAACCAACAAAAGGAGAAGCTGGTTCTTTGAGAAAATCAACAAGATAGATAAACCTTTAGCCAGACTAGACAGAGGGCACAGAGACAGTATCCAAATTAACAAAATTAGAAATTAAAAGGGAGATAAAACAACAGAAACTGAGGAAATTCAAAAAAATCATCAGATCCTACTATAAAGACCTATACTCAACACAACTGGAAAATCTGGAGGAAATAGACAATTTCCTAGATGGATACCAAATACCAAAGTTAAATCAGGATCAGATAGACCATCGAAATGGTCCCATAACCCCTAAAAGTATAGAAGTGGTCATTGACAGTTTCCCAACTAAAAAAAGCAGAGGATGAGATGGTTTTAGTGCAGAATTCTTTCAGACCTTCAAAGAAGACCTAACACCAAATACTCTTCAAACTATTTCATAAAATAGAAACAGAAGGACCACTACCCAACTCATTCTATAAATCCACAATGTCACTGATAACAAAACTACACAAAGATCCAACAAAGAAAAAGAATTTTAGACCAATTTCCCTTATGAATATTGATGAAAAAATACTCAAAAAAATTCTTGTCAACCAAATCCAAGAACACATCAAAATGATCATTCACCATGATCATGTAGGCTCCATACCAAGGATGCAGGGATGGTTTAATATATGGAATTCCATCAATGTAATCCACTACATAAACAAACTAAAAGAAAAAAACCACATGGTCATTTCATTAGATGCTGAAAAAGCTTCTGACAAAATTCAGCATCCTTTCATATTAAAGGTCTTGGAAAGAACAGGAATTCAAGGCCCATACCTAAACATAATAAAAGTGATATACGGCAAACCAGTAGCCAACATCAAACTAAATATAGAGAAACTTGAAGCAATCCCACTAAAATCAGGGACTAGACAAGGCTTCCCCCCTCCATATTTATTCAATATAGTACTTAAATTCTATCTAGTACAATTAGACAACTAAGGGAGGCCAAAGGGATACAAATTGAAAAGAAATAAGTCAAATTATCATTATTTGTAGACGATATATTAGTATACTTAAGTGACCAAAAAACCTCCACCAGAGAACTCCTACAGCTGATAAGCAACTTCAGCAAAGTGGCCGGATATAAAATTAACTCAAGCAAATCAGTAGCCTTCCTATACTCAAAGAATAAGGAGGCTGAGAAAGAAATTAGGGAACGGCATGCTTCACAATAGCCACAAACAATATAAAGTATTTTGGTGTGACTCTAACTGAACAAGGGAAAGATTTGTATGACAAGAACTTCAAATCTCTGAAGAAAGAAGTCAAAGAAGACCTCAGAAGATAGAAAAATCTTCCATGTTCCTGGATTGGCAGGATTAACATAGTAAAAATGGCTATCTTGCTAAAAGCAATCTACAGATTCAATGCAATCCCCATCAAAATCCCAACTCAGTTTTTCATAGCATTAGAAAGAGCAATTCTCAAATTCATCTGGAATAACAGAAAACCCAGGAGAGCTAAAACTATTTTAAACAGTAAAAGAACTTCTGGAGGGATCAGTATTCCCAACCTCAAGCAGTACTACAGAGCAATCGTGTTGAAAAGTGCATGATACAGTGACAGGAAGGTAGATCAATGGAATAGAAGTGAAGACCCAGAAATGAACCCGCACACCTATGGTCACTCGATCTTTGACAAAGGAGCTAAAATCATCCAGTGGAAAAAAAGATAGCATTTTCAGAAAATGGTGTTTGTTCAACTGGAGATCAGCATGCAGAAGAATGCAAATAGATCCATCCTTATCTCCTTGTACTAAGCTCAAGTCCATGTGGATCGAAGACCTCCATGTAAAACCAGACACACTGAAACTAAATAGAAAAGAAACTGGGGAAGAGTCTTGAGCACATGGGCACAGGGGAAAGTTTCCTGAACAGAACACCAATAGCTTATGCTCTAAGATTAAGAATTGACAAATGGGACTTCATAAAATTACAAAGTTTCTGTAAGGCAAAGGACACTTTCCAAAGAACAAAATGACAACCAACAAATTGAGAAAAGATTTTTACCAACCCTACATCCAACAGAGGGCTATCCAATATATGCAAAGAACTCAAGATGTTAGACCCCAGAGAGCCAAATTACCCTATTTAAAAACGGTGTATAGAGCTAAACAAAGAATTTTCACCTGAGGAATATCAATGGCTGAGAAGCACCTAAATAAATGTTCAATATCCTTAGTCATCATGGAAATGCAAATCGAAACAACCATGAGATTTCACCTCACACCAGTCAGAATGACTAAGATCCAAATCTTAGGAGACAGAAGGTACTAGTGAGGATGTGGAGAAAGAGAAAGACTTCTCCACTGCTGGTGGGAGTGCAAGCTGGTACAAGCACTCTGGAAATCAGTCTGGAAGTTCCTTAGAATACTGGGCATGATTCTACTGGAGGACCCTGTTATACCAATTCTGGGCATATTCCCAGAGGATTCCCCAGCATGTAATAAGGATACATGCTCCGCCATGTTCATAGCAGCCCTATTTATATAGCCAGAAGCTGGAAAGAACCCAGATGTCCCTCAATGGAGGAATGGATACAGAAAATGTGATATATTACACTAGTCAGCTATTAAAAGCAATGAATTCATAAAATTCTTAGGCAAATTGGTGGAACTGGAAAATATCATCCTAAATGAGGTAACCCAATTACAAAAGAACACATATACACTCACTGATAAGTGGATATTATTCCAGAAGCTTGGAATATCCAAGACATAATTTTCATATTAACTGGTGTCCAAGAAGAAGGAAGGAGAGGCCCCTGGTCCTGGAAAGGCTCGATGCATCACTATAGGGGAATACCAGGACAGGGAAGTGGCAGGAGGTTGATTGGGGAACAAGGGGAGGAAAGAGAGCTTATGGGACGTTTGGGGAGGGGGATCCAGGAAAGGGGAAATCATTTGAAATGTAAATATAATAATAATGATAATAATAATAATAATTAATAATAATAATAATAAAGTATCCCAAGAGCAAACAAAATAATCAGAGACACAGTTGCTCTCACTGTTTATACCCCACAAAAACGCAAAATTAACAGCCATAGCATATATGCAGAGGACTCAATGCAGAGCCTTGTATGCCCTGTGCTTGTTGTTTCAGTCTCCTTGTACCCATTTGAGCCCTGCTTAGTTGATTCAGTGTGCCATGTGCTTCTGGTGTCATCTGTTCCTTCAGATTCCTACAATGTTTCACTCCCCCTTTTAGATGAAGTTCCACATTTCTGAGGAGAGCACTCAAAGGAGACTTCCAATATAGACTCTGTTTACATGTGTGTCTGTGTTTCTCTTCACCCAAGCCTGTCTGCTGCTAGAGGAAGTATCTCTGAAGATGACTGCACAAGGCAGCAATCTATGAGTATAACAGTATCACTAGGAATCATTTCAGGAATTATTTTTACACAGTTACACTCTACTAATGGAGATGGCTATTAGAGTTGGCTCCCTCCAGTTTACTTGGAAAGGTAGCAATGTTACAATGGAGAAAATATAAAACACATGATTCATTTTGCCACGTGCAAAAGCCCTCTAGGACTCTTGGTGATTTCTGTTCATTTAGAGAATCTTGTCTATGTCATAAAAGCAAATCCATACTCTCCACCAAGAGGATGAGAGGGATCAGTAAAAGATGTTCATCATGGTCATTGCAAGCTTTCCACAGAGACTGGAGATAGCTGTCCCAACCAGCAGAGTCAAGTGACCAGGGTAGAGACACAGCAGCAATGATGCTTATATGTTTTCTTTTTAATTTCTCACCTCTGGTTCTTGTTCTTAATTTTTATTTCTACACTATTAGTTCTATGGGTTTTCTTGCCCTTTGATTTTTCTTACATTATTGAAAATGTTTGATTTTTACTATTTCATGTCTTTGTGGTTTGCAGTACAGTGCACTAACTTTATAATCAAGAAAGTGTCAACAATAATTATTTACATATTTGACACTTTTATAAATTATAACTGAAGAAAGAATTTATAGTTACATTTTAAACTTGGTATATTTAAAAATAATTCTGTTGGAGGGATTAGACTATTATACCAGAGAAAAATAGTCAGAGTCTATGATGCAATTATCCTCATTCCAGCAATACTCAGTTTTATTTATAATGGTATTTTAATTGGTTTTAGCCAGTTGCACCATACACTTCCATAGTTATAGTTTAATAAATAATGTAGATGACTACAATAGCTAAGAGTTCATCTGAAATATTTGGACTTGAGATATAAGCTCTGCAAATTTGAGCATGGAATTAATTAAAGCTATAAGCCCAAGAAGAAAAGAAAAACAGAGATGCTAACCATTTTGACAGAATGCAAGATTTCTGTTTCTTAGCATCATAGAACAACATAATAACATTGGAATTCTATGTTTATTCTCTTTGTGAAGAAATTTACTGGAAAATGATTACTAAAAGGAAAGGGATAATGTGGTAATACCAGAGATGAGGTGATCTGAGGATAAATTTTATTTCTGCAACAATCAATCCATCTGTGGGATTAGGCATGTCACATTGCCTAATCCCATACTTGATTTTTCTCACCACATTAAAATTTTCAAAGCCGATCTGCTGTAATCTGGGATATTTCTTTGCATAAGTAATTTTAAAATAAACTAATAGTGAGTTTAAATTAAGAAAATATATTATCTCATAGAGTGTGGACTCTAGAGGAAGAAAATGTTTTGGGTTCTTTCTCTCCCTGTAGTTCATTTATCTGCTTCTCTCCATTTTCCAGCTGTATTCTCACATGGCTGAAAGCACAGCATTAGCCAGAAAGAACTGAGAGAGTACACCCAACACGCAAAATCTCAATCAAGTGTCCAGAGCCTTTCTGACTTGCTCTGGTCACATGGTTCTCTTGAAGCAGTGACCTTACTAAAGTCATGTGATGGTTGAATGGCTGACATCATCTAAGACCCTGCCTCTGTGGTTAATGTCCTTGATTAAAATAGGTTTGTTCTAGAAGAATAGAAATCTGAAGAGGAATGTAGTTCTGGCTGGATGAACAGGAGATTCACAGGAAGACATGCTGGTGCCTCGGAATGTAGTCACAGTAATGTTCATGTAAACAAGACTTGATAATTGTTTTAAAGCATCCATAACTGACTTTTCTACATAAAATACCTACTTTTTATTTTAGAAAGGGATGCTATCTTTAAACTATAACCCAAGTAACAGGATATATTTTAGTTCTTACTCCTTTTTTGTCACATTTACAGATCACAGAGAAAATGGCCCTTTCAAAAACGGTCTAAGTTAAATTTTGGATTTGATCAGTTCTTTATTTCAGTAAAATAGTTTTGTAGAATGGGCAGAAGAGAAACATTGAAATAAAGAGCACTGATATGCAAATGTGATGATTGAGGAATTTTCTTCTAAAAGATGGCACAGGTTTGAAGTAGGAAGTCATTAAAAAATCTAGTTCTTACTGTTTGTTCTCATTATCCTGCAAGAGAAAATTAATATTGAGATTAAAATAATGCAACAATTAGACACAATGAAGATAAACTATTTCCATCAATCCACAACTCTAGAAAATATCACAATATATCATGTTCTGCATTTACTTAATAGTTTTCCCAATGCACTTAAAATCAACACTCAATAATTAAAGCTTCTTCTATACCTTGAAATGCTGGAAGAAAGGACTTCTGAATATTTTGACTTAAAGGATAACAATTTGAGAAAATCCCTACATCCATATTCAATTTTAAAATTCTATGATATAAAATATCACATGGTATGCCATTAACATGTACAGTTTTCCTTCTCTCAGATCCATATGGCCTTTCTATATTTAAGAGAGGGCTGTGGCCTCTTCCAGGCATGTTAATACAGATGAGATGATAAGAAGCACACCACTCATGTAAACATTCCAGAAGCAAACTTTGCAATGCAGCAAAGTTTAGTGTAGGGACACTGTGCCCATTCAGTTGGCAATTTCAAAGTCAAGTTTCTTATTTTATATAAATATTCAGGAAAACATACCTAATACTGCAGTCTAACATAGGAGAAAACATACTTTCTATGTTTTCACAAGATTAAAATGGGTTTGTACTGGGATTTTCAGAGTGTGTGTTGATAATCCCTTCAGTCTTATCTTTGCAGTTAAGCTTTCCTTTTCTGATAATGTCCTCTTTATCTCCTGCTTCTATTTGTCTGTTGGTCTGTCTGTCTGTCACTTATCTATCTAACAGCTATGAATCTTCTATCATCTCTGTATTACCTATCTATCATCTCTGTATCATATATATATGATATATTTCATATCAGAGTTTCTGTGTCCATTATATATGATACATAAAAGATATAGGATATATTTTAAAATATTTAAGGCATTTAGTTTAATATACAGATAGAGACGTTCCATATGGCATTTGATATATGTGTCACTATACTTTGCTGTCCTTAATTCTCTTTCCCATATCTCTCTTCTTCTTCCCCTGTTGTTCTCTGGATAATGCTTTTTCTTCACCCACACTACTTTCTTGATTTGCTTATTTCATTCCTCCTATTCTTACTATGTTTTTCTTTGCTTTCACCTTATAGTTTCAAAATATGTACATGTCTATATGAAAAGACTCACAAATATATGCCACGGTTGTACTTTAAATCTTGGTTGACCATATCATGGAAAAGACACAGCTTGTAAGTTTATGGATGCTACTTATTCCACTTAAGCATTTCCAGGTATGTTCACTTCTCTACAGATACTGTAATTGCATTATTATTGACACATATGAATTTTATTTTTATTATTCACATGTTGGTGATCATGTAAAATGACTCCATTTCCTGGGAACTTTGACTAGTGCAACATTTATATAGATATGCAGTAATCCCTGTAGCTTAACATGTGTATTCCTAATACTTCTGTAGCTGGTTAATTCTACTTTTAGATTTTTGTGAAACATCTACATGATTTCCACCATGACTGCACCAGTTTACATTACCAATAGTATGGAATGAGGTTCCTCATTTCTCAGATCTTACTCGGCATTTATTCTCACTTGTTTCCTTGATGACTGTCATGACAGAACCTCAAACTAAACCTCAGTTGCAATATGCATTTCCCTGCTGGCTAAGTATGCTGAGATGATGATACAGTTGCTGTCCTTTCCTGTGTTTTGTGGTATATTATTCTTTCTGATTTGTGTATATTAAACTAGTCTTGCATTCTGAGAATGCACTCAATTTGATCATGATTATTGATGCTCAGTATATCTAATTGACTTTTGCTTGCCAGAATTTTACTGAGAACTTAAATTGTTATATAGAGCTCTTTTTTGGTATGTTGTCATCCAGTTTTGTCAGGAAGGAATGCTGTTCTGGCTCCATTGAGTTAGTGTAGCAGTGTGCCTTGTCTTTCTGGTTCTGCAACACTTTGAAGAGCATTTGTGTTGGCACTTCCTTAAAAGTCTGTTTGAAATAAGCAACAAATTTATTTGGTCTAGAACTTATCTTTGATAAGATGATTTTTCTTATTGTTTCAAGATTGCTGGGTTTTATTTGTGATGATACTTTGTAATAAAATATATCTCTTAATTGCAAAGAATACAACTTTTGCTAGACCTTATAGCCAGATATAATATTACACCTTAGGATCATTTAAGGCTTAAGAGTGCTGTTCTAATGTATACTCGGCCTGTATGTTTTATCAGACCTTAAGAGAACAAGGTAACAGCCAACCTCACTTGCTTTGGATTTTTTTTTTGTAATCAATATTTGCAATCTAAGCCAACGTGTCATTGAAATATTACATTATATATTCATCTGTGCCCTTGAACCATGAGTAATATGCAAGTGTATTGATAGTATATTAATAGTTCACTGAAAACTATAGGGTGAAAGAGGTCTTAAAAAGTGAATATTTACCCTAAAGGTTGAATGCAACATACAGGTATTTGGTTAATTGTTTTATTTGATGTTTGAGTTGTTTGGAATCAGAGACTTAATCTATTTTCAAGCTCTGTTAATTCCTGTGAAATATTCCTCATTCTTTCTCCTTCATTATGCTTTCTATACTGACTAATTGTACATATTCTCTCTCTCTCTCTCTCTCTCTCTCTCTCTCTCTCTCTCTCTCTCTCTCACACACACACACACACACACATACACACACATACCCTAGAGAGATAGAGAGAGAGAGAGATGAGAGATGAGAGAGGAGAGAGAGAGAGAGAGAGAGAGAGAGAGAGAGAGAGAGAGAGAGAGAGTCTGAGATGTATACACAGATATTGACAGGCAAGACAAGAAAAGATTCAGATTTATACAACAGACTGACTATAGCAGGACTATCTGCAGACCTGCCAGTGGTTTAAATAATGTTGGAGAGGCATTTTAATATTTTAAAGCTTAGGCCTTTTAGCCAGGGCACTCTTCCAGCCAGCTATCTACCTTAGCCTGACTAATCTACTGTACCTCTCTACTCTTCTCTTGTCTGTCCTTTTTTTGTCTCTGTGTTTTCTAATGAATCTCCTGCATCCCATTTCTCCTCCCAGTGTCCCTCTCTGTCTCAGATGTTCTACTCTCGACTTCTGGCCTGGCCCAGCTATTGACCCTTAGCTCTGTACTTCAGACAATCAGATACAATTTACATTGCCTCTAGGCTAGTGAGGAAGAATGGATATTTACAAAATCTGTGGCTAATAATGGTTGATAGAAATAACAATACCAAGATCCTACCAGCATTTAGTTCACTGCTAGTATAGAATTAACAACTGAATATACAGAAAGAAACCTGCAAACAAGGTATGCAACAACAGAGGAGAAAGAACAGAAGACATAAGTAGGTCAAACATAAAGAATTGAAAGGCTTCCTTACTCTTGGTTTAAATTATGCCAAAGGGAAGTATTTTGAAATTTCTTTTTCTTAATGTAATACTGACACTATAGGTGAGCCTTAGTTTATTGTTAATGTTTTCACAATGATGCAGTTATACATCTGTTTAAGGTGTTTGTATTTTGATTTAGTTATAGCATGTCACATATATCTAGGAATGTGTCCATTTCTTTGTAGATTCCCAGTTTTTTATAGTATAAGTTCCAATATACTTTTACCAACATTGAATAATTGATTTTAACAGAAAAAATTTATTGCTTCTCACTGGGTACCCCAAGCTCAACAGTAGACAGAAAACACAAAATTAACTCAATAGTATTTTTGAAGACTTTTGTCTCATATGACCTTATTTAAGCATTTTCTTGTCCTGCTGGTCTTTTGAATATATATTATAGTTTCAGATTTTGTATTTTTTTTCAGATTTTGTATTTTTATAGGTTTTTGGTTTGACTGCGGGGAGATGTGTGTGTGTGTGTGTGTGTGTGTGTGTGTGTGTGTGTGTTTGTGTGTGTCTGTGTGTGTGTGTGTTTCTCATCTTATTTTGGTTTTCCCCTTTTATTAAGCATAGATTTTTTTCCTTATACAATATAACAATATAATATAAATATAGTGTTTCTCCCCTCTCCTCCTCCCATTTTCTCCCCTCTGGAAACCTATTGAAGTGGAACATTCCTAAAAATATATGAAGGTGATCCTGATGAAAACTTCAAATAATGAAAGGGCAGATTTCCAATTAGTCACCAAATAAAGTTTCTAATACAGGATTGGGTTCCATCCAGTTGTTGGCCTAAATTGTCCCTCCCATGGAAATTCCCAAAGAACCCAGGCTATAGCCTAAACAACAGGATGCTTTCTGCAAATTGACAGCAAGTTCCTATTTCTGCAGACAACAACCTCACAACTCATTGAAAAATGGAGAGATATAACTGGTGCCTAGGTAGAACCTTCACCCCAATGTTCTAGTGTCTTTGATGCAGCACTGCTGTATCAATAGGCTCACAAAACAGAAACAAACACCAAGCCAACTACAAATCCATTAATTTGCAATTTGTCTTGTCTACATTATGCTAGGGAAATGGGGGCATAAACTCTATGAGACTAACTAACCCGTGTATGATTATATTTTATTTAAGACCTACCCCACAGGATGGAACCCGTGTCCAGTAATGCTTGTAAAAGCCAGATAGTCCAGAGATCTTGAGTGAAACTTGTTACTTCATGTCTTTAAAAAAAAGAAAAACAATAAAATTACACATAATGTTATTTTGGTATACTCATAGATCAGTACCTTATTTAGCTATTAGAGGGACAAATAGCAGATAGGAACAAATAAAGTGACCCATATCCAGACATTACACACATATATATACCATACATACAAACCCACAAACACACACACACACACACACACACACACACACACACACACGAAGGTAGGGAGCAGTGAAAAGATAGAGAGAGAAAGAGACAGAGAGATTGAAATGTCTCTATCATATTCCCGAGAGAGATTAGACTGTCTCTATCAAAATCCTCACCTCAGAGCTCAAAGAACCCTATGTAAGATGAGGCAGAAGACATGTGGAAAACAGAGGGGATGGCGGACATCAGAACAAGGACTTCTGACAAAATAGGGCAAAGCTCATATGAGCCTACAGAGATGGAAGCAGCAATCACAGGCGAGGTCTACACTAGTTCCTCTACATATGTATTTTAGCTTTCAGTTTAGTATTTTTATAGGACTCCTGAATGTGTGAACCTCTGATTCTTGTGCCTGCTCTTAGGGCTTTGTTCCTTTTATTGGGGTACCTTGTCCAACCTTGATGTGATTTTTTTACAAATCTTATTATATTTAATTTTTATGTTTTCTTTTAGCTCTTAGAAGCCTGTTCTAATAAAACACAGAAAGGGTGTAGATCAGATATGCAACAAACTTTTAATGATTCTTACTGTATTAGAACTTGTAGTTTCCTCACTTTTATGCCCCTCCCCACCTCTCTCTCGTAGGTTGACTAGGGATTGCTCATCTTGCTTAGTATTTCAATGAACCAACTCTTTATCTGGTTGCTGTTATTTATTTTTCTTTAAATCTTTATTCTATTTATTATTTCTTTTGCTTTTGGGGAGTTTGAATCTTACTTTTTATTTGCTTGTTTTTATTTAGTAACTTAGTGTTTGATTAGATGATTTATTCAAGATCTTCCTTTTATTAACGTACACACCCATAACCATAAAATTTTATCTTTGAACTCCCTTGGCTATATCCCAATTTTCTGGTAAGTTGAATTTTAATTTACATTTGATTATCCAATTCAGTGACCTAGTAGGAACTTAAGAATGTAGATCCAAAATGTGGTTATATAGCCCCTATAATTGATTTATTTATTCTACTTCTATTTATTTACTTATTCTATTTTATTTATTTATTTCTACTTTTGTATTTTGTTATACTTCACCTGTGGTCCAGAATGCTATCTGTTTCAGAATCTACCAAAAAAGAATATAAATTTTAATTGTGTTTTGTGGGATATTCTCTATATAGCTGTAAACGTTATTTGATCAATATAGTACTATAGCTCAGAGATTTCTTTGTTTATTTTTATTTTAGATGTCCTAATATGAGATGATAGTGTATTATTGAAAACACCTACTATTGTATCAGTCGAAGATATTTGTATGTATACCTATTGTTATAACAGATCATAAATTTTGTGGTATAACTTCACAATGAATACTTGAAGGAAGAATGCTTTTGCATCTGTGTAAAGTTTAATTTTGTGTTATTCAAATGCTGAATTCTCTGTCTACATATCTTTTTTTCATTATGGACATGACATTGTAATGCTTAGACCAAGAATCTCCTGTCTCAAGTTTGTTTAAACATTTCTTACCATTTATTCTCTGCCTTGTCAATAAATCTTGATTCCCCCAGTGGCTGGGCAGGATAGAGCATAGGATAGGATGTCTGCCAACCAGAGGAAGGAGATAGAGGAGAGAGAGAGATTCAGCTCATTAAGGACTGAGGAGGATTTAGAGGTATAAGGAAGTGGTTTGGAGAGAGATAATGGAAACACACATAAAGTCTCAAGAGCCAGATGAATAATATTATGCACATATTATGTGTTGGGGCTGGGAGGTAACCACATTAGCACAGAAAGTAAAGATATATAATTGAACTGCATAGCTGTTGAGGTACAGTTTTAAATAAATATTGTTTCTCTGTGAGAAACTGGAGACTACTATAAAGAAATACAGCTGCTGGGTTAATTTACTGCTACATTTATATTAAAGATTATTCATTTACAATATATTTCTTATAATAGATTATAATTACTGTCGGTATAACTTTACAATAAATACTTTCCTTTATTAATATACAGTGGTTCTTATATCTCCTAATTTTGGATTGAAGTTAGCAGATATCAGAATAGTTATTCCAACTCCAACTGAGGCCTTAACTTGAAAGACCATATGCTTTCATTCCTAGATGTTCAGTATTTGGATGTCTTTATCACTGTGATGTTTCATAAAAAGGCAAAGGATTTGGAGATTTATTTATTTTTATCTGAACATCAAACCTCTATCTCTTTATTGGTGAGTTGAGGCCAATGGCATTTAAAGCAATCATTGAAACCTACTCATTAATTCCTTGACTCTCATTATTTTGTGATTAGTGGGCATCTTAGTCATTGTTCTATTGCTGTGAAGAAACACCACGACTGTAACAACTCTTTTTTTATTGAATTTATTTATTTATTTACACTCCATATTCTATGTCCCATCCACCCTCCTCCCCACACCCGTCTCCAAGTGGATGAGCCCACCCACCACCCCACCTGACCTCTAAACTCCCTGGGGCCTCCAGTATCTTGAGAGTTAGGTGCCTTATCTCTGAATGAACACAGACCCAGCAGTCCTATACTGTATGTGTGTTGTGGGCCTCATGTCAGCTGGTGTATGCTGAATGTGGTATTTCATCTACCACATCTTTCATCTCTGAATATATTATTTTTCTTAGTTAAATCTCAGTGATGTTTTTCAATGTTTTTTATTATTGCTTTATTTATTATTAGTAGTATCTGTTTTATTATTTTTATTTTAAATATCTTATCATTGTCTTTGTTAAATGTTTCTTTTGCACTGCTAATATTTTCTTTCATATTTCTATCCATATCTACATTTCTGGTTGTTAATGTTCTTGCCTTTTCTCATGTGGTCCCAGTGAATCTATCTGCTAATTTATATATTATTCCATGTCACTGATCATTTTTCTTAGAAAACTTCTAAAATCTGGTGTAAATATGTAAAATAGGTATATAGGTTAAACCTATTTCTGTATTTTTGATCTCTTGGAGGATAATACTCTCTAGCTTTGTCAACCTCCTCACATTTCTGTGTTGTAATTTCCTTTGTTTATTGTAGGAGAACAGCCTTTTTATTGATAAGCCTTCTCATGAAAGCCTAATTCACAATACCACTCCATACAGGTAAAGAACCAACTGCAACCACAACAGTAATCTATTTAATAACATAACTATTTATAAAGTCAGGTATAGCCAAGTAATTGATTACTAAAAGGTACAAAAGCAAAAATGGCAAAACTACTAGAGAATGTGTGTCCTCTTAACTTAAAAACTATTTAGGGTAAATATGGGAATCTTAAATAGATCATATAAAGGAAAAGTGGCAAGAAGAAGAAGAAACAGAAGACAGGAAAGAAAATGAAAGGGATCTCTAAGCATCTTCTTTCTTACTTTAAATTGTCAGCTATGGGGCCAGTGAGAAGGTTTCTCAGTTAAAGCTTCTACAACATAGGGCTAATAATCTTAGACTAGTCCCAATATTTCTCAAAGTTATCCTTTCCCCTCTATATATGTGCTGTGGTGTGTATGCATCTGCACTCACATATATCACATATACACATACCTTCACACAAGACTCACTAAAGGTAGGTTTTGATTGGTGTATTCCAGTTACAGGCATGGAGAGGGGAGAGTATCAATGGAGCTCATAGACTCTCATCTTTTGTATGGAAATATAACAATATTTGGGTCTGAACTAGTCAGATGTCTGTTAGTCACTGGAGTTACTTTGATCCTACTAGTTTGCTTCTTGGCATTCCATGGGACAGTGCTGGTGACACGTTTGCAAAATGTGAACTGAGCAGTTTCATTCATATCCCAGGTGTCTCCAGAAGCAACCCTTCACTGTGTCTAATGTTTTAGGATTAGATACTATTTCAGCTATATTGGGAATATGGAAGAAACTATACCATTGAGAAAGACAGATTCAGAAGATCTGTCTTCAAATGCTTCTTGGCATCAGCATTAGTGTCTGAGTTTGGAGTCTGCAGATGGGATGGATCCCTTGGTGGGGCAATATCTGGATGGCCTTTCCTTCCGTCTCTGCTCCACTCTTTGTCCCTGCATTTTCTTTAGACAAAAATGAAGCCAAATAGTACTTGTTGTCACCTGAGACTGTCTGCCAGAGCCTGAAAAATACAGATGCTCATAGCCAACCATCAAACTGAACACAGGGACCCCAATGTAGGAATGAGGGGAAGGACTGAAGAAGCTGAAGGGGTTTGCAGCCCCCTAGAAAGAACAGCAAATTAACCAGACCCACCCACACACACACCAGAGCTCCTAGAGATTAAACCACCAACAAAAGAGTACACATGGAGGGACTCATGGCTCCAGCTGCATATGTAGCATAGGATTGCCTTATCTGCAATCAATGGGAGGGGAGGCCCTTGTTCCTATGGGGGTTTAATGACCCAGCAGCCTAAGGGAATGCTAGAGGTGTGAGGCAGGAGTTGGTGCATGACTGAGGGAGCACCCTAACAGAAGCAGTGGGGAGAGGGGATAGGATAGGGGGCTTATGGGGTAGGAGGGACCAGGAAGGGAGATGACAGTTGAAATATAAAAAAATAACAAATATAAATAAATAAATACCAAAATATAAAAAGATCTGTCTTAACACTTTTAGGATATTATAAGCATTTTAACTGTAGAATCTGTTGTCAATGTCAAGGATAACCCTGTAACTTCTAAATTCTTGGTTTCTAGAATTCTTGGTTTCTAGCAGTGACAGAGGATTTGATTCCTGTTGGCCTCAGGCTCAGACCTATTAAATTTCAAGCTTATTTTCAGTCCATTAGATATTTTCCTGGTTAAAATGGCTTCCTTCTTTTAATGTTGTCCAACTGAAAACTGTACTTTTTTATTCTGACATTTCCAATAAATCCTCAGACATATTTACATGATAAGGTATTAATATAATTATGTTATAATAATCCCACTTTAGCTTTATAAATGTATAAAATATAAACTTTCTATTTTTAGGAATAAGCTACTAATTTGCCTGATCCGCATAGGTGGCATCAAACATGTGGTGAAGAGTATGCTTCTACCAAGGTACAAAGTCTTTCTCCAGCCTCAATATGTAGTCTTATATAGTTGGTAAACTAGTATCTTTCAATGTGTGGCACAGAATGATAAAACACTGCTTTATATAACATGGAGCAATTTAGGGTAGGGACAGTCTGATCTCAGCCATAGCTAGGTTCTTAACAAGATATTATCAATGGAGTTGGTGACAGGGTGCTGTTCTTATAGAACTAGAATGTGATCCAAAATTCTACCTGGCCTACACTTCAGAAACAACTACCCCTTCACCTCTCCATGTTGGTTATCTGTGTGGCTGAGAGTCTAAGCTACATCTTTCTCTGCATACTCAAGCCTCATTATGTTCCCATTGACTTTTGTTGTAGATTTCCTGAACAGGAACTCTTCTCTGTTTGCTATGTAGTTTGTGATTTCCATTCTGAATTCATTTTTCACAGGCTCATACAGAACCAGGTACACTCTGGTTCACAATCATATCTAGAAGTTTCTCTCTAGTTCTTGAAGATATATTCTTTTATGCCCTGATTTTCAGTCTATTCTAATAATACAATCTAGTGCTTATCTAAAAAATTCAAAATGTTAGAATCATTATGGATCCCATGGGTAATAACTAAGTTAGTTTTGAAGAGGAATTAATAGTATTCTCGGTAAAGGGCTTAGTTTATCCTTAAATATCTTCTAAAATAATCAGTTTTACAATAATTACCATCAATTTTCAGATATAAATTATGTCTGACAGGAATTCTTTTCACATTATCATGAGTTTGCCATCAAAAACCTTTAAACATAATTATTAAAAATAAAAAGCCTTACAAATACAGAGTCAGATGCTTGCAGCCAACCATTGCACTGAGTGTGGGCAGACCTCATGCAGAGTATAAGAGAAGGCAATTGCCAGCCAAGACTACTATACACAGCAAAACTCTCAATCACCATAGATGGAGAAACCAAGATATTCCATGATAAAACCAAATTTACACAATATGTTTCCACAAACCCAGCCCTACAAAGAATAATAGGTGGAAAACACCAATACATGGAGGGAAACTACACCCTGGAAAAAGCATGATAGTAACCTTCATATATCAAATCCAAAAGAAGATAAGCACTCAAAGATAAAAATAACATCAAAAATAACAGGAAGTAATAATCACTATTCCTTAATATCTCTTAAAATCAATAGACTCAATTCCCCAATAAAAAGACATACACTAACAGGGTGGATATGTAAACAGGACCCTACATTTTGCTGTATAGAGGAAACACATCTCAGAGTCAAAGACAAATACTACCTCAGAGTAAAAGGCTAGAAAACAAATTTACAAGCAAATGTTCTCAGGAAACAAGTGAGAGTAGCCATTCCAATATCAGATACAATTGACTTTCAACCTAAATTCCTCAAAAGGGACACAGAAGGATACTTCTTACTGGTCAAAGGAAACATCCACCAAGAAGAACTCTCAATTCTGAACATCTATGCTTCAAATGCAAGGGTACCCTCACTCATAAAAGAAACTTTAATAAAGCTCAAAGCACGCATTGTACCTAACACAATAATTGTTGGTGACTTCAACAATCCACTCTCCTCAATGGATATATCAGTAAAACAGAAACTAAACAGGGACACAATAAAAGTAATTGAAGCTTTGGACCAATTGGATTTAATATATATACATATATATATATATATATATAATTTCACCCTAAAGCAAAAGAATATACCCTTTTCTCAGCACCTCATGGTACCTTCTCCAAAATTGACCCTATAATTGGTCACAAGACAGACCTCAACAGAAATAAGAAGATCAAACTAATCCCATGCCTCCTATCAGATCACTATGGATTAAGAGTGGTCTTCAATAGCAACAAAAACAACAGAAAACCCACATACACATGGAAGCTGAACAATGCTCTACTCAATGATACCTTGGTCAAGGAAGAAATAAAGAAATCAAAGACTTGTTAGAATTTAATTAAAATGAAGGCACAACATACCGAAATTTATGGGACACAATGAAAGCAGTACTAAGAGGAAAATTCATAGCCCTGAGTACCTCCCCAAAGTAACTGGAGTGAGGATAGCAGTTCAATGGCACACCTAAAGCCCTGGAACAGAAAGAAGCTAATTCACCCAAGAGGAGTAGAAGACAGGAAATCATCAAACTCTTGGCTGAAATCAATCAAGTAGAAACAGAGAACCATACAAAGAACCAACAAACCAGGAGCTGGTTCTTTGAGAAAATGAACAAGATAGATAAACCCTTAGCCAGACTAATCAGAGGGCAGAGAGACAGTATTCAAATTAACAGAATTAGAAATGAAAAGGGAGATAGATAAAACAACAGAAACTGAGGAAACTTAAAAAATCATCAGATCCTACTACAAAAACCTATACTCAACACAATTGGAGAATCTGGAGGAAATGGACAATTTCCTAGACAGATACCAAATACCAAAATTAAATCAGTATCAAATAGATCATCTAAACAGTCCCATAACCCCTAAAGAAATAGAAGTGGTCATTGAACGTCTTCCAACCAAAAAAAAAAAAAAAAAAAAAAAAAAAGCACAGGGCCAGATGGTTTTAGTGCAGAATTCTATCAGACCTTCAAAGAAGACCTAACACCAACACTCTTGAAATTATTCCACAAAATAGAAACAGAAGGAACACTACCCAACTCCTTCTATGAAACCACAATTACGATGATACCAAAACTACTCCAAGATCTAAAATTTCCTTAATGAATATTGATTCAAAAATACTCAGTAAAATTCTTGCCAACCAAATCCAAGAACACATCAAAAAGATCATTCGCCATGATCAAGTAGGCTTCATCCCAGTGATGCAATTTCAATATATGGAAATCCATCAATGCAATCCACTACATAAACTCAAAGAAAAAAAAAACACATGGTCATTTCCTTAGATGCTGAAAAAGTTTTTGACAAAAGTCAGCATTCTTTCATACTAAAAGTCTTACAAAGCACAGGAATTCAAGACCGATAAATAAACATAGTAAAAGCAATATGCAGCAATACAGTAGCCAACATCAAACTGAATGGAGAGAAGCTTGAAGAAATCCCACTAAAATCAGGGACTAGACAAGACTGCTCCCTATCTCCATATCTTTTCAATATAGTGCTTGAAGTTCTAGCTAGAGCAATTAGACAACATAAGGAAGTCAAAGGGATACTAACTGGAAAGAAAGAAGTCAACTTATCACTATTCTCAGATACTATGCTAATGTAGTTTACTGACCCAAATAAAACTCAACCAGAGAACTCCTACAGATGATAAACAACTTCAGCAAAATGTCTGGTTATAAAATCAACTCAAGCAAATCAGTAGCCTTCCTATATTCAAATTATAAGCAGGTTGAGAAAGAAATTAGGGAAATTACACCCTTTACAATAGACACAAACAATATAAAGTATCTTCATGTGACTCTAACCAAACAAGTGAAAGATCTGTATGACAAGAACTTCAGGTCTCTGAAGAAGGAAATCGGAGAAGACCTAAGAAATGGAAAATCTTCCATGCTCATGGATTGGCAGGATTAATATAGTAAAAATGGCCATCTTGCCAAAAGGTATATACAGATGCAATGCAATCCTCATGAAAATTCCAACTTTCTAACTCTTTGTAGAGTTAGAAAGAGCAATTTTCAAATTAATCTGGAATAACAAAAACCCAGGATAGCTAAAACAATACTCAACAGTAAAAGAATTTCTGGGGGAATCAGTATCCCGGACCTCAAGCAGTACTACAGAGCAGTAGTGTTAAAAATTGCATAGTATTTGTTCAGTGACAGGTAAGTAGATCAATAGAATAGAATTGAAGACCCAGAAATGAACCCACACACCTATGGTCACTTGCTATTCAAAGGAGCTAAAACCATCCAGTGGAAAAAAGATAGCCCTTTCAACAAAGGGTGCTGGATCAACTTGAGGTCAGCATATAAAAAAATGCAAATTGAACCATTCTTATCTCCTTGTACTAAGGTCAACTCCAAGGGGATCAAGGACTTCCCCATAAAACCAGACACACTGAAATTAATAAAAAAGAAACTGGGGAAGACCCTTGAGGACATGGGCACAGGGGAAACGTTCCTGAACAGAACACCAATTATGCTCTATGATCAAGAATTGACAAATGGGACCTCATAAAATTACAAAGTTTCTATAAGGCAAAGGACACTGTCAGAAGCACAAAACAGCAACCAACTAATTGGGAAAAGATCTTCACAACCCCACATCTGACAGAGGGCTGATATCCAATATATACAAAGAACTCAAGAAGGTTGACTCCATAGAGCCAAATAACCTTATTAAAAATGGGGTACAGAGCAAAACAAAGAATTTTCACCTGAAAATTTTTGAGTGGCTAAGAAGCACATTAAGAAATGTTGAACATCATTAGTCATTAGGGAAATGCAAATCAAAACCCTGAGATTTCATCTCACAACAGTCAGAATGGATAAGATTAAAAACTCAGGAGACAGCAGTTGTTGGCAAGGATGTGGAGAAAGAGGAACACTCCTTCACTGCTGGTGGGATTGCAAGCTGGTACAACCACTGGAAATCAGTCTGGTGGTTCCTCATAAAACTGGGAATGACATTTTTAGGACCCTGCTATACCACTCCTGGGCATATACCCAGAGGATTCCCTGTCATGCAATATGGACACATGCTCCACTATGTTCATAGCAGCCTTATTTATGATAGCCAGAAGCTGGAAAGAATCCAGATATCCCTCAGTGGAGGAATGGATACAGAAAATGTGGTATATTTACACAATGGAATACTACTCAGCAATTAAAAACAATGAATTCATGAAATTTTTAGGCAAATGTTTGGAATTTTAAAATACCATTTTAAGTGAAGGAACCCAATCACAAAAGAATACACAGGGAATGCAATCACTGACAAGTGGATATTAATTAGTCCAGAAGCTATGAATACTCAAAGCACAATTAGCATATCAAATGATTCCCAAGAAGAAGGAAGGAGAGGGCCCTGGTCCTGGAAAGGCTTGATGCATCATTGTAGGGGATTACCAGGACAGAGAAATGGGACAGGGTGATTGGGGAAAGGGCGGAGGGTAGAGGGCTTATGGGACTTATGTGCATGGGGGAACTGGGAAAGGGAAAATCATTTGGAATGTAAACAAAGAACACAGAAAATAAAATAAAAAATATATTTAAACAAAATTTTAAAAAAATCAAAAAACGTTAGGTTTTGTAGCAAAGAAATTTTCTACATATTAACTGGTTAAAGTTTATTATAGTCAAATACACAATTCTAGTTGGATTTGGATAAGATACCACCTTCAAAGTAATTTAATATATTATTTAAATCAGAAAGAAACATATGTAAAATATTGAACAGTATGATGTTCAATGTAATGGCCACAATCAAAGAAGAGAGTTAAATTGTAAGATTCAATTATTTTATTAGAAATCAAATCTTAGAAACATGGGTCAATGCAAACCAAACCACCAAAACTTATTACAAGACAAAAAAAAATGTAAAAAGCAAAAATAAAATTAGGAAAGAAAAATCTTAATTTACTTTTAGGCACCTCATTATTCTTGACTGTTTTCTCAAGTATGGAATCTGGAAATTGCATACATTGGTAAAGTATATATTTAAAATGGGTATTATGAAATCATTAAGTTTAATTAATATGATTATTATAGTATATTTAACTAGCCATACAAAATAAATATAATTATATTCACAATTTTAAAAGAGTAGCATTATGTCATAATTTAAGAGAGAATGCTAAATGGACATTATGGGTTTTTATATTCATGGATTTTTTTTCTATAATTTTTACAGTGTAAGAAAAGTCTTCCTTAGTTATCTTTGAATTCCCGGCACTCATCCTAATTATTGGCACAATTAACTTAATATTTTTAATTTAATTTCATCTCTCCTCTTCCCTTTATTTACCCCATTCTCTCTTCTCTTATTTCACAGTAATTGTTTCCCTTAGGAATGTGTTACAGTTTTGTTTGACTTTTCAATGAATTTTGTTAATGCTAGAAATTTTATTAATACTTAAAGAAAGTTATCTCTTATAGCAGATAAAAATGTGTATTGGTGGAATAAGAAAAATGCCCTTTCTTAACTGTCCAATGTCAGATATTTGGGCTAGTAAGCTATTTCAAAAATATTGATTGAAAGACTCTGGCTTTTTATACCCCAGTGTCTGTCACCTTTGACTTATAACATCTGAGTTTGCCCTAGGCTAATTTTTTTTTACCGGTAAGTCCATAGAGGAATGTAAATCTTGCCTATAATGTCCTAGAGAATTCAGATGGGGCTGAGAATTCAATTGACACAAAACAGAAAAGCATACATTTTTTAGTATGTTTGTAAGGTTGTATAAAATACATGGTTTAAACAGAAAAGCATACAATTTTTGGTATGTTTGTAAGGTTGTATAAAATGCATGGTTTTAACTTGAGAAATGTGTTCTCCAAATAAAATGGGTACCTAAAGCAGTACACAAACGTAAATGCTTCCATGTTAGCTGAAATAGAGAGGTAACTTCAGGAAAGTAAGAAAATGCTTTGGGAAACTGAAGAAAAATAAGAATTATTCAAATAGGTATGTTTTTCCTGGCACAAATTTTCAAATAGGCACAGATTTTCCTGGGCTACTAGTGCAGTATAAGTATCTATTTCTTACTATACAGAGTGCATCTTTCCCTGGGGAGCATTCATCTCCTCTCTCTTGATTAAAATGCCTCCTTTCTTGTGTCTGCAATCTGTTCAAGTACTGTGAATTCATGATCACTCACTAGCCAAAATGGCATGTTCTAGGTGACAGATTATGCCAATTTTGAGGGTCTTAAAGAGAAAAATGAGGAGTAATGATCTTTAACTGGACAGAATTGGAATGTGTTAACATTCTCTCCTGATCCACTGGGGACTACTCATATCACTGTATGGACTAGGTTACATGTAAGTTGTAAAATAATTTTCTTTGTTACTAAGTAGCTTCTATTGAGTTTTTCCACAAAGTACAATTGATCCACTTCGAAATCTGACTGGGGACAGTTTTTTCTCTTTTCTTTTCTTTTCTTTTCTTTTCTTTTCTTTTCTTTTCTTTTCTTTTCTTTTCTTTTCTTTTCTTTTCTTTTCTTTTTTCTTTTGTTTCCTTTCCTTTCTCTTCTCTTCTCTTCTCTTCTCTTCTCTTCTCTTTTCTTTTCTTTTCTTTTCTTCAACTGCATTGCTGCTTTGCCTGCATGTATGTCTGTGTGAGGGTGCCAGACCTGGGAGTTACAGACAGTTGTGAGTTATCTTGTGGTTGCTGGGAATTGAACCCAAGTCCTCTGAAAGAGCAGTCAGTGCTCTGAACCTCTGAGCCATCTCTTCAGCCCACAAAATTACTATTAATTTTCTTATGAAAATGTTAATGACAATCTGTCTTCAGCTATTCTTCTCTGTCTTCAGGACTGTCTTGTTATAGTCTCATTTTATGGAACTGGAATTTGTTACTTTCCCCACAAATCCTCAGTTGCCCCACCCATCTTAGGTCTCCAGACTTCTGTCCTCTCATGAATATAATACAGAGTACCTATACTAAAATCTCCACTTCCTGTCTCCAATATCATATGTCCTTTTCCAGTTTAGTACCATAAGCATTATTTTTTATTGTTTTATTTATTTACATTCCAAATGTTGCCACCCATCCTGGTCCATCCAACAAGATTTCTTCACTACATCCCCTCTACCATTTGTTTCTGAGAGGGTCCTCACCCCCCTGCATACCACTCCCTGAGGCATCATGTAGCTACAGGATTAAATGCATCATCTCCCACTGACACCAGACAAAACAGTTTTCTGTTACATATATGCCAGGTGAGGGGCTTGGACCAGCCCCTGTTTGCTCTTTGGTTGGTGGTAATCTCTGGGAGTTCCCAGGGATCTGTATATACTGTTGGTTTTCTTATCTTACCTTGACCTCTTTCAATCCTTCCCTTAACTATTAGGGGTCTCTGATCTCAGTACAATGGTAGGCTATAAGATCTGCATTTGTCTCAGTCAGCTGCTGGTAGAGCTTCTCAGAGGACAGCCATGCTAGGCTCCAGTCTGCAAGTATAGCATAACATTAGTAATAATGTCAGGTTTTGATGCCTGACCATACAATGGGTCCCAATTTGTGGCAGCCACTAGGTGGCCTTTCCTTCAATCTCTACTCCATTTTTGTCTCCACATTTCTTTTTGACTGGAAATATTCTGGGTCAAAAATTTTGAACATAGGTTGATGACACCTTCTTCTACTGGGGCCCTGACTATCTACTGGTCTCTTCAGGTTTCATCTCCCCATTGTTGGACATGTTGGTTATGATCATCATTGAGTCCTGGACCTTTTATATCCTAGCTCTTTTTTGAACTATCTTGAGGTTCCCCACTCCCACCCCTGCAGCTGCATATTATTATTCATAGCATTGAATATGTGTGTGTGTGTGTGTGTGTGTGTGTGTGTGCGTTATGTTAGTAAACTTTCACTCAGAAGCCTGTATAAAAGCCATACAAGCTTTTTTTGGTGAAAGGATATTGAAGGTGAATATAGCAGAATAATAGTCTGATTGCAAAGATCTTGAAAGTTATTTTGAGATACAGCTTAAAAAGTTCATTGGTATTAAATTAAAATTGACAGACCAAAAAGCTTGTGGTAGTAGGCATTGTAATCAACAGGAATCATCTGGTAAAGAGGTCATTCCTTAACTCCCAATCGTTACACGACAACTAATCACTATAGCAATCAATAAGCATGGCTTTGACTTGACAGCAGTCTTACCACAGTGATTCTCAGTATTAGTGAGCAAAGAGGAATTATACAAAAGTCAACATATGAACATCAAGTAGTATCAGAGTCACTGTGCTTAACGACAAGGACACATCCTTTAAAAAATACTGAAAGGGATAAAATCATATAACTATAGAAAGTATACTTACATTTACCTTGAACTAGAGTTACTACACACCTAGAGTACATGGTACATCCTATGTTAAATAAGCCAGAGACATGATATATTACTATAGTCAATAGGCAGATATACTGGAATGTCTATATCTGTGAATAATTGTGAGGTCCAGAGAAAACATACACACACACACACACACACACACACACACCCCACACACATACACACACACATACACTCACACACACATACTCTCTCTCTCTCTCTCTCTCACACACACACACATACACACACACACACACACACACACACACACACATACACACACACGTGAAAAATGGCACATGAGCATATGGAGTTTTCCAGACTGTAAGTTGTTCTGTGAAAGTCAGGGAGTCAGATATGAAGGAGAATGAGGAGAGTGCTATTCACTACTGCATAAGTATGGGACAATTAACTCATGTTGTTGTGGATATCACTGGAGCTGATTGTATTTTGACACAAATTCAGCATCCCCGAGAGGGACTGCCTGCAGTGAATCACATACTCAGGACTTCATGTGGCCCTTCTAATGAATAAAGAAACCAGTCACTGGGAGAGTAGGCAGAACTTCTGGGTCAGAGGGAGGAAGGGAAGAGGCAAGAGAGAGATACTGGCATTTTAATGGGGACAGCAGCACGTGAAGATATATAGAGAGGAGACTGCATTTCAGGGGGTGGATCTGTTTGTACCCCTATGGCTTATAATTTGGATGTTAGTTGTTATACCCAGTGATTGAGTTACTATTGATTCTGAACTAAGTTTGTATGGCGTTTTCCTTTACACTTTGGCTCGACTGGGTTTCAGAGAGAAAGATATGGCTGCACAGCATGTGTTTGCAAGTGTACCCCAAAGGGCTGTGGGTATTGTGTATTTGTGCCTCAGTTTTAAACAAATATCTGAAAACAGAATTCTGTGGGTATTGTGAAGCATGGGATTGGCATAGTAGCAAATTGCCTATGGGAACTTAGTGAGCTGGCTGGAGAGGTTTCAGAGCTCTGAGTCTAAGACTCTCCATGAGATGAGAACAAGCCAGCCATGGCCTGCAACAGTCTGGCAGGCCAGCCCGCCAAGACCTGCTGGTGTAGCTGAACTGCATTTTTTAATATTTTCCACAACACATTTTATTTCAAGTTGTCTCCTATAGTAACTCAGTTTACTGTGGAATTTTATTTGATAAGTTTACATTCTTTTTAACTTGTTATGTCACTAAAATGAAAATACTTATTTTGCTGTTTGAAGAAAAAAAATTCTGTCTTTATACCAACATTCGATATGATTTTTAAAATTCTATTTTCAGGCATTTGTTTAAAACTGAGGCACAAATACATATTAGCTAGAACTTATGTTGGGTGAAAACTCACCAATGTTACTGTTTTATGCTTGTGTACACTGTCCTACAGAATGGTCTCTGGAAAGAGCATACTTAGAACTACTCTCTGGTATGTCCACAATGCCTTACTCTATAATGCCTTATCAAAGATCTTCTTGATTTTCTTTGTTTTTTTTACTGTTTATTTTATTTTTGTTTTTAAAGTGGAAAAGCATTCTCTCTAACAATTACAGAGTACTTTAGAGTAGATAAATGCAGCCATAAATGTATATTACAAGCACACATTTACTGTGCTTGCTTGAACAATCTGTACTTCTGTATGACTGGCAGTACAGGAAGAGCTTACTTCAACAGCATAAGCATCTGCAAATTATGTGCTGTGGTCCATTCTGATAGCTATGAAGTCACAAAGTAATATGAAATTTTCAGCGTTGTTACAATTTTATGGAACCAGTCTGCTTAGGACATCAGAATCATTACAAGTGTTCTGATCACTGCATCTAACTAACATAAAAACTACAAGAAGAAGCACTATTAGTCATCAAGCTAGAAGAGCACAGTGCACAAACTCAGAATGGACTTCAGCACGAAGCTAAGGTTCTTGAGTAAGTACCAAATAGAGGATATTCAGAAACTAGCACATAAGATCCATGTGCCAGTCACTCTCTTTGCGCTTGGACAAGCCTCACAAATATAAACACATGAAACTGATATTATTATTCTGCTTCCTAACTTAGAAATTAGATGCACAGCAACATTATTCACCTTATCTGGAAAGGCATGCCTCAACAAGTGTCTTAATTGAGATTTTTCATCAAATGTATTTTAGTTCTAGAACACTATTTGGCTAAACATTAGACTCATATGACTTGGTTCTGGTCAGTTAAGCATACTCAAGAAGTCTGCTTAGGTACCTGCATTACATAATATTTAATTGATGCACATATTTTTCCTCTACTGTTCTGACTTGTCCTAGTGACACCTTTTTATATTTCAATTCTTTGCCTGACACAAAAACAATTCAACATCTTCACTTTTAAGCAGTAAGTACACTTCTTTTTTTTATACTAAGTAATCTTAAACAGTAAGTTTCAAACACCTGCAATTCATCTTTATGTATTGCCTTCTCTATTTTAAAGGCTGTCTTATTGGTTTCAATGTTTCTACTGTTCATTGGTGTACTGCATATTTTGAATAATAAACCCAATATCCTCAATATTGATTGTGCCTGTGGGTTTTAGGGATGGTCCTTAAAAACTATGAATCAATAACTCCCACTCCATTTTCTCCTCCAGTGCCATTTGGCTATAAGCACTTTAGAATAAACAGCCACAGGCTGGTTATAAATCATTCTATCTTCCTCCTGACAGTCTGCAACCAGGTTGGTAGATTTCCCCAAGGGAAAGGAAAGCAGGGCAAATATCGGTCACGCTCTGCATTCCACCTGCAAATGCTTACAGCTGGAATGTGCCTGCAGTTTACAGAACAGAAGGAAATGTCCACAGAGAGCAATTTTAAAAGATGCAATTCAATTTTAAATGTACATATGCATTTCTGGTTAGGGACACTAAATTAAATTACCACTTAAAGATAACACAGACACCTTACTAATGGCTTTAAGGTAATCAACACGTGGGTGTTTAGAGATCAGCACAATATTTAAATTTAAGAAAATCAGGGTACATAATTGTATGTGGAGAGATGATTAAACATGCCTTTCCAATCTCATTTACTGAGATATTTTAGTCAATCCCCCATGAGAAAGAGATAGAACAGTGATAGAAACTTAGTCTATAAATTATAAGTGTTAATTAATATTGTTCTACTTCAATATATAGTCACTCAGTTGTGATAGATCTATAAATTTTTCAAAATATTTCTACATCACTATGCTGAGCACTTGAGTATTTCATAAGTAAACTATATATTTATTTCCATGACTTTGCCCAAGGCCAACCTGTGAGAGACAATTTTAGATAACAGACATACATGTTCATTGAAAAATATCCCCAGGAGAACTAATGATCAAAGTTAGATTCTTTCAACCTTTAATCATTCTATGAGTAATTATATCCCAGTACTGTAGTGTACTGTTATGGAAATGTGTGTGTGTGTGTGTGTGTGTGTGTGTGTGTATGAGAGAGGAAACACTACAAAATATTTGACCCATGCTCAGAATTACAGAATACTGCCTTTCTATGACCAAAAATGAATAAAAATTTAGCATTTAAATAAATATAGAATACTGATTATGAATACCTAGATCCTAACTTTTATTCTGTGTATTAAATAACCTTGAGGCAATTAGTTTTCTCCTAAAAGGATGAACTTATCTTTAAGATGTGGATAAAGTTGTACTCACCAAATTATGTGGCTGCCCATAATAGATATGTATTGGTATCAGCAGTTAGTTCTCAATAAATCCTCTGCTATCCATACATTTCAACATTATATTTGTAGGTAATCAAAAATAAAAGTGGTCCTATTTGTTTGGTTGGTTCATGCTTAGTTTATTTTAGACTCTTATTTAATGAAGGCTTTCAGCTGTCAAAGGCTATCATGTGGATGCTTAGTATCAAAGTTCCCTAGACTGCTGTCTTTCTCAAAGGCAGATGGTAAATCCTTCAGCAGTAGCATTCAGAACAGCAACCCAGATGCTTTTAAGCTCAGTGTGTGAAGCTGTTCCTCCCACAAAGAGTACCATTGGGCAAGATGCCAAAAGAAGGTCCCCAAGGCAATTAGCTGCTTCTGAATTCAACTCCAGCTGTCTAGGAAGGCAAACGAATGCAGCTTGTTTGACTATATACCAATTTAATGCAAAGATCATGCTCCTTATTTATAGCCAAGCTAGACTTCCACATTTCAGCACAGCAGCATTCTAATAAGAAATCTGCATGATCTTTATAATTCAGAGAAGAAAAATTTACATCTCTTTATAGTTATTAGTGTTCCCCGTCAATAAAGTAAACGATTAGACTTAATGGTCATTTATTCATAATTATTTTGCACATGCACAATTACTTTTATTGATATATAATAAAACCAATATTTATGAGTCCCTAGATGTCATTTGAAACATGACAACTAGAGCAAGCAGTGGAGAGCTGCTGATAATATCAGGTAAAATCATCAGGACTTTGTCTAATATGGCTAGAATACTCTACAAAATTATGAAAGGGGTAGAAAACAATGCAACTTATGAAGGTAAAATGCACTATGTCATGAGCATTTCTTCTTTTTTTTAAATTAATGAACAGGTTTTATTGATTCTTTTTTTTTATAAGCCATCAATTTGTTTTAATGAAGTGTAGCTGATTTCATGATAAAAGATAAATTCTCCCTTTTAGTACAAGAATGGTCTTAGATATTTCTATTTTTTTCCTTTTTTTATTGTATATATTCTATATTTACAATTCATTTCCCTTTTTCTGGTTCCCCACCCCCAAAGGTCCCACATGTTCTTTTCCCCTCAGTCTTTTTTTTTTTACTTATTTTTTTATTTATTGGATATATTCTATATTTACATTTCATTTCCCATTTTTTGTTTCCCCACCCCCCTAACGTCCCACATGCCCTTTTCCCTCCCCCTGCTCCCTCATCCACCCCTTCCCACTTCCCTGTTCTGGTATTCCCCTAAACTGATGCTTTGATCCTTTCCAGCACCAGTGTCCATTCTTTTCTTCTTGTCAGACATCATTTGGTATGTGAATTGTGTCTTTGGTGTCCCAAGATTCTAGGCTAATATCCACTTATCAGTGACTGCATACCATGGGTATTCTTTTGAGACTGGGTTACCTCACTTAGTATGATGTTCTCCAGCTCCATCCATTTCTCTAAGAATTTCATGAATTCATTGTTTCTAATGGCTGAATAGTACTCCGTTGTGTATTATACCACATTTTTTGTATCCATTCCTCTGTCTTTTTATTTTATTTTATTTTTTTATATTCTGGAATACTTTTTTTTCTATATTCTTTGTTTACATTCCAAAGGCTTTCCCCTTTCCCAGTCCCCCCCCCACCATACATCCCATAAGCCCTCTGCTTTAGTTGTTAAGATACATGGTCTGGTTAAGTGTTCTTGAAATTTCTGGTAAAACAGAACTGGAATATTCTTTGCATACTACAATGTAAGAGGAACATTTCTAGGTACTTTTAGAGACTTCAAGTAAACTATTTCCATCAACTACATTCTGTGACCTCTCAAGGTTATAGAGTTACTGAGTTCTTCAGAGTACTTAAATTCTGGAAGTTTTTGTTCTGGATCAACACTCTTTTGACTATATCACAGACAGCAGAAAATAAGATATATTCATTCTTCTAATTAAATGTTTCTCTTTCTGGAAGCCAAAGAATTTTTATTCCTTGAACAATCATGACAAACTACTCCATGTAGAAATGCAGCATAGCTGGACAATACTGATTTCAATAGCTGCCAATGAGTCTTTAATAGACAGTGTTGTTCTCATCTGTGAAGAGATAATGCTTATCTTGGAAGGGTTTGACAAGAATTATTTAAAAGAATAATTAAGGAATAAATGATATCAGAAATATTTTAAGAACATAAAATTCAGGAAATTAACTCAGTCATCTTCATTCACCTGTATCTTCCAGTGGTTTTCACAGAAATCATTAGAGGCTAATTATAATGTTAAATAAATTTGAATACATCAAAAACATATGTGCAATTTGCCATTGTAGCACAATAGCATTGTTGAGAAGAGTAAGGAGGAACAGTAACTCTAAGAATCTTTAATTGTAATGTGCACATTACATTGTGTGTTCTCAGATGATAAAGTTTGAAAAGATTCAATGTCAAACTATAGTTTTCATATCAAATTATAGTTTTTCTTTTGTAATCTATATTTTGTACACATATTTTCCCCATAGTAAAGATGTATTACTTGGCTCTTGCCCACAGAACATAATCTACAGCAATATTCTGAAGCTTGATTTTGTTTTTCTAGATATGCCTTTTTGTTCAGACATGGTTCATTGTATCTTTGAAAACTAAAACATTTTTAAAAGTTTAATTTTCCCTGCAAGCTTTTAGATATATTAATGATCATCATTTACCAAAATGATATTGAAGCAGGGTGCAAGATTAGTTCTTGGTTGGCTGGAAGAAGGAATAGACCAGTACTTAATCATATAAGTAAGTGCTGTCTGTTGCTATGAATGGCACAAATCTTTGAATTTTACATAGGGTTTCTGAAATATATAACTTAAAATTCACATTTCTTATCAACTGTCAGAGATTTTGGTGTACCATATTTTAGAATGCATTTCAGAGTATGCACTTTTAGAAACATTCCCAAAAATGATTTTGTGAAAGGTCTCTTGAATCACCCAGTGACATTTGTCCCATTATAATTAACCCCTTGACAATTTTGACAAATGAATGATTCTAGCATCAGAGTCCTGCATCCGGAAATAGATTGTTATGCAACAGAACAAGTTCATAAGAAGTAACAGGTGGGAAGTACTAACAGAACAAATTGTTGGAGTGTCTATTAGCATAGAGGTGGTTGAGTTGCAGTAGTAAATGACCCCTGATATTCAACAGCCTAACACATTTTCCTTAGTTACTTTATATTCCTTACCCAAACAAAAACTGGGCTGTTATTACAGTCTCTCAAGGATTCAGGCAGATAGAACAAAAGGTAGAATCATTCAACCCATGATAGAGAATGTTCACAACTTGATGTGTAAAGCTTTTGTCAAGGAAATAAAAGTATTTTCTATTTATATTTTAGAGCAGAGAAAGACAAATGGTCATGCAAAAATTGAGACGACATTCAATTGGTCTGTGAGCCCACAAGGAAGATGACCAGAATGACAATTGTTTTCAAGATTGCACATGCTGTACCCCCAAACAGTTGTTATATAGTATAGATAAGGAGTCTGAAGACTCATGAATTAAGTCCTAGTTGTGTCATTATATAGCTTATTTTTAAAATGTGTACAAACCTTAGCTTCATCATCTCATAGAATCTCTTCTTTCATGAATCAGTTAAGAATGAGCATAATATATAGTTCCCCTGACATAGAGTATGAATATATGATTTTATAATTAAAATATAATACAAAATGTTTCATAGTGTTAAATAGATAAATTCATAAAAATCAATATTCTGCCATTAATTCAACATATATCTCCTTATTTCCATATCCAAGAAACTGGATTGACACAAATGAAGGAGAGGAACTGAAATGTCATCTCTGGCATGGACAATCTCATCGTTATTTTTGTTATCAAATGGGCAGTTAACTTTAGATAAGCTTGTATAAAATACTGTGGAGAAAAAAAAAGAAAGATTTATCAGACGAGATATTAGGAAGATTTATTTTATTTTCAAAAAGAATATATCTAGTACTGCTGTGCCTTGAGAAAATTAAACTAAAATCTTTAATAATAATATCACTCTTATACTGTTTCTAAAGTCAAACAAAATCTTCACAAAGCATGGTTGTAAGAAATAGACATAGATAAATATATGAAAGAATGGATAAACAGACAGACTGACAGACAGATAGTTGAGAAACACTTTTCTTGTTTGTGGGGCTTTTCTTTGTGGTTTTTTTGAGACAGGTTTCTCTGTGTAGTCCTGGCTGTCCTGGAACTCACTTTGTAGACCAGGCTGGCCTTGAACTCAGAAATCTGCCTGCCTGCCTCTGCCTCCCAAGTGCTGGGATTACAGGCGTGTGCCACCACCGCCTGGCAACACTTTTCTATACTTACCGGCCTGTTAAGGAAAGAATTACATGCACCATGTGGCCAAATTCTGCCCTGGCAGAACTTTCACTAAGAGTAACAACTCATGTATTTCTGCACACATCTTTATTTGAGTCTATACAGATGACTTTTGTAAGTACAATGCCTTCTCCTTGAAAATAGACTAATTATATTTTCTAAATTAAATCTGCATGCAAACTGGAGTCTTGAGTACTCTGACCTCTGACCTAAAGGTTTGTTTTCTCCTGTACCCACAAGTATTGGATTTTGAGAAAAGGGTTCTGCAGAAGAACGGAAGTTTCAACTCAGGGATTTGGGACTAGATCCATTTCCTCAGAAGTCAGGCATGGCATTTTGCTATGGGGAAAAACAAGGGCATTCAGTGCTCCATTACTGGTATTGTGATACACAGCCAGGAGACAGACAACTTAATGTCTCTCTGATTTAAACAGTCATTCTTGTCTTTCAAATGTTCATAGTCAGTCACTGCTAATCTCTATACACTTTACACAGAATCTAGTGAGATATAATATCTCCTTTATTAAAAGAAGAATTGGAATCATTTAAAATTGTACCCATAAGTGTTTGACAGCCAGGAAGCTATTACATTGATATATGACTTGAATCGGCCCAGATATGAAATTGTGGCCTCAAGCAACCAAATGCAAGTGGAATTCTTTCTTTCCAAAAGGTGGGCTACTAAACATAATAACCTTTATTTTCAATTATAGCACTTGAGCCCTTGGTTGAACCCCTTCTATTGCTGCCAAGAAGGCAATGCTGCATTTGTGCTGCATAAATCAATAAATTATACTTCCATTTAATTAGGCCCTTTGTTTAATAATTCTTAGAGATTCTTAATGAGACTCGAGACATATTAAAGTAACCAAATATTCAGTGAGTAGAAAATGAAATATATGAAATGGTACTCCACAACTTTTTTTCTATTTCCTCTTTTCTCTAAGCCTATAAGCCCTTATTTCCCCTGTAATCTTTAACATATTTTTTTAATTTTCTACATTCTTTGTTTACATTCCAAATGATTTCCCTTTCCCAGTTCCCCCCTCCCCATACGTCCAATAAGCCCTCTTCCCTCCTCCTGTTCCCCAACAAACCTCTCCTACTTCTCTCTGTCCTGGTAATCCCCTACAATGCTGCATCAAGCCTTTTCAGGACCAGTGCCCTCTCTTTCCTTCTTCTTGGGAATCATTTGATATGTTAATTGTGTCTTAGGTATGCAGAGCTTCTGGGCTAATATCCACTTACCAGTGATTGCATTCCAGGTGTGTTCTTTCCTGATTGGGTTACCTCACTTAGGATGGTATTTTCCAGTTCCAACCATTTGCCTAAAGATTTTATGAATTCATTGTTTTTAATTGCTAAGTAGTATTCCATTGTGTAAATATACCACATTTTCTGTATCCATTCCTCCAGTGAGGGACATCTGGGTTCTTTTCGGCATCTGGCTATCATAAATAAGGCTGCTATGAACAAAGTGGAGAATGTGTCCTTATTGCATGTCAGGGAATCCTCTGGGTATATGTCCAGGAGTGGTATAGCAGGGTTCTCAAAAAAAAATGTTATGCCTAGTTTTCTGAGGAAGCGCCAGAGTGATTTCCATAGTGGTTGTATCAGCTTGCAATCCCACCAGCAGTGGAGGAGTGTTCCTCTTTCTCCACATCCTTGTCAACACCTGCTGTCTCCTGAGTTTTTAATGTTAGCCATTCTGACTGGTGTGAGGTGAAATCCCAGGGTTGTTATGATTTGCATTTCCCTAATGACTAATGATGTTGAACCATTTCCTAAGGTGCTTCTCATCCACTCAAAGTTCTTCAGGTGAAAATTCTTTGTTTAGTTCTGTACCCAATTTTTTAATAATTTTTTGGCTTTCTGGAGTCCAACTTACTGAGTTCTTTGTATATATTGGATATTAGCCCTCTGTATGATATAGGGCTGGTGAAGATGTTCTCCCAATTTGTTGGTTGCCCTTGTGTCTGATTGACAGTGTCCTTTGCCTTCTCAGAGCATAAGCTATTGGTGTCCTATTTAGGAACATTTCCCCTGTGCCCATGTCCTCAAGGGTCTTCCCCAGTTTCTTTTCAGTGTGTCAGGTTTTATGTGGAGATCCTAGATCCACTTGGAGTTGTACTTAGAACAAGGAGATAAGAATGGATCAATTTGCATTCCTCTGCCTGCTGGTCTCCAGTTGAACCAGCACCATTTGTTGAAAAGGCTTTTTTCCCCCATTGGATAATTTTAACTCCTTTGTCGAAGATCAAGTGACCATAGGTGTGTGGGTTCATTTCTGGGTCTTCAATTCTATTTTATTGATCTACCTGCCTGTCACTGCACCAATACCACAAAGTTTTTAACACTGTTGCTCTGTAGTACTGCTTCATGTCAGGGATACTGATTCCTCCAGAGGTCTTTTACTGTTGAGAATAATTTTAGCTATCCTAGGTTTTTTGTTATTCCAGATGAGTTTGAGAATTGTTCTTTCTAACTCTATAAAGGACTGGGTTGGGATTTTGATGGGGATTGCCTTGAATCTGTACATTGTTTTTGGCAACATGGACATTTTTACTATATTAATCCTGCCAATCCAGGAACATGGAAGATTTTTCTATTTTCTGAGGTCTACTTCAATTATCTTCTTTAGAGACCTGAAGTTCTTGCCATATAGATCTTTCACATGTTTGGTTAGTCACACCAAGATAATTTATACTGTTTGTGGCTATTGTGAAGGGTGTCTTTTCCCTAATTTCTTTCTCAGACTGCTTATCCTTGGAGTATAGGAAGGCTACTGATTTACTTGAGTTGATTTCATAACCAGCAAATTTGTTGAAGTTGTTTATCAGCTTTAGGAGTGCTCTGGTTGAGTTTTTTGGGCCACTTAAGTATACTATCATATTATCTGTGAATAGTGATAGTTTGACTTTTTTCTTTCCAATTTGTATCCCTTTGACCTCCTTATGTTGTCTAATTGTTCAAACTAGAACTTCAAGTACTATATTGAAAAGATATGGAGAGAAGGGACAGCTTTGTCTAGTCCTTGGTTTTAGTGGGATTGCTTCAAGTTTCTCTCCATTTAGTTTGATGTTGGCTACCAGTTTGCTGTATTTTGCTTTTACTATGTTTATGTATGTGCCTTGAATTTCTGTTTTTTCAAGACTTTTAGCAAGAAAGAATGATGAATTTTGTCAAATGCTTTTTCAGCAAATAATGAAATGATCATGTGGTTTTTTCTTTGAGTTTGTTTATGTAGTGGATTGCATTGATGAATTTCTGTATATTGTACCATCCCTGCATCACTAGGATGAAACCTACTTGATCACAGTGATGATCATTTTGATGTGTTCTAGAATTTGGTTGGCAAGAATTTTATTGAGTATTTTTGAATCAATATTCATTAGGGAAATTGGTCTGAAATTCGCTTTCTTGGATCTTTGTGTGGTTTTGGTGTCAGAGTAATTGTTACTTCATAGAACAAGTTGGGTAGTATTCCTTCTCTTTCTATTTTGTGGAATAGTTTGAAGAGTATTGGTGTTAGGTCTTCTTTGATGGTCTGATAGAATTCTGCACTAAAACCATCTGGTCCCATACTTTTTTTGGTTGGAAGACTTTCTATGACCCCTTCTATTTCTTTAGGGTTTATGGGACTGTTTAGCTGATCTATTTGATCCGGATTTAATTTGGGTATTTGGTATCTGTCTTGGAAATTGTCCATTTCCTCCAGATTTCCCAGTTGTGTTGAGTATAGACTTTTGTTGTAGGATCTGATAATTTTTTTGAATTTCCTCAGTTTTTGTTGTTATATCTTTTTTCATTTATTTTTTATTTTTATTTTCTATATTCTTCGTTTATATTCCAAAGGCTTTCCCCTTTCCCAGTTCCCTCCTCACCATATGTCCCATAAGTCCTCTTCGCCCTGCCCATTCCCCAACCGGAGCCCAGATGTCCCTCAAAGGAGGAATTGATACAGAAAATGTGGTAGATTTATACAATGGAATACTACTTAGCAATTAAAAAGAATGAATTCATGCAATTTGTAGGCAAATGGTTGGATCTGGAAAATATCATCCTAAGTGAGTTAACCCAATCACAAAAGAATACACATGAAATGCAATCACTGGTAAGTGGATATTAATGAGCCCAGAAGTTCTTTTTCATTTCTAATTTTGTTAATTTGGATACTGTCTCTGTGTTCTTTGGTTAGTCTGGCTAAGGGTTTATCTATCTTGTTGATTTTCTCAAAGAAACATTTGTTATTGTTGATTCTTTGTATGGTTCTCTGTTTCTACTTGATTGATTTCAGCCAAGAGTTTTATGATTTCCTGTCTTCTACTCCTCTTGGGTGAATTAGCTTCTTTTTGTTCCAGGGCTTTCAGGTGTGCCTTTAAGCTGCCAGTGTATGCTCTCTCCCGTTTCTTTTTGCAGGCACTCAGGGCTATGAATTTTCCTCTTAGCATTGCTTTCATTGTGTCCCATAAATTTGGGAATGTTGTGCCTTCATTTGAATTAAATTCTAAAAAGTCTTTTATTTCTTTATTTCTTCCTTGACCAATGTATCACTGAGTAGAGTATTGTTCAGCTTCCATGTGTATGTGTTTTTTTTGTTGTTTTTGTTTCTATTGAAGACCACTCTTAATCCATAGTTGTATGATATGAGGCAGGGAATTAGTTCGATTTTCTCATATCTGTTGAAGTCTGTCTTGGGACCAGTTATATGGTTGATTTTGGAGAAGGTACCATGAGGTGCTGAGAAAAAGTATATTCTTTTGCTTTAAGATGAGATGTTCTATATATATCTGTTAAATCCAGTTGGTCCAAACCTTAAATTAGTTTCATTTTGTCCCTGTTTAGTTTCTGTTTTCCTGATAAGTCCATTGAGGAGACTGGAGTGTTGAAGTCACACACATTTATTGTGTTTGATGCACTGTGTGTTTGAGCTTTAATAAAGTTTCTTTTATGAATGAGGGTGCCCTTGCATTTGGAGAATAGATGTTCAGAATTGAGAGTTCTTCTTGGTGGATTTTTCCTTTGATCAGTAAGAAGTATCCTTCTTTATCTGTTTTGACAACTTTAGGTTGAAAGTCAATTTTATCTGATATTAGAATGGCTACTCTGGCTTGTTTCCAGAAACCATTTGCTTGTAAAATTGTTTTCTAGGCTTTTACCCTGAGGTAGTGTTTGTTTTTGACACTGAGGTGTGTGTCCTATGTGCAACAAAATGTAGGGTCCAGTTTATATATTCAGCCTGTTAGTGTATGTCTTTTTCATTGGGAATTGAGTCCATTGATGTTAAGGGATATTAAGTGTTGGTACTCTGTTCAAGCTCCACCCCACAGCTACCTGGCAATAGCCAGGTATGCCCCGCCCCACATGCCTGGCCCACTATAAGAGGGGCTGCCTGCCCCCTCCTCTCTCTCTTTCCCCGCTCTTTCCCCTCTCTCTTCTCATCCTCTCACCTCTCTGCCCCTCTTGGGTTCCCCTCCCCCCTCTCTCCATGTGGTCATGGCCGGCCTCCTCTCTCTATTCTCTCTCTCTCTCTCTCTCTCTCTCTCTCTCTCTCTCTCTCTCTCTCTCTAATATTCTCTAAATAAACTCTATTCTATACCATGTTGGTGTGTATGTGTGGTCCTTCAGGGGGAGGTGATGCCTGGGCATGGGCCCGCTCAGGCACCCCCTTCCCCAACATCGCCATGCCATACTCACTAACACCCTTTCTCTCTTTTAAGTCCCATCAATGGTGCTGAAACCCAGGAACATCAACAACCCCATTAATAAAGAAACCATCATTAAGGAATAGTGATTATTACTTCCTGGTGTTTTTGATGTTATTTTTATGTTTGAGTAGTTATCTTCTTTTGGGTTTGAAGAAAGAAGCTTACTATCTTGCTTTTTCCAGGGTGTAGTTTCCCTCCATATATTGGCGTTTTCCAACTATTATCCTTTGTAGGACTGAGTTTGTGGAAACATATTGTGTAAATTTGGTTTTATCATGGAATATCTTGGTTTCTCTATTTATGGTGATTGAGAGTTTTGCTGGGTATAGTAGTCTTTGCTGGCATTTATGTTCTCTTAGAGTCTGCATGAGATCTGCCCAGGATCTTCTAGCTTTCATGGTCTCTGGTGAAAAGTCTGATGCAATTCTGTTAGGTCTTCCTTTTTATGCTACTTGGCCTTTTTCTCTTATTGCCTTTAATATTTTTTCTTTGTTTAGTACATTTATGGTTTTGATTTTATGTGACAGGAGGTATTTCTGTTCTGGTCCAGTCTGTTTGGAGTTCTGTAGGCTTCTTGTATATTCATGGGCATCTCTCTCTTTAGGTTAGGTAATTTTTCTCCATAGTTTTGTTGAAGATATTTGTTGGCCCTTTAAGTTGTAAATCTTCACTTTCATCTATACCTATAACCCTTAGGTTTGGTCTTCTTGTTGTGTCCTGGTTTTCCTGGATGTTTTGAGTTACAAGCTTTTTGCATTTTGTTTTTTCTTTGACTGTTGAGTCAGTGCTTTCTATGGTATCTTTGGCATCTGAGATTCTTTCTTCTATCTCTTGATTCTTTTGTTGATATTTGTTCTATCTATGATCCCTGATTTCTTCCCAAGGTTTTCTATCTCCAAAGTTGTCTCCCTTTGTGATTTCTTAGTTGTTTCTACTTCTGTTTTTAGATCCTGTATGGCTTTGTTCAGTTCCTTCACTTGTTTTTTTTTTTTGTTTTTTTGTTTTTTTGTTTTGTTTTTTTTTTTTTTTTTTTTTTGTGTGTGTGTGTGTGTGTGTGTGTTTTCCTGTAATTCTTTAAGAGATTTTTGTGTTTCCTCTTTCATGACTTCTGCCTGTTGACCCAAGTTCTCCTGCATTTCTTTAAGTGATTTTTACATTTCTTCTTTATTGACTCCTATCTGTTAACCCATATTCTCCTGAATTTCTTTAAATGATTTTTGTGTTTCCCTTGTAAGGGCTTCTACCTTTTGATTCATGTTCTCCTGTATTTCTTTAAGAGGTTTATGTCCTTTTTGTAATCCTCTAATAGCATCATGATAATTGATTTTAAATCAAAATCTTGTTTTTCTGGTGTGTTGGGGTATCCAGGACTTGCTGTTGTCAGAAAATTGGGTTCAGATGCTGCCATACTGCCTTGATTTCTTTTAGCAAAGTTCCTACATTTGCCTTTATCTCTGGTGTTAGTTGGTCCTGTTGTCACTGGCTGGTGCTTGAACCTCCTGTGAGCCTGTAAGGCTATTTCTGCAACTCTGGATGACTGGATGTCCCCTGGCACAGACTGCTGGCTGCCCTACTCTTGGGTGCTGTTGGAGCCCTGGTGTGCCTTACCCCAAGCAATGTTATACTCCGATTGTCTCTGTGTACCTGGTGTTACCTGGCTGGTCCTTCCAGGAGTAAAGATGGTGGATGCTGCAGTGGACTCTTTCCAAGTGCTGATCACTCTGCAGGGCAAATGGCCCAGGACAGTGCTGGCACACTGACAGCCCACAGAGCTGCCCAGGCCTTGGGCACAGGCAGAAGCCTGGCAGGCTGTGTCCTGAGCAATGTTAAACTCAGGATATCTCTGTTTACTTGGTGTTGCCTGTCTGGTCCATCTGGGAGCGAAGATGGGGGATACTGCCACTTATAAGCCTTTTAAAAATAAATTCTATTCATTTAAAATATTAAAGAGTTTGCTTCTTACAATGAATACTCCTGAGTGTCCAATCCAGAAAATTAGTTCAAATGAAAATGAGACTTCCAACGATTAATAATTCTCTCTCTCTCTCTCTCTCTCTCTCTCTCTCTCTCTCTCTCTCTGTAGAGCAGTGGTTCTGATGTTTTGATTTAATCAAGAATCTGAGTGTACTGACTCTGAGGATACCTGTCCCCAGTTGGTTTTTGATCTATTAGTAAAGATGCCAGAGATTAATGGTTGAGCATGGGGCAGAGGTGCACAGGTAGGAAGCAGGGAGAATAGCTAAGACTAGGAAAAGAGGAATAGCATGCAGTAGCAGCTGGAGATAAAGCCAACCACCCTTGTGAGTGGGGCCTGGGGTAGCAAAGGAAGGCTTACAAATGCCCGGTCATTGAGTTAGCTAAGGAATTTTAAGATTAAAAGGAGTACATTTGTATTTTGCATCCATGGATCCAATGACTCCCTGGGTGGGTGGCTGGAAGCATGGCCTGCCATGAAGCTCAAAGCTATGTAGCTAAAAAAAATTACCACACCATATATGTGTTACTGGGGATTGAATCTAGGACCTTATATATGCAATCAAGCACTCCATCATGCACTCCATTACTGAGCTATGTCCTCTACTCCAATAATATTTGTAAATTCTAGATATATTCATGGTATTATAAAAATATACCTCATGGTAAGACGAATAAGAAATATAATAATGAAATGAATTCTTTAATGTATATTTTAGGTAATATGAAATTTTGTGATACATTAGAATAGTATGAAGACAAAATATTTTAAACCCAAACTCATATTTTGACCTTTTATGATACTTACATATTTTATTAAAATTAGGTGATCTCATTCAAACAAATGAAACACACACCACTCTGTAATGAATTCCCAAATAGTTTCAAATACTTCCCATTTAAAAGGTTAGAAAGAGAAACAAAGAAAAAATAATATTTTTTGCAACTTGAAGTATCATAACCTGGGATTTTTAGTTAAATATATAGTGAAAACTAAATCTTAGCAAGGAAAGTTTATTTCTTTTTCCATTAATTGATATATTTATTCACTTTACATCCTGACCACAGTCATGCTTCCTCCCAGTCTTCCCCACACAGCCCAAATCCCTATTGCCTTCTCCTCTGGGAAGGGGGAGGTCCTTTCTGCATTCTAACCAATCCTGTCACATCAAGTCAAGGCAGGACTAGGCACATCCTCCCCTACTGAGGACAGACAAGGGAGCCCATTTAGGGGAACTGGATCCACAAGCAGGCAACAGATTCAGGGACAGCCTGGCTTTCTTAGTAAATGGTGTATTAGGAAGATGGTACAAATGGTTAAAATGCTTGCCCTTCAAGACAGAGGGTCCTTTGTGTTGAGATGCTGACATGTGTTTAATCTCAGCATTAGGAGGCAGGGTCTGGATGTTCTTGAAGACCTCCCTGGCCTAGCTCTATTAACATAGCTATTCAGTGTGCTCAAAGTTGATCAGGAGGCCTTGTCTCTGAAACAAAGGTAGAGAGCAGTAGAGGAGAAACACAGTGTTAACCTCTGGAATTCACAAGCACACATGCAGGTGCATGCACAGCTGTATATCACACACAATTGCATAGCTCTCATATCCAGAAGCACATCCAGGACAAAATGCTAAACATAGCTGTTCTTCTTAAGACTGAACCTCAACCAGTTCTTGACTTACTTCAAAGTCCAAATAGCATACATTTTAATAGTAAATACTCTTAATTATGGACGAAGGAAAAATAATTTGTTTTGGGAGCCATGGAGCTTAATGATAAGAATCAGTCCTGCCAGGAAGTAGGAGATCCTTGGAGACCTGGAGTCTGTTCACCATTTAAGTTAGAGGATATGGACATATGGCAATCAAATTCCTGATCAAAATGTTTGGAGGCACTTTAATGCCAAAAGCACTCTTTTAAGCATCATCTATTTGGGCAGTCATATGCCTCCAGAATATATTGGCCAATGAAGCATATTTCCATTTATGTCCTGCCAAGTCTCACTCATTAGCTGAAAATTCTCATTTTGCAGCTTTTATTAGAAAAAAAACCACTTTGGCTTAACTTTGCTGTGTTGCAAAGTTAAAAGATTCTGTAGTTTGTTTTAACTGCCAATGTTACAACAGCACCACAAATTCAGGCCAATATATTCACTTCTGCTATGTACTAGACCCTTGATCTCATTGCTGATAAATTTTAAAAGATATTCCAAGAAATAGTTCTGGTGTTTTACTTGCAAGAATGTTATCAAAATTCAAGAGTCAAGGAGGAATGCTGCAATGAAATGAAATAAATAGATATGATAATATATAATACTTACAGGTAAACTCTAATAGAATTTAAGTGTGCTTGAAAATATAAATAGCTAAGGTAGCTATTTACAATACTCTCTGTTTTAACTCTTATTTCTGTACCAGATCTTGAATCATTGATAAAAAATATATCAAGCCATTCAGTATGTTTTTGTTCTGAAAAGTGATTATACATAGCTGTTAAGACACAAGTCTAAATTTCTAGGGATATTTTGACTAATAAGAAGGAAAGATTCAGGACTTAAATGATCCTTGTATACATATAAATTATATGTTAAATGGAATATAAGCCCAGAATTTAAAAGAAATAATAATTTCTTGAAATTTTAAATTGGGTCAAATCCTTGATACTTTAGGAACAGACATTATTAAAGGAAACCAATTAAAGGTTCCTCTGTGATACCACTAGTTATCATAAACAAAGTGATTTGAATCATCACTTGTCATTCATATTGTCTGGAGTTAGGCAGTAAAGATAAAATGTAAACAGTTTCTCTTTCAAGGTCACAGACATCTGATATGAAAGTATGATTCAAACTGTTCTCATCTGGAGCTCAGTATTGTTTTTAAGCTCCTTGGAGTTTGGCATATTGTAGTTCCTTACTTCTACAGGACAGAGGTCTCACTTTGTGGTTGGTTATTAACCAGAGGCTTCTTGAGATCCTGACAGACCATGACCACATATCTTTACTTTTCCATAGCAGATTAGTCATTTACAGTCATCAGAAGAACTGCTGTCAATGAGTGAGATCTGATTAAACAGGAATCTGAGGATAATCTCCATTTTTATTAGCTCACAATTGGTGGGTGAGATGCCTCAGTTATATCAGTAAAATGTCTTCAGCCACATAACCTAATGTGGAAAAAATGCAGCATCATTATCTACATTCAGGAAAATATAATGTCCATATAATATAATATAATATAATATAATATAATATAATATAATACCCATAAAAATATAATGTTTGCAAATGTCCATAGAGTAGAACTGTCAGATACTTACCATGGCTAAAATTACTAGCTCTTTTGTCACTGATTGACCTTAGCAACAGGTTTTGCTGTTCCCTATGTAAGGTCGTGCTTGAAAATACTATAAGATGATTACATCCCATAGTGTGGAGAAGTAGCATTAGGGCTACTATTTATTTAAATTTAAATGACAACATGCCTGTACTTTTGAAAGCTTGTATAATGTTACTACTAAACATCTCCTTAAGGATTAATGAACTCAAGGAGAAAACATGCTGACAGAAATGAGGAATTTTAAGGCAAAATAAAAAAAAATTAATTGGACATTATCAAAAGAAATAACCAAATCCATCTTGCTATGAAAGATGAAAGTTTCACAGCGCTGCACAGTTCTGTAGGACCAATGAGGTGGTAAAAGTTGCATTGCCGTCGAGCTAATTCCCTAAATATGTGAAATAAAAGCAATGTTTGTCAAGCATCTGGGATTCTTTAACCAAACATGTTATTGAAGAACCAAAATTGGGTCCTGACTTAGTCTACATTCTTTATGAAATATGGTATGTTTATGGTTTTAAAATGAAAGGAATGATTACATGCCAATCTTAGAACAGAAGAAGAAGCAGAATCCTTGACTAGTTGTTCATTTTCAATCTAAGAGTAAAATGTAACAGGAATGAGGCTGGCAAGTCACATAGAAGGATGGGAGATAACGATTTTACACCTTGTATATCCAACTTATTTTACATTCGAGTCTATGCCAATCCAAACTTTATGAAATGTCATTCTTGCTAATCATTAGTTGTGACCTCCCCCAGCCCTTCAGAATCTGGTCCATTGTTCTCAAAGAATAGCAGCCCAGCCACCTGTCCACCAGCCTGCAGAACAATCAGAACCAGTTTCCTGCCTATTTATCTTTGGAGTGATTCTTTAAAGGTTGAGTCTTGAGTAAGAAATGATGCTTTGACTCCATGTGTTTTTTCCCTTGCCACCCTGCTTCCTATGCCCCTCTCTCCTTCCAGAGTACCCAGGCTGTTAGCATGAATCTGCAGGTGGCTACAATTAGTAGTATTTTGTCTGCTATCAATATAAATTGAAATTCTAAGTCATAACCGTAAGCAACGTCTAACAATGTATAATTTACTTTTTCCACATGACCTCTCTAATTCAGCATCGACCCTAGAAGTAAATATTTATAAGGAAGGATTAGGGGAATTCTCACATGTCAGAGTTTACATTGTAGCAGAGTAACTAGGGTAATATGCCTCCTTACTATGCTCGAGCAGATTCTCCGAGGGTTTTGCACTTCCTGTTCATGTTTTTCATACACACTGCTCTTCATCCTCTTCACTTCAAATTTTCCATCCTCTTATGTTAGGGTTGCATTTCACATCTTGTGCCTAACATGGTTTTGTTTTCTTATGACAACAAAAGTTAATTCATCCTCAATTCCCTTAGTATTATTAATTTGGATCATATTTTTTCTGTAAGATGCAAGTAAGTTAACATTTGATATCAAGTTTTCCTAGAACCAAATGAAGATGTTGCTTGATATGAAAGTAGAGAGACAAAGTTCAGAAAATATATTAACATTGTGTCTTTTTCTATATTAAGCTAATTAACCTAATCTAGCAGAAAGACGAAAAATTTCCTTGGTAGTATCCATGCCTGTTTTCTAGTTTTACTTAACTCATTGAGGGTAGTTTGCATGTTGTTGTTGTTGTTGTTGTTGTTGTTGTTGTTGTTGTTGCATTGTTTTGTCATTGTTTGGTTTCTGTTTGCTTTAATTTGTTTTAATGTGAGGTGAAAATATACAGACTTTATATGAGGAGACAAATAATAAAATTATTGACACAAATGCTCGAATAGAACATGCAGAAGCATCTGGAAGAATCCAGAAGAGAGAATAAGAGAGAATGAAAGAACAAAGTTGGTTCCTTCTCTAAGTATTCTAGATTCTAGACAAGGAATAATACCAGAAAAGAGAGGTAGACTAGCAAGAGAGAGACAGAGACACACAGAGAGAGACAGAGAGACAGAGAGACGGAGACAGAGAGACACAGAGAGTGGAGGGGAGGGAAAGGGAAAGGAAAAGGGAGAGGCAGAGGTAAAGGGAAAGACTGACAGACAGAGACAGAGAGGATAGTAAGAGATAAGTACTGGGATAGATGGAAATACTGGGATAGAAGGAAGGTGATTGGCTAGATGGACGAGAGGGCCAGCTTGACCAGGATACGTAGCACATGGACATTGAAATGTATCACAAGAACTTGTGAATGGAAACTGAGGGACAGGGGAGGCCATAAGGAGCCCCTGGTATATATCTCTGGAGTCATATTGCCACCAGTGAGAGAAATGAATCTTCTTGCAAGTTCCTGATAATCGATTATTCCAGCTGCCAGAAACCCTTCTAGAGTTCAAGAAGAGCTGGACCTTGACCCAATATTGGATAGAATCAGGGAGGTTTACTTTGGGGGAGGAAAATGTTCACTTTAGAACATATGTACATGTGCACACATTCACACTTGCCTTTGTGTGTGTGTGTGTATGTGTGTGTGTGTGTGTGTGTGTGTGTGTGTGTGTGTGTGTACAGCAGGGCCCAGTTACATGAAAGTGCAGGGTAAGTAAAGACAGGGAGACAGAGAAGAACATACTCTAAGAGCTGAAGAACTGAAGGCAATGTCTGCAGACACTAAAGTTCTGATAAGTTCTTGGGAAAAAGCTTTTTGATGGGAGGGATGGGCTGTACTGATATCAAGTGGGTAGAGAATAGGAATAACGTTAAATACTCTTCTGTGCTCCCATCATGCCTTCAACAGAAAGTTAAACAAACAAACATTAGCTCAGATTGCTGTTATAAAACTAATTTTTTAGAATATTTAAAACAATGGGATAAGCAAGCACTCAACAACACCATTAATGTATATTTATTTATTCTGTGCAGTAGACGGAGGATAGGACCTTGTACACACTAGGTACATCCTCTTCACCTTTGCTCTTTACTGCTTCTTTTTCTATATTAATAAAGAGTCAAGTCAAGGTCTTCAATGCCATTGTAGGAAACAATGCAAACTCATTAGATAATTTGATTAGAAATACTGTCAACCAAGTAAATCTGAATAATACAAATCTGAATTCTTTAAGATATAATTCATGATGCAACTTCACAAATCTATACTGACAATATACTCTGTCAAAAGCCATGCATGTACATTTTTTTAACTATGTGGATGGATTCTTCTGAGACTCTTAAACATCTGGTAAGCCACCTAAATTCACAGCCAAAATCTTGTTAAGGAAACACAAGCTAAAAACAGAATTGTCAGTCTTACTCTTTGGAAGCACTCAACCAAAATTTATTATCCTTCACAAATTGCACACATTTCAAATCAAAAGAGTGGCCCAGCCCAGCAACTATTGTGTTCTTCTATTATATTTCAATAAATGACAAAGTCAGGTAAGAAATGGGGGAGTTGCTGCACGAAGAACAAATAGGAAGTTGACTCATGTAGGTCACAGGGCTTGACTTTTGAAAGTGTTAGTTGTTTGCATATTAATAAAATACGCTAAAAACAAGTGGCCAGTAGAGTAGAAATTCAGAAAGGCAGCCTTGAAATGTCATCAGAGACAAGGAATCCAACCCTTTCCATAATACTAAAACGAAGACTAGAGTCACAAGGGGTGGGGGGAAAGAGATTATGACCAGAAGATTCTTCATATGGCCATTCACTAGCAAAGGAAAGTCTGGTGATCTTAGCAAGGAGAGAGAGGATTATACATTATCCTCTCATATTCTCAATTAGTGATGTTTAATTGATGGGCAGACAAAGTGACAGATAAGAGAAAGATTTAACAGGATGTGACAGAGATAAGAGATGCCAAGCTTACATGAGAAGAGCAGAGGAAGAGAGGCAACTTAAGAGGAACAAGAAAGAAAAGAAGTAGTATGTAGGGTGTAGTGTGTGGTGTGTGGTGTATGGTGTGTGGTGTGTATGGTGAATTAACTGAGAGAGTTTTACAGACACAGGCTGGAGAGAGAATGAGCTAGGTACAGGTGAAGATGGAATGAGTCAGAGAATGAGAAAGAACCAGAAGAATAGAGCATACTGCCAAAGCTAGTATGAGGCCAGGCAGAACAATTCAATTAGAAGCCAAGAGAGGCCAGACTGAATCAATCATCTTGGAAGATTAGATTGTACAGAGGCTACAGTCTTTCATGCCTAGGCCTAGAGATAGTCAGAACAGAGAAGGAAATGCTCTGGGCTCAGGCCAAGCTGTGGGTTTGTACAGCTTGGCTATAGCTCTCATCTCAACACTTCATCTCAGGAAATAAAAGCAATGTCTATAGCAATGTCTCAATCAGGCATCAAGGAAAAAAAATATCAATTGGAAGGATTGTTTGAGAACAATCTGTAATCTAAGAATGTTCAATAAATATAAGAGATTCTCTTAAATGTAGTAAGACAAATGACTCAGTGCCTGTCTGCTTCTTTAGAAAGCTGGCAGGGTCAACTCAATCTATGTTTTTCACTCTACTTATGATACAGTCATGACTCTCATTTGTGTCAATATATGTCTGTCTCTCTTAGTTTTAGCATATACCTTGTGTATCCTATTCAAAACTGCTTTTTTCTTTTTTCTTTGTTGTTTGTTTTGGATTATTTTGATTTGGTTTTGGTTTTGGTTTGGTTTTATGTTTTGTTTTCTTTAGTGTTGTTGGGTTTTGTTTTGGTGTTTTTTTTTTAAATAATACATAGGAACATGATGCATAGAAGTTCTTAGTAAATATTTGCTATAGAAATGTGAATACGAACCATTTTCTTACGTAGGCATAGTGGCTAAGATTGTCTGAAATCTGTACTAGTTGACTAGAACTGTAATAACAGGGCACTGTAGATCAAATGGCTCAAAGAATAGATACTCTCTTCTCATTACCTAAAGGCTAAAATTCTTAGATCTAGAATCAAGGAAAGAGGAGAAGGCAGGAGAGATGGCTAAGAGTTAAGAGTTCATTCTCTTCCTACAGAGGACCCCAGTTCAGTTTCTAGCAGCCACTTTGGTACATTCACTGAATGTTATCTATTGGTTATGCCAACAATATACAATGAGAAGAGAAAATGAATGCAAATTAAGAGGAGTACTCTACTTGTCACCATTGGCAATGTAAAGCCACTGATGCCCAAAAAGGCAGGGCACAGGTCCTAGTCTAGATGATAGGATGACATGTGAGACAACAGGACATTCATAGCAAAAGAGTGACCTTTGACTAGGGAGGAGTGACTCAATAAACAAGATTATAAAAGAGTGGGTTTACTTTTTATTAAAATAAATATTGTTCTCAGTATTGTTTAAACATTGTTTGCACTCACCAGGAATATTCAATATTAAAGTCCTATTTCCCCATCAGTATTTACTACCACTCTGTACACACACACACACACACACACACACACACACACACGCACGCACACACACACACACACACACACACACACACACACTTGCACATATGCACACACACAAAGAAATATTAAAAATCTCACTGACAACACCTATCCATGCTAAAGTTTAGTGATAGCTACATGGTTTGACTTGACAGGACTTGATCTACAGTTTTGTAACCTCTAAAGCTGAAGTGCTAGAATATTAAGATACATGTAGTCTAACCTCTCCAGACTACAATTTTGAGGATAAAAAAATTATTTGAAAAATAATTGTGCATTTTAAGGATGATTTTCTCCATAATATATAAAATGCATCAGAATATCCTATGGACCACCTTATGTGATAAACTAAGTAATAATAAGTATATCTGCAAGTATGAATATTCAGATGTATAAGTAACAGTGGGTAGAATGGTCCTGAGCAAATGAACAATATACATGAAAAACTAGAAAAAGCACTAAATGCCTGAATACAAATAAACTATGACTTGTATTTTCTATCCTCATCATGTAATTGCTGTTATCTGAAATATTGTGATTCACTACCTCATTAACTGAGATCTATCAAACATGCCATGTGGCACTGCTGTATGTGAAGTTATAGTACAATTTTAAACCTAAATTTGCTATTATAATTATGAGCTTTTTAGAGTCATGCATGGAAAATCCTGAGGCAACTTAGAGCCTTCTAAAAGTTTGTGTATACTAGGTAGGATTCTGGAATTCCAAATAACACAAAAGTGAAATGTACAGTTTAATTGCTGTTTAAAAAGTGAAATAAAATGTTGATAATTTAAAATAGTGTGAGGAGAGTAAAAACAATAATTAAAAAATTTGGTATGTTAAAAATTATTCATTAGTGGTAGATGGTGGGTAATCACACAGGAGTATCTCAAAGAGCTGCTCAAGTTTTCAAATTAATAAATGTATTTTGAACTCTGCCATCATGATAAAATAAACAATCATAAAAGCAAAGGATGGGTTTTAGAATTTTAGAATGAATGAGAACACAGATTGCACATGTATAACTTATTTTCAGGGTAGGTAGTTTGAGAAATTTCCTATAGTATCCAATATTGGAGGATAAAAATAAATTCATGATTAGCCCATATCAAGTCAAACAGGAGCATTTGAGTTGGATGTTGTGGCTTAATGTATTCTTCTTCACCAGGGAAATCCTTAAAGCACATAGATATCATTATCTAATTGTGAGAGAACACCGAGGTAACCACATAGCAGTATGTATTTGGTTCACAGGGAGACTGAAACTATATTTTTATTCTTTTTTTTTCTTTTCCACATTCATTCTTTTCTATTGGGGATTTCATTTATTTACATTTCAAATGTTATCCCCTTGCCCATCCCCTATGGAAACCCCCATTCCATCCTCCCTCCCCTGCTTCTGTGAGGGTGCTCCATTACCCACTCACCCACTCCTGCCTCCCCACCCTGGCATTTCCCTACACTGGGACATTAAGCCTCCACTGGGCCAAGGTTGTATCCTCCCACTGATGTCCAACAAGGCCACCCTCTGCTACATATGCGGCTGGAGCAATGGGTACTCTTTGGTTGATGGTTTAGTCGCTGGGAACTTTGGGGCTGGGTGGGCTGTTTGGTTGGTATTTGTTGTTCTTCAGGTTGCAAACCCCTTCAGCTCCTTCAGTCCTTGTTCTAACTCCTCCATTGGGGACCCTGTGTACTGTCCAGTGGTTGTCTGTGAGTATATCTGCCGCTGTATTTGTCAGGCTATGGCAGAGCCTCTCAGGAGTCAGCTATATCAGGCTTCTGACAGCAAATTCTTGGCATCTGCAATAGTGTCTGGGTTTGGTGTCTATATATTGAATGGATCTCCAGGTGGGGTTGTCTCTGGACAGCCTTTCTTTTAGTCTCTGCTCCACACTTTGTCTTCATATTTCCTCGCTTGAGTATTTTGTTCCCCCTTCTAAGATGAACTGAAGCATTAACACTTTCTTTTTTTTTTCTTTTTTTTTTAGTTATTTTTATTTTCTATATTCTATGTTTACATTTCAAAGGCTTTCCCCTTTCCCAGTTCCCACCCACCATAGTTCCCATAGTTCTTCTCCCCCCCAACTATTCCCCAATCATTCCCCCTCCCCCCTCGGTTTCTTTACTAAACTGGATGCAATCTTTACATGCCAAGGGTCCTCTCCTTTCTTCTTCTTGGGAATCATTTGACTTGCTATTTGTGTCTTGAGTATTTAGTGCTTCTGGGCTCATTAATATCCACTTATCAGTGATTGCATTTCATGTGCATTCTTTTGTGATTGGGTTAGCTCACTCAGGATGATATTTTCCAGGTCTAACCATTTACCTACAAATTGCATGAATTCATTATTTTTAATTGCTGAGTAGTATTCCATATTAACACTTTCTCTTCCTTCTTCTCGAGCTCATATGCTCTGTGAATTGTATCAAGAGTATTCCAAGCTTTTGGACTAATATCCACTTATCAATGAGTGGATACATGTGTGTTCTTTTATAATTGGGTTACCTCACTGGGGATGATATTTTCTAGTTCCATCCATTTGCATAAAAAGCTCATGAATTCATTGTTTTTAACTGCTGAGTAGTACCCCATTGTGTAAATGTACCACATTTTCTGTATCCATTCCTCTGTTGAAGGACATCTGGGTTCTTTCCAACTTCTGGCCATTATAAATAAGGCTGCTATGAACATAGTCTTTGATGGAGGGAATGTTTGAAGGTAGCTTTAGTGCAAAGGCCTTGGTGTGTGGAGGCACAAAACATGCTTGAAGGAAAATTGCTTGTAATTTTCACCTATGTTCTTGCCACCTGATCTGGATCTTGAGAAGATCCTCTACTCTAGGACTTGAGGAATGTTGTGGTCTGAACACTTTGGAATCTATTCTTTCCATTTAAAAACGTGCATGTGTTTATTTATTTTCTCTGCTTTGCTACACTTATGCTAAGGTCAGGGGTCACTTCACAGGGAATGACAGAATGCTGCCTGACTTTCCAGCAAATGCCAATATTTCTTGAACTTTCTTGCTGTCCTGTTTCTGTCCATTTGAAAGGAAATCTGTTGTTCTACCAGAATCACACACTAATGTTTTCAGGAAATCCATTGTAAAGACACCCCAAAATATGCTTCAATAGCATTCCTTTCTCTTGACTCAAAATGTCTATCCATTTCCCAGAATTTAACCTCCACGCATTTTGTTATATAGAAAGCACATTTCAAAATGTAATTATTTACCATGCTACTGTTAGGATGAGCTCTAGTGATTGTTAGACCAAAGATTTTGATCTCAAATCTCCATGTGCATGATTATGACATTTGGGATTGGATTTGTTCAAGATTGTGATTTGTACTGATTAATGACATCTTTTCCAGTAGTGTTCATTGTCAAGGTGTGATACGTAAGTGAGAAATTCAGATTTAATGTATTAAGCTGACAGTCCACCTTTACAGACTGGGAATGTTTTGCCTTAAGGATTCAGTAGAGAAAACATCTAGTAAATAGTGAATGATTATTACCTCGTGAATATGACCTATAATTATAACTATTATTGTAAGAGCAAAGGGGCCTGACTGTTGCCATGGGAGCAGACTTTTATTAATCTATGCTTTTCAACAGATAACATCAAGCAATTCCCTGTAATTATCAATATTGAAACATCTTTCTTTGTACTTCTGGTGATTTTTTAAAACAATGTTAGCATATGGTGTAGAGTTTACATAAAATAAGATACCTCAAAGATAATAATTGATTCTGAGAAGCATAGAGGTCACCCCTCTAATACTGTATCAGTAGCTCACTAGAAAGCATATTAAAATGCACATATATTATGAAAGTAGAATGTTACTTAATAAAGTTAGGCATCAGATGTTCATAACCAAAATGCAAAACAAGTCCTAAAACAAAAAATAGCTATAAGGCTAAACTCTCTGCCATCAGAAATAGGAAGGGAGAAAGATGGATGTATCTGAGAGGGAACTAGAAAGGAAGGAGGAAAGATAAGAAACTGACATTTACATTTGCCCCCTAGGAAAATCAAAATGTATCTTAAATCTTAACTCTTATGGAAGAATAGGAGGAAGGATTGAAGGCCCTAAAGGGATAGGAACTCCACGGGAAGAACAACAGAGTCTTCTAACCTGGACTTCTGGGACTCTCAGAGTCTGAACCACCAACTAAAGAGCATACACAGGTTGGAACTCAGCCTTGCTGCACTGGCCTCACATGCATAGCTGATGTACAGCTTGGTTTTTATGTGGAGCAGGTGTTATCCCAAAAGTTGTTCCCTGTCTCCCTTACTTAGGATTTTACTGCTGTGAACTGACACCATGACCAAGGCAAGTCTTATAAATGACAACATTTAATTGCGGCTAGTTTAAAGGTTCAGAGGTTCAGTCCATTGTCATCAAGGCAGAAGCATGGCAGCATCCAGGCAGGCATGGTGCAAGAGGAGCTGAAGGTTCTACATCTTCATCTGAAGAAAGCCAGGAATAGACTGGGCATCTTTAGGCAGCTAAGAGGACCATCTCCTAGCCTACACCCACAGTGACACACTTCCTCCAACAAGGCCATACCTTCTAATAGTACCAATCCTTGGGATGAGCATATGCAAACCGTGACACCATCCACAGGATAGATTGTTGTAGCTGAGCTGCCTTGTCTGGCCTCTATGAGAGAGGATGTGTCTAGCTTCTCATGGGCTTGCTCTGCCAGAGTCAGGGGATCCCAGTGGGCCCTACCCTCTCAAAGGGGAAATGAGGGATGACTGGGAGGGAGAATAAAGGGCATGTAAAGTGGATGAATAAAAATAGTTATTATTCTCCTAACTATTAAAGATAGCAGTTACTGCTACGTGTTTCATTAGGATACTATTTAAAGATGGAAGCTGGAATGTATCTCTTATTTTTTCACTATCAAAGATAAGTATATAGGAAGCAATGTGATGAGAGCAGGACTTGGTTAAGCATGGATGCAAGCCATGAAAACGGGTTGGGATGGAGTTTTGTTGTTGAAAAATATATAAATGTAGCCTTTGCTGTGAAGGCTTAGCTAGGATTCAATATTCCTTACATGGACAATTACAAATATGGAGATTCATGAATTCAGTGAATTATGTCTGGTTCTTTCTAAAAATTCCTGAGCAAACTCTCTAACTGCTAAATCGACTCTTATCAAAAGCAGGACTTAAAGATTTGACCATATTTATACAAAGTTTAGACATAGTAGCCCACATAAATTATTACATTTTTCCTCATAACTGCCTTGACATTTATTTAGCATTGGCTTGAGCCTTAAAATTTTTTATAATCCTATATGCTAACAACCCATAAAGCCATAAAACCTCTTGTACAAATCTCAAAGCAGGACACATTAAACATAAATATTATTTTTAGAATCATAACACTCTCACAAATATGCTCAAGTGAGAAACTGGCTGGGAATTTGCTTTCATGTATTTTGAGGATTTCAAGATATATTTTTAGAAACTATAAAAAGCAAAGGGAAAATTGTTGCCAGACACATAAACAGAATAAAAGGACAAACTTAGTACTTTGAAAGGATGCCATTGATAGTTACATATAAACAAGCTGAAAATTGAGTCCAACCTCTAAAAATATTCTAAGTTCAAATGTGTTACAAATCAGTTCTCCCTGGCCCCTGACAAAAACGTGAGTGCCTTCCATATCTGCATATGCTATTACAGTGATTTCACGGGCTGTTACATATGTTTACTAAGTTAAATCTTAATGTAGCAGGGACATAGAACAGACTTTAAAACTTTTTGGTTCTGATGTCTCAAAAATTATCTCCCATCTTTGAATTTTGTAATCTTTAATCAATATGGAAAATATACAACATACTAAAGTAACCGAAGCCAAAGGAATAGCATTTTAAAATGAAATTATATATTACAAGATGGCTTCCAAGGTAGCTCAGTGTGCACTCTAATATATGAGTCAAAACCTGAGTTTGGATATGCAGAACCCAGATGAAATCAGGCACAGTACCCTGAATCTGTAATTGCATTAATAATTTCCTGAGAAAAGAGTTAAAGCAAGAGAATCTGTAGAAGTTGGATTACCCTGTAGCCAGGCATACAAACAACAACTAAAAGACTCTTTTTAAAGGAGTTGGAAGGTAGGGATCAGTACACAGGGTTGATCTCTGACCTTCATACATGTGCAGAAACACTCAACCATGATCATGAACAGAAGTGAACATAGACCCAGAGATTTTTTTTTTATAAAGCTAGACAGATCAGCGTATTCAATTTCTCATGCTCTAGGCTACACCATGCATTTGATTCCACAGGGGGAAAATTCATAACAAAAACAAACTTAGAGAGGGGGGAGAGAAAAAGAGTGTGAGAGAAAGAGTATTTGTACATGATGAACATATTTAAATGTTATTTTATAAATTAGCACCTTCTAAAGACAAGCTGAGGATAAAATGTCTCAGGATTAAAGTGGTTAGGTGGGCACCTCCTTTTTCTGATGTGCATGAGTTATGGTATAAAACATGAACCTAGCCTGTCTTTCCTCTTGTAGCAATTAGTGGAATCCATTATTATACCACACATGGGCAGATATGCATAGTATTAAACAAAAATTGGGGGCATAGAAAATAGCTAATGGGAAGGGGAAAAAGAATGCATCAGATCTAGTTAGCAAAGCCCAAAGAGTAGGACTCTAGTAAACTCTTCAGTGTTTTCAAAACATATGGTTGTTTGTACACAAGAAATGAAGCTGCAGAATGGGAGAAAAATCTCATTTGGCTCAACTTTGGATGGGGGTGCTAATATCTAAATTTTTCAAAGGTTGTAAACATGATTTTTATTCTCCCGTTGTAATTATTGTTTGGGAGATTTACTGCCTCAATCTGCTAACTTAGGCCAATTTCTCGAAGCTTCTATCCTCCATTCAATTTAACCTAGGCCTAGAATGTTTTCAGCCTCTGAGACATTATGCTGAAGGAGCTCACCCTTCCTTATTTTTCTCGCACTCGGATTGGCTGATTCAATTCAGCTGTTCCAGTTCAAACTCCTCTCCCAGCAGACTGATTCAAACTGACTTCTCTCAGTGTCTCCTGAATTACTCTGCTTGGGCTTTAAATTAACTCTGGCACTCATTTCTAATCTTTAACTTCTTGTCATTCTCTTGCTCATTCTTTCTTTACTGACGTTGAGTTTGTTCTCTCTTCAATCTGTCTTTGTAAATCTCTCCAGGTAAAATGGCCTCCTTTTCCTTTCAACTCTAGTGTACTGCTCTCCACAATCTCTACTGTATTCCTGTGCTGTACTCTCTTCCTATAATGTATCTCTCTTCCTTAAGTAGCTTTGGTTACCTCTCCTCTCATGAGAGTTGACCCTATCATATTATATTAAATCCTTCTCTGATTCATCACACTTCCTGCCATTCAATTAGACATCAGTATCAAACATGGGAGCTACCTTTAACAAGCTAACTTTATCTTCACTGTTTGGGATTCAGGAGGAACACTAAGGATTTGTCTGTATTCCATTCAGAGGGATTACAGATATGTGCTATGAGCTGAGCCACATCTTAATTTGAAACAGGTTCAAATACTTTAAATCAAAGAACTATAAAAATGTAATGTCAAAGACATTTAAACTGCAAAAAAATTTGATCCAGTTATTTGTCTGAAGATTTTACAAATATGAAACACAAATAAAAGGTTTTTTATTAAATTATTTAATTTTTTTACATTCAAAATGTTGCCCCACTTCCTGGTCTCCCCTGCCCCCCCCACCCCCCACCCCCGCCCCAGAGTTATTTTTACCTCATTGCCCCTTGCCTTTGCCTCTGAGATAATAACTCCCTTCTACCCACCCCCACTGATCTCCTAATTCTCCTACCCACCCCTAGCTCAGCCTTCCAGAATGCACCTTTCCTGGGGGCACCAAGTGTCTAAACATCCTCTTCCACTGAGGCCAGATAAGGCAGTCTTCTGCTACTTATGTACAAGAGAGCAGAGTGTAGCTCGTGTATGCTCTTTGGTTGTTAGCTCAGTCTCTGGGAGTTCTGATGTGTCTAGATTAGTTGATACTGTTGTTCTTTCTATGGGGTTGCCATCTCCTTCTGCTCCTTCAGTCCTTCCCCTACTCTTCCATACGGGGTCCCTGACCTGAGTCCAATGGTTGGCTGCGAGTATCTGCATCTGTGTCAGTCAGCTGCTGGTAGAGTCTCTCAGAGGACAGCCATGCTAGACTACTGTCTGCAAGTGCAACATGGCATCAGTAAAAGGATTAGGGTTCCATGCCTGCCAATGGGATAGATCCCAAGTTGGGCCAGTCTCTGGATGACCTTTCCTTCAGCCTCACCTCCATTCTTGTCCCTACATTTCTTTTAGACTGGAAAATTCTGGGTCAAAAATTTTGAAGGTATATTGATGGCACCATCCCTCCACTAGTTGCCATGTCTATCTACTAGAGGTAGTCTCTTCAGATTCCATTGCTCCACTCTTGGCCATTTGACTAAGATCATCCCCATTGAGTCCTGGGAGCCTCTTAGATCTAAGGTCTCTGGAACTTTCTAGAGCTTCCCCTCTGCCTTCAAACCCCCTTCAGCTACATATCTCAATTAATTCTTCTGGACCTCTGGGCTTCTCTCCTGTCTCCCCCCACCGCATTCCCCATTCCTGATACTGAGTTCCTTTGTCTCCCTGCATTTCCCACGCAGGTCCCTCTTGCTCTGCTTCCAATGTTTCTTTTGTCACCCTTTCTAAGTGGGATTAAAGCATCCTCACTTGGGCCTCCCTTCTGTCAAACTTCATAAAATCTGTGAATTGTATCATATTCTTTACATTTTGGCTAATATCAGTGAGTACATACCATGCATGTGTTTTGGGATCTGGATTACTTTCCTCGGGATGATATTTTCTAGTTTCATTGATTTGCCAGCAAAATTCATGATATCCTCATTTTTAATAGGTGAATAGTTTCCATTGTGTAAATGAACCACATCTTCTGTATCTGTTCTTCGGTTGAGAGTCATCTGGGTTGTTTCCAGCTTCTGCTATGAACATAGTAAAGCATGTGTCCTTGTGATATGGTGGAGCATCTTTTGGGTACAGTGGTATAGCTAGGTCATCAGATAGAACTATTTCCACTTTTCTGAGGAAAGACCAAATTGGTGGAAACCGATTCCTCAGTTTGCAGTCCCACTAACAATGGAGGAGTGGTCTTCCTTCTCTACATCCTTGCAAGCATGTGCTGTCATTTGAGTTTTTTATCTTAGCCATTTTTGATGCAAGGAAGAAGCTCAGGGTAGTTTTGACTTGCATTTGACTAAGGATGTTGAACATTTGTTTAAGTGCTTCTTGGCCATTTGAGATTCCTTATTTTAGAATTCTCTTTTTAGCTCTGTAGCCCATTTTAAATTGTGTTGTTGGGGGTTTTTTTTGGATTTTGTTTTGTTTTGTTTTGTTTTTTGAGTATAACATCTTGAGTTCTTTGGATATTTTGGATATTAGCATGTGTCAACATGCTTATGCATCAATACTAATTTGAGATATTGCCTATTCACACTCAGAATGGCTGTCATCAAGCAATCTGACCAAAACTATTGGAGAGGATATAGAGATATGAACACTTACTCATTGTTGGTGAAGTATAAATTAATAAAGCCATTATAAAAATCTAATACGATTCCTTAATTAATTAACTTAATAGAACTACATTATGACCCATCTAATTTCACTTCTGAGCACATACCAGAAGAACTTCGTACCACTAAGATTTTTGTGGTTTTTGTTTCTATAGAAAAGAAGTAGAACCAACCTAATCACCCATCAAGAAATAAATAAATAATGAAAATCTACCATACACATAAAATACTATTTAACTCAAAAGAAAACTAAAACACCCAAATTTTCATGACAATGGAAAGATTTAAAATGTATACTGTTCAACAGCGTCACGTGATGTCAGGAGGAATACGAAAATCAAAACCATGCTTGTTTTTCATCCTGCAGAGATACTACTATGCTTAGGTACAGAAGAAGGAATGAATAAATGTAATTAATGTAATAAGTTATTTAGCTGTTTTCTAGTTATAAATGCCATGAGGCATTGTATTGGAGATTAATAACTGCTTAAAATGAATGTAATGATAATGAAATTTAAAATCCACTGTGAGGCTCCACAGCTTCAGAATGGCTATTGTAACTGTATAAATGTTCATTGAGATATGTAGACTTTGGGTCTGGTTAATTTCTCAAAGTGATGTTTTTATTTTCAAATTCTCTATGCTAAAGTTTTAATATAGTGTTTAAGGAAGCAAAGTCAACTTAAAGTCTGTGTTGGAAGTCACTTTTGCAGTGTCTCTGAGCTCAAACATCTTTGCAATTCTTTGACACTTTATTGCCTGTCAGAGCTCTGTAAATACTGGAGCCTGACTGCTCTTGTTCAGGGCCAGAGTGGTTCTGCTGATCTTTCATTCTTTAGCTGAAAATGAAATTTTTTTGGGGGGGGGTGCGGAGAACTGTCAATGGAATGTTTAAGAAGGCTGCGTTTTAAACTTTATCTTCTTTTCAAAGTGCTCACTGATCTGTTTTTCTTCCAAGTCACTAAGAGCGCCTCTAACCTCCTTCAGGGCTCACATCTTTTATCTCACTTTCAGTGTCAAGATGGGGCTAGGCCAACAGTCACACACAATTTCCAGAAAAACAAAATTCCTGCTGCTGGAGATTTTGTATGTGTCAGAAAAATTCATGAGACATTTTACGTCCCAGAACAAAAAGAAAACCACCTTTATAGGGACCCGAGAAGAACATCTTACACCACTTGCCAGGGCTAAGGTCCATGGTCTACAGCCACATAGATAATAGCACACATCATTACTGTGCCAGTGACTAGGAAGTGAAATCCAGTATTCTGTTGATTGCATCTTGCACCAGAGACTCCAAGAGAAATTGCAAAGTTGGCCCAAAATAAATAAAATCAATACCAACACCGTGTAATAGTCATTCCAAGCATCCATATCTATATCACAACTGAACCAGAACAATTGCTTAAAACAGAAAGTTTCTTTTTAAGATGGAAGTATGAACTAGAGTTCAGAGCATTTCCTGTGGCATTCAAAAGACTTAAAACTATTGCATAGGGATATAAACACATACGCTTTTAGTAGATTATAAATATTTTAAATATATGTATATATTTAGTAACATCTTTATGTATTAATATGTGTATAATACATATATGTATGTCTATACATATACACACACATGTGCACATGTGTAAATACATTTCTTCTGCCTTGTACAACCAAGAATAGGCTATATGACTCCTTTATGTCTTGGTAAGAACATGTTCTACTCCCATGGCTCACTATACACATAAGCATAGATCTAAATTCTGTCCTTCTGAGATTGCCTTGCCAAAATAAACATGATCCAGAACAAAAAGGTAGTAGGCACTTTCTACATGTTTATTAAGTGTTATTTGATTGGATGATTAATTCACTCAAAGTTGAGCTGCATTTGTTGAGTTTCATGGTTCAAATGAATCGACATAGTTGTTATATCCAAATATTTGATTCCTCCTGAGATGTTTATCACTTGACTTACTCCCTAACGTAGCCACAAGGCACTCATATCATCAATGTCGAGCTCAAACAGTGGGGCGAGCGGCACTTTCCATCCATTCTGTTTTGATCAGTAACATGTGTGTACGTCATTTATTTGCAATTAGCTCCCTTTTCTCCTCCATTAGTTCTGGGCAACAGATGGTATCCTGAACGTGTGACTTTTTGCTATTGGCATGTCCTACATTTCCTTATGATGACCAGATGTCTCTCTTGGGTTTCAGTTCTCATGGGTCTGAAAATAATTTTTTGTCCTGTATATGAACTAGGTTAAGATGTCAAAGCTGCAGAATTAGCAAGACAAATGCCTTCGTGACAGAGATTGGGAGGAGACATTATTAAAATACACTTAGAGACAATATAAAGATAGCTGATATTTTTGTGGCATTATATATATATATCTTATATTTTTTCGAATAGAGGTGTAAATTGAAGAATAAAGAGATAAACTCCACTCTTGTAGTCAGCATTTTGAAGTTTCAGAGATAATTTATCTAATATGAACAAAAATAGGGAAAAAGACTTGGAAGGTACTCAGTTTTATGCACAAGTCTTCCCAGACAAGAATTTCAAACAATTTTTTAAAGCATATTTTGCAGAAAAAAAATTAACCTTCTCTCCCTAGTGCTCATTTGCATTTCTTCAAAGTTATGGTTCCAGAGCACTAATTAAAAGTTTTCATATGGAAATTTCAAGGGGAATGCTCAGCCCTGCATTGGACACCGCTGTCTTCAAATTATTCAAGGTTTTTCTTTGATTATGGCTTTATTTGAGGCAAATGTGATGCCAAACTGTGCATATGAAGAAGAAGGAGTTTGAAATGCAGTCTTTGTGAACTGAGAGCAGGGCAAATGCTTCATGGGCTCCTGTGAATGGCAGCTTCCACAAAGTCATGATGTCATAAGGGAGGGAGACCTGCCAAGTGTACACTGGAGAGGAAAGAGGGATTTTATAATACAGATGGACCAGTCTGCTCTAGAAAGAAGAATGGAGAATGGCTTGTGGTTAATTATTTTGAAAGCTGAATAGCAACTGCCACTTCAGTTTTCAATGGTTTTCAATAGCCACACTCAAAATATAAGTTAGACTAGAGACTGTGGAGATGACTCTGTGGTTAAAAACACTTGGTGCTCCTTCAGAGGACACAAGTTCAGTGCCTGGCACATACTCACATCTGGTATTTTATAATTTCCTGTAAGTCCAGCTAGAGGATAGGATGCTATCCTCTAGCACCTTCTTTATATCTACAGAGGCTCATACTTATACATACAACTAAGGATAAAAATAATATGTATTAGACTTTTGGTAAGAAAGACTATAGAGTTAAAGTGAGTAGAGATGTTCTCAAAGGTATGTTTTTATTTGTTTGTTTATTTTGGCCTTTTTTGTTGTTAAGCTCAAAGTTGTGGATAAGTAAAATGCTCTTGGTAACTTTAATTAAAACAATTAAATTTGGGTATATTTTTATATTAATTTAATATTTGATTACACCAAATGATTAGGAATTACACTGGAAAAGTTTTAGTAAATCCAGATTTTATGTTGCAAATAATTGTTAGCAAGTACACAAGCACCTTATATTACCACCAGAAAGAAAAAATAAATATAAATATAAGCATAAATATAAGCATAAGTATAAATATATTAGACCACCATGTGTTCTAAGGATCTTAATTGAATATACAGAACACACATGTTTAAGGAGAAAACCACTTCCAATACATTGTCTTCTGACACTTACTTGCACACAGAGCATGCACAGTGCACAGCCCACGGGCAGCTCAACTTAATGAAGAATGTCATTTCCAGGTACTTTAGTTTGTCTGAACCCCTTCTAGGCAGCTCAGCTTATAAAACAATTGCCCCAGTATAGGGGAATGCCAGGGCAGAGAGGCAGGAGTGGGTGGAGTGGTGAGCAGGGGGCAAGGGGATGGGTTAGGGAATATTCTGGGGAGAGGACCAGAAAAAGGGGACAACATTTGAAATGTAAATAAAGAATATATCTAATAAAAAATAAAAAATAATAAAAAATAAAACAAACAAACAAACAAAACCCATTGCTCAGAAGTCCTTATAGCTTATGAATGCTTGGGGATGTAGGGTCCCGAGTGAATCTTGTCAGCTCAGGAACTCCATAAGGTTAACAAGCTTCCATGAAGGATGAAATGGTGTGCCTCCCCTTTGATGACCCTGTTGTTTCACATCCCTGTAGAGGTCTTGTTGCTATATTATATTCTCTAAATGTCTAACAGGCATCCCTCAAATAATGAAGGTGTTAATCTGTTATATAACAGGCATGAGGTTAATGTGATATATTTGGGAACTTACTGTAATTTCACCATAAAAACTACAGTAAAGTTATGAAGTCAGGTGGGAAATTTTAACTTAAATAAGGGTCATTTTTCTTAATTAATTGTTTCTTTTGGTCATTTGTAGTTTAATTTCTTAGATTTATAAATTAATCTGAACCATAAGAACATGATCACTGTTTTAACCATTATGATAACCCCCATTTTTATACAAACGTCATAAGTATTCACCACCCTTTTTTTATTTTTTATTGGTTAATTTTACTTGATTAACCACCATTTTCAATTTTTCCCTCCTTTATACCAGAAAAGTATAATTGAACTTTATTTCTCTACAGAATTTGATGATCTGTTTATGAAAATACATCCACTCTTACAATGTCTCTCCTCTGTGATTGGCGTATTTCACTAAGTAGAATGTTTTTAAAGCCACTTTATATTTTAATGTGTGTCAGGATTTACTACCACCTCAAAGATACATGATATTCCTGTTTCTGTATAAGACATTTTGTTTGTACCTTTATAAGATGATAGATATGTGAGTTATCTTTTGGTCATTATGTATAGTAATTCTGTGAACATCATTATACAAAACCCGCATAAATCCTAGCTCTAATTTCTTTCATATACTTTCCACAGAAAGCATACTTGTAACCTATCCCCTAAATTAAAGGATAGTTACAAGGGAAAAGACTAGCTAAATCAATGCAATGTTAGCTGCTTCTGAAGATGTGTGTGTGTGTGTGTGTGTGTGTGTGTGTGTGTGTTACATTGGGCTTAGTGTCAAGTGTTATGTTGTTAGGGTTTGACGAGACAGAAACAGTAATGATAAATTTGGAACACTTTAAATAGTGAGTACCAAACAAAAAGACAGTTTAACAACTTCCAGTTCATGTCAGAGTTTCTGTGCATAATACTGTGATTTTAGAGAATATAATATACCAACAATAAAGGCAAGATGAAGGACCCTGTAGTTAGTCCCTAAGGGACCAACAGCCATTCAATTACACCATGCTCTTGTAGGAACATAAATACACAACCAAAGGAAATGATGTCTGCTCCAAATAATTTACAATCAAATGTTAACAAATGCTCAATAGCCAGAAACTTTTCAGATAAAACATGAAACCAATATAATGCCATATGGCTAATGTACTTTACTGCACAGATGGCTCATAGAAACTTAATGAACATGGTTTGCATATTTACCAAACACACGTAAGTTGGGAACTTTAAAATGAGACAATGGGAGAGAGGAAGCTAAGCAATCAAATGCTTTAAATGGGTGCAGAAAAATATGCTATCACAAAGCAGATGAAAGCAGACGTGAACTGGGAACAAAACAACTAATACAAATCTACTACAAAATACAAATACTAATACTAATACAAAATCATTTTATTCTGAATCATGACAAATGTTTTCCTGTCTCAGAGATTAGAATACATACACAAATATTATGTGAGAAAATAAAGATTAATGTGAAACTCATCCATTTTTATTACTGAATTGGTAAATGGTTAGCATGTGATGTGTTAACAGTTGCTTAGAGTGATCCAGATCTAATTTAACATCATTGGCTGTATCATTCAACACATGGTAGAAGGCCTTTTGTGTTAAATCTTAAAGATAATGATCTTCTTTTGATTAATTGCTTTTAAAGTCGTATATTCTATGTTAAATCCAAAAAGCAATGAAATAAACCTTTGTGAAGATCACAAAAGCATTCTGTCTAATAAGTTAAATAAGTTTCTAGGCATCCTAGTTCAGGTTTCCTATAAAATAAACATTTCTGAGGCTATGGTTTTCAGTCCATTAAAAATATTATGGTGTATTTCATCTACTTCAATATTGATGAAAATTTTAAATCATATTAAGTATTCAACATCCATTTTGACATTTGTATGAGTGACAAATGCCTCTAAATTGTTTTGTTTCCCTGACAAAAGAGAAAAGTTCAAATCAGACCATTATGTGTAACAATTTTCATAAAACCTGATATTTAAACTCTTGATTTTGAGGAACGTGTTAAATATTTTCATTATTTTAAGTGTGTGAGCAAATCCAGTTGATTTAAATAAATACTTATAGGAGTCGTAAAATTAAATGTATTGAAAGAAGTATTATAAATGTGACCTTGACCACTTGCCCAATCCCTGCTCCTGTTAACCTTAACAATATTTTGAGCCATTTTGAATGCATGAAAAAGTTTACTGTGCCTGTAATTGTATAGGTAGAAAAATCTGAATTGTATTATTTTATTGTATAATGTGGATTTCACCAAAATTGGCCTTATCATATCCATAGATGCTGATTTTATACCACCAGTTTCATACTTTTATATGTGACTATTATATGCAATAGTAATTATATGTAATATTCTAATATTGTCTCAATTACTGATTTGCTTATGTTGCACCATACCTGCATCCCTGAGATTGATGTCACTTTGTTGTACTGAGTAGCATTTGATATCCTACTGCATTCTATTTGCTGTCTTTTAGTCACAAGAATATATATCTATGTTCATTTGGAATAATGATTTTTCTTTTATTCTGTACTAACAGGGTGTGGTGGTTTGAATATGTTGGCCCATGGGAAGTAGCATTATTAGGGATTGTTGCCTTGTTGGAATGGGTGTGGCCTTGCTGGTGGAAGTGTGTCATTGGATGGGTAGAATTTGAGGTCTCTTAGTGCTCAAGCTCTACCCAATGGGGTGGGGGAAAGAGCCTACTCCTGGATGCATGGGAAGACAGTTTGCTTCTTCCAGGCTGCCTTGGGATCAAGACATAGATCTCCCAGCTCCTTCTAGAACATCATGTCTGCCTGGAAAGTGCCATGCTTCATGACATGATGATAATGGACTGAACCTGTGAAAATGTAAGCCAGCCTCAATTAAATGTTTTTATTTATAAGAGTTGCCTTGATCATGGTGTCTCTTCACAACAATGAAACCCTAACTAAAGAAGGCACAGGATAATATTGACCTCATGAACAGTTCTTAAGCATTTTATACACTCCAGTATTTTGAAACAGTTTAAGACTGGTGGTATTATATTTCTTTTAAATCTTTGTTATAATAAAATAGTAAAATAATCATAACTGAGAATTTGTTCATGTAGAAAACTTAATTTGCTACTTTAATCTGATCAGGCTGTTTTTTATTCTATTTTCTTATATTGGATGTTTTAAAAATGCATGAATTTCTTACATGTTTTTAAGTATTTCCTAGTTTATGAATACTTATAGGAAATTGTAAAATTAAATGTATTGAAAGAAGTATTATTCTTGTTTATTCTGACTATGGTCAAGACTTTGTAAATTTTATTACCTATTCAAAATTTATTTCTTTTTATTTTACTTTATACTTTCATTTTTTTACTATGATTTCTCTTACTAAATTTCGGCTTGATCCATTCCTTTACAATTTTGAATATTTCGAGGTATATTATCAGTTTTCTTATTTAAAATCTTTATATATTTATATACATTGATTGGCAGTATTGCTATATTTCCCAAGACGTTTACATTTTTATTATATTTTATTCCATTTCATTAGAGAAGACAGATTTTCTTCTCTCGAAATAAACACTTGATTTGTGTTCTAATATATGACCCATGTGCAAATGAGATATGTATTTTTGCATTCTTTTAAAAGAAAAAATGCTCTGTAAATTTCTACATTTTATCATTCTATACCATATGGTTCAATTCAGACAATAGTTTGTAGGCATTATCTAATGATCTCTCTTTTAAGGATATTTGGCAAAAAGATTCAACAAGTATCATATTATAGTCATCTTTTAATCTTTATATTTACTCTTTATCACTAAACATATTAGTTTATTACATCTTACATGAATAAATAATTTCAGTTACGTAGTTATCCTGTTGAAGTGACACTTTTATCACTAAGTATTGAATCAGTATCATATGCATTCTGATTTAAAATTTGCTCTGTCTCATTGCAACCAGGACATAGCTGGAAAGGCCCAGGTAAACACCCCTTCCAGGGCTGTCCTCACGGGGGGATCTGCTAGGGTCTCGGACCCAAGCAGGCTGAGTTCCGCCTAGGCTCTGCGGGACATCCCCATGCCCTCTGGCGAGCACCGAGGCTGCTTTCTGCAACCAGCTGGCCGGCCCCTGGATCAGCGGTAGCTGCGGGCCTCCATATTGCAACCAGGACATAGCTGGAAAGGCCCAGGTAAACACCCCTTCCAGGGCTACCCGCACAGGGGGATCTGCTAGGGTCTCGGAACCAAGCAGGCCGAGTTCCTTGCAACCAGGACACAGCTGGAGAAGCCCAGGTAGACAGACTCCAACAGGGGCTACAATCGCATGGGTGGCAGCCAGCTTATGATCCCTTAAAGCAGCAGTCACACATATTTACCAGTAGAGAAACAACAGGTGAGCCCAGCCTCACAGGAGATTCAAACACCAGCCACTAACAACAAGGCCAACTAAAACCAGAAATAACCAGATGGCAAAAGGAAAACGAAGGAACGTTACTAACAAAAATCAAGGCAACATGACAGCATCTGAACCCAGTTCTCCAACAACAGGAATCCCTGGATACCCTAAAACACCAGAAAAACAAGACTTGGATATAAAATCACTGGTCAGGATGCTGGTAGCTGAACACATAGAAAAATCTCGTAAAGAAATAGAGGAGAAAATGGATCAAAAGTTAGAAGCCTTTACGAGGCAAATACAAAAATCACTTCAAGAAATTCAGGAGAAGATGGATCAAAGAGAAGAAGACAATAAGGAAGAAAGACAAAAGTCACTTAAAGAACTACAGAAGAACGTGGGCCAACAAGTAGAAGCTATGAAAGAGGAAGCACAAAAATCTATTAAAGAAATACATGAAAACACAATCAAGCAAGCGAAAGATCTGAGCACATCCATCCAGATACTAAAAACAGATGTAGAAACAACTAAGAAATCACAGAGGGAGACAACATTGGAGATAGAAAACCTGGGGAAGAAATCAGGGGCCTTAGACGCAAGTATCAACAATAGAATACAAGAGATAGAAGACAGAATCTCAGAAGCCGAAGATACCATAGGAACCATTGATTCAACAGTCAAAGAAAACACTAAATGCAAAAAGGTGGTAACCCAAAACATCCAGGAAATCCAAGACACTATGAGAAGACCAAACCTAAGGATTATAGGTATAGACGAGAGTGAAGATTTACAAGTTAAAGGGCCAGCTAATATCTTCTATAAAATTATGGAAGAAAACTTCCCCAACCTAAGGAGAGAGACGCCCATGAATATACAAGAAGCCTATAGAACCCCAAACAGACTGGACCAGAACAGAAATACATCCCGTCACATAATAATCAAAACTCCAAATGTAATAAACAAAGAAAGAATACTAAAGGCAGCAAGAGAAAAAGGCCAAGTAACATATAAAGGAAAACCTATCAGAATAACACCAGACTTCTCACCTGAGACCATGAAAGCTAGAAGATCCTGGGCAGATATCATGCAAACTCTAAGAGAACACAAACTTCAGCCAAAACTACTTTACCCAGCAAAACTCTCAATTGCCATTGATGGAGACATCAAGGTATTCCATGACAAAACCAAATTTGCAAGATATCTCTCCACAAATCCAGCCCTACAAAGGATAATAGGGGGAAAACACCAAGACAAGGACGGAAACTACACCCGGGAAGAAGCAAGATAGAAACCTCCTCTCATCAAACCCAAAAGAAGATAACCTCTCGAATATAAAAAATAAATAAGATAAATAAATATAATTTCAAAAATGTCCGGAGGTAATAATTACTATTCCTTAATATCTCTTAACGTCAATGGACTCAATTCCCCAATAAAAAGACATAGACTAACAGACTGGATACGGAAACAGGACCCTACATTTTGCTGCATACAGGAAACACATCTCAGTGTTAAAGACAAACACTGCCTTAGAGTAAAAGGCTGGAGGACAATTTTACAAGCAAATGGTCTCAGGAAACAAGCTGGAGTAGCCATTCTAATATCAGATAAAATTGACTTTCAACCTAAAATCATCAAAAGAGACTCAGAAGGTCACTTCTTGCTGGCCAAAGGGAAAATCCACCAGGAAGAGCTCTCAATACTGAACATCTATGCTCCAAATGCAAGGGCACCCTCATTTGTAAAAGAAACCTTACTAAAGCTTAAAGCACACATTACACCTAACACAATAATTGTGGGTGACTTCAACACCCCACTCTCCTCAATGGACCGATCAGGAAAGCAGAAACTAAACAGGGACACAGTGAAACTAATTGAAACTCTGGACCAATTGGATTTAACAGATATATATATATATATATATATATATATATATATATATATATATATAGAACATTTCATCCTAAAGCTAAAGAATATACCTTTTTCTCAGCACCTCATGGTACCTTCTCCAAAATAGACCATATAATCGGTCACAAGACAGATGTCAACAAATACAAGAAGATCGAGCTAATCCCATGCCTCCTATCAGATCACCATGGAGTAAGAGTGGTCTTCAATAGCAACAAAAACAACAGAAAGCCCACATACACATGGAAACTGAACAATACTCTACTCAATGACACCTTGGTCAAGGAAGAAATAAAAAAAGAAATCAAAGACTTTTTAGAATTCAATGAAAATGAAGGTACAACCTACCCAAATCTATGGGACACAATGAAAGCAGTGCTAAGAGGAAAACTCATAGCTCTAAGTGCATCCAAAAAGAAACTGGAGAGAGCATACACTAGCAGCTTAACAGCACACCTTAAAGCGCTAGAAGAAAAACAAGTTAACTCACCCAGGAGGAGTAGAAGACAAGAAATCATCAAACTCAGGGCTGAAATCAATCAAATAGAAACAAAGAGAACCATACAAAGAATCAACAAGACCAGGAGCTGGTTCTTTGAGAAAATCAACAAGATAGATAAACCCTTAGCCAGACTAACCAAAGGACACAGAGACAGTATACAAATTAACAAAATTAGAAATGAAAAGGGAGACATACAACAGAAACTGAGGAAATTCAAAAGATCATCAGATCCTACTACAAAGGTCTATACTCAAAACAACTGGAGAATCTGGAGGAAATGGACGATTTCCTAGACAGATATCAAATACCAAAATTAAATCAGCATCAAGTAGACCAGCTAAATAGTCCCATAACCCCTAAAGAAATAGAAGGGGTTATAGAAAGCCTCCCAACCAAAAAAAGTACGGGACCAGATGGTTTTAGTGCAGAATTCTACCAGACCTTCAAAGAAGACTTAACACCAATACTCTTCAAACTATTCCACAAAATAGAGACAGAAGGGACACTGCCCAACTCATTCTTCGAAGCCACAATTATGCTAATACCTAAACCACAAAAAGATCCAACAAAGAAAGAGAACTTCAGGCCAATTTCTCTTATGAATATAGATGCAAAAATACTAAATAAAATTCTTGCTAACCGAATCCAAGAGCACATCAAAACGATCATCCACCATGATCAAGTAGGCTTCATCCCAGGGATGCAGGGATGGTTCAATATACGGAAATCCATCAATGTAATCCACTACACAAACAAACTGAAAGAAAAAAACCACATGGTCATCTCATTAGATGCTGAAAAAGCATTCGACAAAATTCAGCATCCTTTCATGCTAAAAGTCTTGGAAAGAGCAGGAATTCAAGGCCCATACCTAAACATAGTAAAAGCAATCTACAGCAAACCAGTAGCCAACATCAAAATAAATGGAGAGAAACTTGAAGCATTCCCACTAAAATCAGGGACTAGACAAGGCTGCCCTCTCTCTCCATATCTTTTCAATATAGTACTTGAAGTTCTAGCAAGAGCAATTAGACAACATAAGGAAGTCAAAGGGATAAAAATTGGAAAGGAAGAAGTGAAACTATCATTATTTGCAGACGATATGATAGTTTACCTAAGCGACCCAAAAAACTCCACCAGAGAACTTCTACAGCTGATAAACAACTTCAGCAAAGTGGCAGGTTATAAAATTAACTCAAGCAAGTCAGTGGCCTTCTTGTACTCAAAGGACAAGCAGGCTGAGAAAGAAATTAGGGAAATAACACCCTTCACAATAGCCACAAACAACATAAAGTATCTCGGCGTAAGTCTAACCAAACAAGCGAAAGATCTGTACAACAGGAACTTCAAGTCCTTGAAGAAAGAAATCGAAGAAGACCTCAGAAGATGGAAAAATATTTCTTGCTCCTGGATTGGCAGGATCAATATAGTAAAAATGGCCATCTTGCCAAAAGCAATCTACAGATTCAATGCGATCCCCATCAAAATCCCAACTCAATTCTTCATAGATCTAGAAAGAGCAATTCTCAAATTCATCTGGAGCAACAAAAAACCCAGGATAGCTAAAACTATTCTCAACAATAAAAGGACTTCTGGGGGAATCAATATCCCTGACCTCAAGCAGTACTACAGAGCAATTGTGTTAAAAACTGCATGGTATTGGTATAGCAACAGGCAAGCAGATCAATGGAACAGGATTGAAGACCCAGAAATTAACCCACAGACTTATGGTCACTTGATCTTTGATAAAGGAGCCACAACCATCCGGTGGAATAAAGATAGCCTTTTCAACAAATGGTGCTGGTTCAACTGGAGGTCAACATGCAGAAGAATGCGAATTGACCCACTCTTATCTCTTTGCACTAAGATCAACTCCAAGTGGATCAAGGACCTCCACATAAAACCAGACACATGGAAACTATTAGAAAAGAAACTTGGGAAGACCCTGGAGGACTTGGGCACAGGGGAAAAGTTCCTGAACAGAACACCAATAGCGTACGCACTAAGATCAAGGATCGACAAATGGGACCTCATAAAATTACAAAGTTTCTGCAAAGCAAAGGACACTGTCAGGAGGACAAAACGGCAACCAACAAAGTGGGAAAAGATCTTCACCAACCCCACATCCGACAGAGGGCTAATATCCAATATATACAAAGAACTCAAGAAGTTAGACCACAAAGAACCAAATAACCCTATCAAAAAATGGGGCACAGAGCTAAACAAAGAATTTTCACCAGAAGAAATTCGGATGGCCGAGAAACACCTTAAAAGATGTTCAACATCATTAGTCATCAGGGAAATGCAAATCAAAACAACCCTGAGATTCCACCTCACACCAGTCAGAATGGCTAAGATTAAAAACTCAAGAGACAACAAGTGCTGGCGAGGATGTGGAGAAAGAGGAACACTCCTCCATTGTTGGTGGGATTGCAAAATGGTAAAACCGCTCTGGAAATCAGTTTGGCGGATCCTCAGAAAATTGGGCATGTCACTCCCAGAGGACCCTGGCATACCACTCCTGGGCATATACCCAGAGGATTCCCCTGCATGCAATAAAGACACATGCTCCACTATGTTCATAGCAGCCTTGTTTATAATAGCCAGAAATTGGAAGGAGCCCAAATATCCCTCAAAGGAGGAATGGATACAGAAAATGTGGTATATTTATACAATGGAATACTACTCAGCAATTAAAAATAATGAATTCATGCAATTTGTAGGTAAATGGTTAGACCTGGAAAATATCATCCTGAGTGAGCTAACCCAATCACAAAAGAATGCACATGAAATGCAATCACTGATAAGTGGATATTAATGAGCCCAGAAGCACTAAATACTCAAGACAGAAATAGCAAGTCAAATGATTCCCAAGAAGAAGAAAGGAGAGGACCCTGGGCATGTAAAGATTGCATCCAGTTTAGTAAAGAAACTGAGGGGGGAGGGGGAATGATTGGGGAATAGTTGGGGGGAGAGGAACTATGGGAACTATGGTGGGTGGGAACTGGGAAAGGGGAAAGCCCTTGGAATGTAAACATAGAATATAGAAAATAAAAAAAAGAAAAAAATTTGCTCTGTCTGATAATACATAAAGTAACTTTTCATCACTTCTGGGTTCGCTTTGAAGAATTAATGTTTACCCAACCAGCAACTCAGTGTACTTTATCTTTCCCAGTAGAGTGTCAGGCAGGAAACATATGGATCAGTTTTTATGTCTTTTTGTTATGTCTGTCCAGGTTATTCTTTAGTTACTTAATGAACTTACAGTCAAGGTTATTAATGATTGATATGGAAGTCTGCCTGTTGCTTCCTGGATTGTTTTTGCTTCTTTTATATATTAATGTAGCTCTGTTATAATGATGATACATTTTCAAGTTTTTTGTTTTTTGGGGAAAACAAAGTATAAATTCTGCTTTGTTTTGTTGTTTGTCATTTTTTTTTCATTTGATTTTAGTCTGATTGTTTATGCAGAGGCTTTGGTTTGTTTCATTATTTTAGGTATAGTCTATTCTTACTCCCCTTGATCTTTGGATAAATATTCTTAGCCTGTTGTTTATGATATGTGATACTGAATGGGACTGAGGCATGAGAAAGTATGATCCATTTATAATTAATTACATTGAATAATGAAATTAGTATATCTCAACTTTGCTTCCTTTGAAAATTAGTTATCAATAGGCTTGCTATTTTCATATGAAGTATTTAGTAAACTTTCTGAACATATCTTTAGTCGTTCTAAGAAACAGAGACACTAAGTATTTCTAGATTTATTGAAACCAAAGACTTTACAAGCTTTTAATAAATTTTGAGATTATTTGAAGTGGAGAGAAAATTCAGACTAAGAGTAGTTGTTGCTCTTTCAGAGAAGGTTTGGCTTCCCAGCTCTTATGTTGGGAGGTTCACACTGCCTGTAACTCCTGCTTCAGAGAATTCATTTCCCTTGTTCTCCATGTGCACTCATGTACATCATAAAAATAAAAGTAATCCTTAAGAGTTTTGAGTGTATAAAGTATTTTGAAAATTATCAACTTTGTATTGCATAGTTAATTTTTTATTCTAGCAACATGCAGTTAGATATTTAGGCACAAAATTAAGTAGGGGTCAAAAGGTTGCATATTCTTTTTTAAGTAATAAATACTAAATTACAGGAATTAATATAATGCATCAAATATTGTTATTATTATTATTATATTATTATTATTATTAATTCTACTTATAGTCCAGTCATTATCATCCTCCCTGTCTTCCCTTCGACTCTTCTTCATCCCATCCCTCCATTCCTCATTTCCAAGAGGGTGTCCCCACACCCCCACTCCCATCTGACCAGACCTCCGCACTCCCTGGGGCCTCAAGGCTCTAGACTTTTGGCGTATCTTGTCTCATTGAGGCCAGAGCCAGCAGTCCTCTGCTTTATATGTGCCGGGGACCTCATATCAGTTGGTGTGTGCTGCCTGGTTGGTGACTCAGTGTCTGAGAGATCTAGATGTATTTTAGGTCATGTATTTCTCCTTTGCTTACAGTGATTTTAACTTCATTTTCATTTTTTTCATGTGAACTTGGTCCATTAAAATGCTGGCATCTGAAATATTGAAGCTTTTCCTTTTCTATAGTTGCTAAAATTTTAAATATTTTTATAAGTGAATTTCTCTAATCCACCTGAGCAAATATTTGAGACAATCATCATCCTGACCAGCTGAAAGTTGTAAAATTCTGTCAGTATCTCACACATAGTTTGGCTGATTGATTTATTTCTCACATTCAAGCAATTATGTTAATTTGTATTTGAATTCTGAATCCATTTGATAATACAGTTTGTGATATTCTCCTAGAAGTTATGGCATTCCTAAATGTCTATTAATTATTCACCATAATACTGTAGTATAAATATCTCCCTTTTTAACTAATTTAAGATTTGTTACTTCAAAGAATTATGTTAGTTTGGGGTCCTTTGGTCCATAGAGAAACAGACTTGTTTTATTTGTTTTAATGTGCTTTTAGTTCCAAATTATTCACTTATAAAAATATATTATTTCACAGTGCTTGCTTACCAAAAATTTTTGTTTATTCTTCTAATAAAAATGTTGCAGATAATATAGTATTATTAATGTCCCTAAGCCTGTGATTGCTCCTTCAAATATATCCTTAGCAAAAATAGTACATGAATAAATTAAAGAACATGAATATTTCAATGTGTTTCTATTTCTGAACTTTTGTTTGTCCACTTCCAATTCAGCAAATGTATGCACTTCAAGACAAAGGCTAGGGTTTATTTTCATATATATATCAAATTTCAGTAGCTGTCTATAGATATTTTTCATTTAAGAATCTCATACAGCAATAATTATTAAAACATTTACTTTATGCACTCAAAACTTAACATTTATTTGACTTTTATATTTACAATGCATGTCTGTGCACACATGTGCAGGTACACATAGAGGCTAGACAGGATAAGATCTTCTGGAACTGGAATTACTGGCAGGCTAAACTTCCCAATGTGAGTACTGCAAACTCAACTCCTCTCAAAGAGCAGCAAATGCTCTTAGTCATCCATTCTTTACTCCAAATACTCTCAAAAATTATTAAGAACTCTGAAGGTCTTCGGTTATGTAATACATAAATATGTAGCATGATCTAGAACAACTAAAATGACGTTCAGAAGGTTTACTAAATAGTTCATGTGAAGAGAGCAAGCCTATGAATGCTAACAGTGACATTGTAAAATGACTAATTTTCAAAGGAAACAATGAGATATAGTAATTTGCATTCTTCAATTCAATTAATTTTGAGTGGGATCTCCTCTCTGGTACCTCAGTCTCATTCATTTTCACATGTCATAAATACCAGAATAAGATATCCCAAAATGAGGAGCTATGCTTCTCTTTTTCCTCATGTGTTACCACCCAACTTGGACATTTGCAATGGCGCTTCCTGATCAATGTTCATTTATGCAAGAATATTATGTGTTTCCTGGTTTACTTCATACTATCTTAGCTTTGGAATTTTACATTATCGCATTGATCTTTATCCCTTTGGAGTGTTATATGGCTAAGTATAGCTAAGGCTTATACATATACCCTGGCACATTAGGAAAAATTCTATATCCAAAGTGAAATCAGTGACTTCTTCAAGGAATGCATTATGCAAGGACAGGAAATAGAGTTGTGGCAGCTGCCACAGTATTTCATGAATCAAACCTAAGCTTCAGTTTGTAATGGCATGATTAAGAGCTGCAATCTGTTTGTAAAATTTGACAATCGACTTGTTTGAGAGTCTATCATTAAATGTGGTGCCAACATGGACATTTTGTGCTATAAATTTTGATGATTTGCTGTATAATGAATGAGATGGTTTATGGCTTGTTACAGGTTCAAATAATGAATACTATTCATCCTTTATTCTTTTTTTGGAATGAGAGATGATGCAGATCTCTTTAAGAACTATACGAAATCAATTTTCAAGTCTTTATGCACAGAAATCTCCAACTTCTAAGACTTTTTACAGCTCAAAACAACTTTGTCAATTTTAAAAGTCTGCTGGCACTTAGAAAGGACACAAGCTTATTAGGAACAAATTTAGTTATTAAAAAAGTCTTTAAGTAATAGTATCATATTCTCCAATCATCAAAATGTTTCCTATGAATTTATATTATAAAATATAATTTAATAAGCAATTTTTAAAATTTTAAAAATAGCAATTTAATAAAAAACATTAAAAGTAGTTCAGTATACTTAAATAGTACATTTTCCACTTTAAATTGTAACAAATTGTTTAATACAATGTAAAATGATCATGGTTTTTTCCTGCTTTTCCTCCTAAGTACTTCCCAGCTGCCCAGCTACCTCCACCACACATTTCTTACTTACTCTCATGAGGATACAAACAGGCATATACAAATAATGATAATAAAAAAATAAGGTTATACTCAGCTGGGAAACTCTGGGGGATGGTCCTGACCCAAGTACATCATTTGGTTAGTATTTAATATTTCATATCCCTGTTTTAAATTTTGCTCAAAATGATGAAATTATTTTTTTCCTCAGGTGAATCTCAGGATTAAGAACTACAATTCTCAACATTAAAGGAAGTTACCTGGTTCCTGATCAGCTGGGTCTTGCAGGTTAATTTGAGCATTACTAGTATATTGATATTTGTTTAATTTTTTCATTTCATCCTGAGTCATCTTTAAATTTCTAATTCCTTATTTAATTCAGTTTTCAAATACTAGATCATCCTTGTCATTTCATTCATTCTTATATTTATTTATGTTTTTTAGTCATCTCTGACGTTTATTCTCTTTAAATTTATTTTTTCCTTATTGGTTCAGCTTTTTGGGTCTTCTTTTTACTTCTTAAATATATTCCTACCCTCTAGAAAGATTTTGGGATCTGAATAAAAATAGTACCACTGCACATTTACTCTCTTTCTATATGTAAAAAGGAGTGGCCAAGATGAAGGAAGGGAGTCTATTTATTTACTTTTTGCCAAATAATTTTATCAATATACATATCTATATACATATGTATAGACATATGTATATATATGCATGTGCATGTGTGAGTATATTAATTTATTACATTTTATATTAGATTATATTTAAATTATGTATTATATTTATATCATATATGCTAAAATATTATATGAAATAACAATATAAATATATAATAGATAAAATAATATAATAAGCTCTGTTGCTGCCTTTAAAAGCAGTCCGCTTCAGCAAGAATTCTATATGTATACTAAGAAGAAGTAAAAAAAAAGTTCCACTTTCTCTGGTATTATTTCACAACTGGAAAATTCTAAAGTCTGAATAAAATTCCAATATCCTTGGACAGTCTGGGCAGAACTTGAAACTAACTTGAACTCCATGTATGCCTACTTTCACAAAAACATAATTCAACCCATGTTGAGAGACAGATATTCACATTGTTATCCTTAGAACAAATTAAAAAGTCTTAAGATCTATGTTCTATAAGTATAAAAATTATTTTGACTTTGTTACCAAATAGTCAGTCTTTTTTGTAAAACACATTTGTCCATTCTGATACCCCCAAACCAGCTAACTCAATTTTTTGAAAATTTACAGTGTGTAAAACAAAATTTGTGCTGTTCTATAGGCAGTTAAATTTCTCAGATACTCTTGCAGTTCTTGGAGTGCCACTAGTGAAAAGTGTTGCCAAGCAAGAAGAAGCCTTAGAGAGTCACTGAAGTGTACTGTCAGGAAACTCTAGATAAACAAGAAAAACAAAGATTTGTAGGGTGACTGTGGAAATAGAGTCTGTGGGTCCGAAAAATAAAATTGGCTCCTGAGGTTCCACTACAAATATAATTGCCAGGCGTTTTCCTTGAGAGGAGTCAGAAAATTGCCCGCTGACATTAAATACGGATGGAAAGCAGGGGGTGTATAGGAGACAAAACTGATGCAAAAAAAATAAATAAATAAAATGTCTCACCAGTAATGTTGCAATCTACATAATCAGCTGTCACTTATGGAAAACAAATTCCACACAGAAATGGAGTACAGGACATCATGTTTAAAGGCTTAAAATTATGGACCAAAAAAGGGTTATGTTTGGCCTAGGAAACAAGAATATAAATTAATGAGTCTCTAAAGTCATACGATCATCCAGCATATAGCCTATAATGGGCGCTATGGGAATACACACTAGAGGAAAAGCTCAACCTTCAAGTGAGGCAAGTGACCTTCTCCTTTGGACGCTCCCATATATAATTCATATTTCCATGATCATAGACAGATAACTCTTTTTGTTGAGTGTACTTTTTCTATTAAATTTGTTTTCATTATGAATTTTGCTAACAATTCTAAAACTCTGATTCTAGACACATAGAAAAGAGTTTTGAAATCTTACTCTACAGAGCAGTGTAGACAACTTTAAACTGCATTCTCTTAGGGACAAATCATAGGTTGGTTTCCTGGGTATATTGCAACCAAGTCATATTCAGTGCTCAAACTATATATAAAACACTTAAAAAATGGCTGTTGAAAGGAATCCTCATCCTTCTTCCCCATCCACAATGTAATATACTATTCCTAAACCAATAGCTGGGTGACGATCCTAATGTACTTCATGAAGTTAAAAAAAAAAAAAAGAACCCCATGTATGTTTTTAATATTTTCATTGAAGAGTTTATAAACAACAACTATTTGTTTTTAAGCAAAATGCACCTTTTCAGAGTATTGCAAATGTAAATAACAGTATTCCTGGAGGAAATGCAAGTTTAGAGGTTATTCGAAACTAGCAAATATTGCAGCTCTTGATTAAATCAAGATTATAGTTTTTAGTTTGGTAAATTTTACTTTTACTTAAAATCCATTTTTTATATTTTTATTTTGATAATAATGAGGCACATCACTATTAAGAATTTCCTTTGCTCTTAAGAATTAGTGCCATACAATTAAAGTAAAAGACCCAAGTTTCCAAATTAATCTGAAATTATTTAGAAATTGCATAATAATGCATGCACCCATTCAAAGGGATACAAACATATGTTGGTAAATAACATTAGTGAGTATACCAGATTAGCTTGGCTTTTATTAAGTTTGAATGCATGTAAAATGTTAATTTCTATTATAGCATTATTCATAATAGCTGAGATAAGAAACAAATTATCAGCTTAGAGAGAGAGAGAGAGAGAGAGAGAGAGAGAGATTGAGAGAGAGAAACTTTTAAATTAAGAATTCTTGACATTCCTAACAAAATGGATGAGAACAGAATACATTCTGCCAGATGTAATAAAATCAGATAAAGAAGACAAATGATGTATGATATCATTTATATTTATATATAAATTCATAGCATCAGAGATTAGAATGGTGGTTTCCTATAATGGGCAAATATTAGGCCTCTAACATTAAGGAATTCAAGGCATGCTGTGCTGACACTTTGGTTGTTTTATGAATTGATGATGTTTGAAAAACAGTCAATACTAGATCATTACAATTTTCAGCAGGAAATGTGACAGAATCCATCCTTTCATTAACAGGACCATGACATAACAGTAGAGGTCAAGAGAGGCCTGATTTTCCATCCTAAAACCTGTTTGTCTTTTAAGCCTCCAAGCAAACTTTAGGTGTTTTTTCACCACCCATGCTTCTTTATGTACATGAGTATGTAAATGACTGCTTTTGCTTCATTGACTCTTCAAGTATTTGTTTACTTAGTCTATGGGTGGCAATGAAGAGAATGCAGTAAATAAATATTTGTCCTTTTTCCTTCATAATCTGTCTTCTGCTAATCTAATTTCTGGTAAAAATAAAACACAACCCCCTTAAATGGGGTTAAATTCTGTCTTCTTCTACTAAAAAGGGTAAAAAGCACCCTTTAAAAGATTAAAGATGACGAGGTCTATAAATTTAGCACACATCATAGTGACTACAATCAGCAAATTTCAAATAATTAATGCAGTTCAAGAAGTCAAAAGCAATCCCAATATCCAAATAAAGATATTTGGTATAATTTGAGTAAAATATTGATACAAAATCTCCAACATCTAGATTTTGTCATATAAGAATGTAAAAAATGTAATTTATGATAAAAGATGATATGATCAGTGGAGCAGCTGGGACCAGGGGCCAGGCAACTCCCACTGCATTCTATGCCAGGCCAGCCAGAGTGATCTCCCAGCAGTGCTGAGTGATCTCCCAGCAGCTCTTTCACTTCTGAGCACTGAGGAGAGATCTTCACCTCTTCTCTGGAGGGAAACAGCTAAGAGTGCACAGGGCATAAGATCAGTGGAGCAACTGGTTTTCAGGCTGCCATTTGCACAGACCCTGACAGAAAAGAGTTGGTCTCCCAGGAGTACATACACAGGCTTACAGGTCCACAGGAGAGACAAGCTCCAGCCAGAGACAGGAAGACCAACCAGCACAAGAGATAACCAGATGGAGAAGGGCGAACAAGAGAACCTACCAACAGAAAACAAGGCTACTCAGCAACGTCAGAACACATTTCTCCCACCACAGCAACTTCCAGATATCCCAACACACTGGAAAAGAATTGGATTTAAAATCACATCTCATGTTACTGATAGAGGGTTTCAAGAGACCCAGAACAGAGAAATTGTGAGGGGGGGTGGAATGATTGGGTAATAGTTGGGGGGAGAGGAATTATGGGACATATGGTGGAGGGGGGAACTGGGAAAGGGGAAAGCCTTTGGAATGTAAACATAGAATATAGAAAATAAAAATTAAAAAAAAATACAGGAGAACATCGGTCAACGGGTAAAGGCCTTTAAAATGAAAACACAAAAATCCCTTGAAGAAATACAGGATCATGGGTCAACAGGTAGAAGCCCTTAAAGAGGAAACACAAAAATCCCTTAAAGAATTACAGGAAAGCACAAACAAGTAAAGGAACTGAACAAAACCATCCACGATCTAAAAGTGGAAGTAGAAACAATAAAAAAAATCACAAGGTGAGACATCTCTAGAGATAGAAAACCTTGGAAAGAATTCAGGAGTCATAGATGCAAACATCAACAACAGAATACAAGAGAAAGAAATACAAGAAAGAATCTAAGGTGCTGAAGATACCATAGAAAATATTGACTCAATAGTCAAAGAAAATGCAAAATGCATACAGCTTGTAACCCAAAACATCCAGGAAATCCAGGACACAAATGAGAAGACCAAATCTAAGTATTATATGTATAGAAAAGAGGGAAGATTTACAACTTAAAGGGACAGCAAATATCTTCAAAAAATTACAGAAGAAAACTTCCCTAACCTAAAGAAAGAGATGCCCATAAACATACAAAAAACCTTCAAAACTACAAACAGACTAGACCAGAACAGAAAGTCCTCCCAGCACATAATAATCAAAATAACAAATGCACTAAACAGAGAAAGAATATTAAAAGCAGTAAAGGGCAAGTAACTTATAAAAGCAGATTTATCAGAATTACACCGAATTTCTCACTAGAGACAATGAAAGCTAGAACATTCTGGGCAGATCTCATATAGACTCTAGGAGAACACAAATGCCAGCCTAGACTACTATACTCAGCAGAACTCTGAAACACCATAGATGGAGAAACCAAAATATTCCATGATAAAACCAAATTTACACAATATCTGTCCACAAATCCAGCCCTACAAAGGATAATAGATGGAAAACACTAACACAAGGAGGGAAACTACACCGTATCAAAAGCAAGAAAGTAATCGTCCAACAAACCCAAAAGAAGATACCCACAAAAACATAAAAATAACATCAAAAATAACAGGAAGCAACAATCACTATTTCTTAATATCTCTTAACATCAACTGGCTTAATTCCCCAATAAGAAGACATAGATTAACAGAAGTATTTTTCATGTAAATCTTCAATTTTATCATAAAATGTTTGTAATTCCTCTTTCATTTAATTTAGTAATTTTTTATGTTTACCATTTTATCTGCATTATTTTTCATGATAATTTTAGATTTTAACATGTTTTTCAATATATTTCTTCTATTTTATCTGAGATGTTTTCCATGTAAATTTCTGTTTTTATCACAAAATTTTTTAATTCCACCTTTTAATTAATTTAGAATGATTTTTTAATATCTACCATTTTTTTCTGTATAATTTTCCATGAAATAGTTCATTTTAATGTGCTTATATATTTCTTATATTTTATCAGAAATATTTGCCATATAAATCTTCAATTTTACCTGAAAGTGTTTATAATTACACTTTCAATCAACAGAATTATTTTTATGCCTACCATTTTAGCTGTATAATTTCCATGATAATCTTCAATTTTAACATGTTTTTCTATATATTTCTTCAATTTAATCAGAAATATTTTCCATGTAAATCTTCAGCTTTATCAGAAAATGTTTATAATTCCACTTTCAACCAACTTAGGAATACATTTATGCCTACCATTATTATATCTATATAAAATTGTTCATGATAATCTTCAATTAAAAAAGGGAAGATGGGTCCCTTATGAAATTCTCTCTCTCTCTCTCTCTCTCTCTCTCTCTCTCTCTCTCTCTCTCTCTCTCTCCCTGTTCTCACTCCTGGGCAATGTAATATCAGTAGTTTATTTCACTATACATGCTCCTGCTGAGATGTATTCCTTTACCAGATGCCCAAGACTAGAGAAATAGTCACAAGTAATTCAAAATAAGCTTTCTCCTGTTATTACTTGTTTAATATATCTGATACAGAAATGGAAGGTTACATAAAACCAAAATAAGCCTATATGATATTTTCTTTTTTTATTCTAAAGAATTATAAAGGTGTTGGCTAATTTGAATATTATATTATTCATTGTTCAAAATTCAACAACCATGCAAATAAAATAATTCTTATATTATTTTGCTATAGAAAAAAATAAGTTAAGAAAATAATATAAAACCAATAAATATCACATCCTTTAAGGATTAGTATAGTTATGACTTGACCATTTACAGTCATAAAAATAATAAGACTATATGATTCAACCTAATAAAATAGTACTATGATATTCTTATATATTGAAGTAAAGTGTGATGTTTATTCATATGTTTGAATTCTTTATAAGCAAATAATAGGTTAATTTGATAATGAAAGTGTTGGATTTTTTTTTTTTTTAGATAAAACCTCAAACAAAACGAGCATATGTTTTCTCTCACACTTCAAATATTGCTCATGCGTACTTTGTACATCGTCGTCTCAGGCCACAAACATTCTTCTCTGCCTAAGTATTAATAATGTATTGACTCAAGTATAACTACCACATAGGACTGCCTAGCACTTACACTTCTTTTGTTAATACAACATTGCCCCAATGAGGCATAACAGAACTCATGAAAATGATATAAAACTGTATAACATAATGCAAATATTTCTAAGTCAACATCCTCAGAAAACTTGACCCTTACTTGTTTGGAAAAGAGAAAGTAACATTTAGAGGAAAATTTATTTTAAAAAAATGTTCTGTGTTCAAAGATAATGTATCCTACTCACATTAAATTAGCATCTCCATTTGGCTATGTTTTACATTGTGTATTAATTTAAAGACCTTATGTTCTGTTGCTATATGTTTTTAGATCTGTTGAAGGAACTGCTCATATAATATCTTCAGCATATTCTAAGATTTTATTGAGAAAAGTAAGGTGTTTAACATTTCATTCCTATTGTAAAACTGTCAGGTCAGCTCAGGCAACATAAACAGAGACAAGAATGGGCCTTCCAGTTTAACTGGCTCTTAGGACAGTCTCTCGCATTCAGAAAGTGGCCATTTGGAGAAAAATACCATATGTCCTTAACTATTCAAAAATTAAATCTATTATCCAAGTTCTTTTTTCCAAGACATCATACAAAAACATAAGACAAAACCTTTTCAAATAAATCAAACTTTAATAGCTTAAAAAGCAAAATATTAATTATAACCTTTGAACTTCAGGGAATTTTATTGTTCTGGATGAGATCAAACATGCTATCCAAAATAACAATATTGATGAAACCTAATACTCTCTCTGATTATAAGATTCACTACATATTTTCTTTTTAATCCTTATTATTGAAGACACTGGATCAACAGGAAGTCATAAAACTTCCCAAGATTTTGTAGATGTAAATCTGAGCTGAGCCACTTCAAAGCTGTGATGGAATATGTGATCCTTTTAAACACATAAAAATGGCAAAGTCGGTAATACAATAAGATACATTAATTTAGGTTTTAATTTTCTTTAATTTTAGAGATTTATTTTATAGAAAAGATGGGAACACAAAGGTTGTTTGAATCCAAATTATAGTGAACTAATTACAGATTCTAGAAGGTGGCAGAAAACTCTTTTAGACAAATAACAATTCAAAGCAGTGCCCTCAGGAAAACCAAGATTAATGGCCAAAGTTAATTTAATTTCTAAACTGCTATTAAACTCTAACCTTGGCCTTATTTTAGAAGGGAGAGTATTGAGTTTGCTTTTGAGAAATAGCATGATTTTTGTGGCTCTGCTCACAGATTTATAATGAGGAAAATAGTACTTTCTGGCAGTTATTTCCCGCTTAATGAATGATGTGTCTGAATAAATGGATTAATTGAGAAATAGAAATAGAACTCATCTCCAAAATAATATGTATTATATATTAATAAAATTCTATTATCTCAATTATCTAAACATTTATTAGATCTGGAGATATAGTCTGATGGGCAGCATGCCTGATAGCCTGGGTTCAATCATGGCCCTCATAAAAATTAACAATAGTTATTCACACTAAAGCTTTCATGTTTTGCATTTCTAATTTAGACACTAATGTCTCACTGGAGTCATAAATTAAGTAAAATTTATTCTTCTCAAACTGTAGTCTGTTTCTATAACTATAATTCCAGTACCCCCATTAGCCCCTCCTTTTTTGTAATTCTATAAAATCTGTGACAACTCCAACTTCATCATCTGGTATTGAGAAGTTATCAAATATACCCTATTATTTCTGTTACCTTTTTAAATACTTCTTTAATTGAGAAAGATTACATCAGTCTGTCTCTTTGACCTTGTGCTATTATTATTCCTAAGATGATTATCTTTCTCCTTGTCCTGTAACAACAAAGCCAGAGGACATAGAAGAGGGCAAAAACATGAGAACAAAAATTACTTTTATTTTAGTTTATTTGCCTTCTTCAGCCACAGATTCTTTTTGTGTTAAAAGGAGTGATCTTTTGTTAAAATACAGGAAATTTTGGCATTTAAGAGAGGCTGAGAAAACATGTCAGGTTTTTACTCCTATTCTTAAAGCAAGGTCAGAGGGTAGAGAGCCAACTTTTAGTCCGATAAATTGAAAGGCCCATCACATATCTTCATCTACACCCACAGAAACTTGTACAGAGCCATATTGGGGTGTCTTGCCATATGGCAGGAACTTGACGTTGGTCAAGGTGAACTCCTCTCCCAGCCTATGAGCTATTCACAATCCTGCCCCACCTAGGGTGGAGTGCTCAGCATGAAGGTGAAGTTCCTGCAGAAGTACTTCCTGAATTAAGCAGGTGACCCGCCTAGCTGCCTAAACAGAGGAACCAACACCCAAAGAAGCTACGCAGGACTCTGGGAGGAGGGGCTCCCCAAAAACTGTTAAATTGTCTGAGCTCCATTAAACTTTGGCCTTGATCAGTGAACTATCATCTTGGCCCTGTTTCTTTTTGTCCGATGGGGATCCACCCCTCCGCTTCCGTTTCCAGGAACCCAGTTCACAGTAGCTGCAGGCAGCAACAGAAACTTTGCATATTTCTCTCTGAAACGCACCAGCCCAAGGATGCTGCCTAGTGGCTCGACCAGTCATAGTGTCACACAGTGGATGGAAAACGATACTTTTGATGATACTGCATTATTCATGGCATAATCCAGTAAATGCAGGCAAGAAGAGATAGCAAATTATTAACCGAATCAGTGACATAAGTGATTGACCTTGTGCAGCTCTTTGGTCTCCAGAAAAGTGTCTATTTCCATGTATCACTTGCTTCTTTGTGTTTCCAAACATCTCTTAGACCCACCACCAACCTTTATTGCCTGATATTGTACACTAAGAAAAATAATTCTATGATTTTTTTATTCTGTCACTGTCTACCAAAATTTGAAAAAAAAATTACAACATTGTGTGGCTTCTCCCTAAATATGGTTCTCTGATAGTGTACTGCCTGGTTTTCTGTCAACTTGAAACAGGCTGGAGTTATCACAGAGAAAAGAACTTTAGTTGAGGAAATGCCTCCATGAGATCCAGCTGTAAGGCATTTTCTCAATTAGTGATCAAGAGAGGAGGGCCCCTTGTGGGTGGTGCCATCTCTGGGCTGGTATTCCTGGGTTCTATGAGAAGGCAAGCTGAGCAAGCCAGGGGAAGCAAGCTAGTAAGTATCATCCCTCACATGCCCTCTGCATCAGCTCCTGCTTCCTCACCTGCTTGAGTTCCAGTCCTGACTTCCTTTGGTGATGAACAGCAGTGCGGAAGTGTAAGCTGAATAATGTTTGTGCAGGAATAGAAACCCTGATAAAGACAGATAGGTATAAGACTGAATCTCAAAATAGTTTTGATTTGCATTTCCTTGACAACTAAGAGTATTAAATATTTCTTAAAGTGTTTCTCAGACAATTATTTATTTTCCTCTTTTGAGAATTTTCAATATCCCATTTTTTAACTGCATTATTTGTTTTACTGAAATCTAGTTTTATATATTTAAGATATTAGCCTTCTATCAGATGTGGAGTTTGTACATTTTTCCCATTCTATAGACTGCTGCTTTGTCTGAAATACAATGTCCTTAGCCTTACAGAAGCTTTTCAGTTTCATGAGGTCCCATTCATTGTCAATCTTACTGACTGCTAACATTTTCTGTTTAGAAAGCCTTTTCCTGATCCAGTGAGCTTAAGACTATTCCACACTTTCTCCTCTGTCACGCTTAATGATCTGTTCTTTAATTCATTTGAAGTTGAGTTTGTGCATGGTGATGAGTATAAACATATTTGCATTCTTCTCCATACGGCCATCCAGTTTGAACATCACCATCTGAGGAAGATATTGTCTATTTTTCCAGTTTTTATTTCTGACTTCTTTATCAAAAATCAGGTGGTCCTGAGCTGTATAAATTCAGGGCTGAGTCTAAAATTCTATTCCATTGATTAACATTCCTGCTTTTGGGCTAATATCATGCATCTTTTATTACTATAGCTCTGTAGTAAAACTTGAGTGAGAGATGGTGATACCTCCAGAAAATTGTTTTTATTGTTCATAATTGTTTTAGCTGTTCTGTGTCTTTACATCTTTATGAAGCTGAAAATTGTCTTATTAATGTCTGTGCAGAATTATGTTGAAATTTGGATGGGGGAAATTTATTAATTCTATAGAATGCTTTTGGTAGGATGGCCACATTTACTATGTTAATCTTACCAATTCATGAGTGTGGAAGATCTTTCCATATTTTGATATTTTCCTTCAATTTTCCTTCTTCATAGACTTTAGGCTTTTATCATACAGGTCTTTCACTTGCTTAGATAGAACTACCTCATATTTACTGATATTGTAAAATATTGATTCCCTGATTCTTTCTTGGTCCATTTTTTATTTGAATATAGGAGAAACACTGGTTTTTGTGTGTGTGAATTAATTTTATATCCAGCAACATTGCTGAAAATCTTTATCAGCTGCATCAGTTTTCCAGTGGAATTTTTAGGGTCGATTTTATATACTATCACATCATCTGCAAAGGAAATATTTTGACTTCTTCATTTCCAATTTGTGTCCCTTTGATTTACTTCATTTTCTAATCTCTCTAGCTAAGATTTCAAAACTATATTGAATAGATCTGGAGAGAGTTGACATCCTTTTCTTGTTCTTGTTTATAGTAGAATTGCTTTCCGCATTGGCTATTGACTTGCAAATTGTCTTTCCTGTGTTGAGGTATGTTGCACTTGTCCCTAATCTTTGCATAACTTTCATTATGAAGAGTGCTGATTTTTTTTTGTCAAAGGCCTTTTCTGCATCTAATGATATGATCATGTGTTTTTCCAAGTTTCTGTATATGGTAGATTACCTTTATTGAGATTATAATTTGTGTAGATACTTTGTCTTTATTGTTTAATCAATTTTGTTTTTATTATATCAATTATGCCTCAGAACTGCCCTCCTTGTGTCCCATACATTTGGATAGCTTGAGTATTCATTTTCACTCACTTCTAGAAAGTCTAAGAAAATTTCTTTCTTAATTGGTTTCTTGACCTATGTCTTATTTGTTAGTGGTATTTTTTTTCCATGAGTGTGTACTATTTCTGTTGTTTCTGTTGCTGTTGATGTGTAACTTTAATGTGTAGTCATCAGATAGAATATAGGTTATTATTTCCATTATATTTTTTTATTGAGACTTGCTTTGTTTCTTAGTATGTGGGTACATTTGGAAAACTTTTCAAGAAATGATGCCAAGAATGCTTATTATTTTATATTTGGGTACATTGTGCTGTAAAAATGTAATGGGTTTATTTGGTTGCTAAACTTAATTTGCTTTAGAATCTCTGTTTAGTTTTATTCTGGAAGACTTGTCTATTGACCAGAGTTGAGCATTGATGGCTCCACGTTATAACCATTTTGTCAATACATTGGAAAGAAATATGGTGTATTTGTCCTTATATTGTACATTCACCTCAGTTATACCTTTTTCAGTATACTGTTGCTAATAGTTGATTGGAGTTCCATCTACATAGAGGCTGAGAAATCACCTACAAATGGATCCTAAATTTATTTTATTGTTCATTGGAAATCTTTCTAATGTCCCAGGGAGCTAACAATTATCTGTCTTATTGACTGCTTCTCAAATCTATGATGGTTTTAAAAAATTCCTAGCACTTACTAGTCAAAAATCACTTCATAAATCTACTTCCTCCAAATCTAGATTGTCATAAGGTTGTTAAAACTGTTTATTCTCAGAATTTATGAACTTCAATTTTATTCAGCTTTAAATAGGGCAGCTTTAATGTTGGAAACTCAAACTCTGTTATCAGTAATGAAGTCCCAAAGATCAGAATTAAATAACTTCATAAAAATTGGAGTCTGTTCCTAGCAAAGTGCGGGGTCTGTGAGACTACTGTGTTTTCCTTCTCATCAGGCTTATCTATTATCCCATTTTGGAATCTTAATCAATTCAAAAACCTCTGATCTCTCCTGGATGTATAAAATTTGCATTAATAGCAGGTAACTCCTGCTAGCAGAATTCATTGCTTTATAATGTGGATAACCCAGTCATTTTTCCCCCCAAGTGCTGCTGTGATCTCATCTAGTCACATGTGGCTGCCTGGCTTCAGTTTCCAAGGCAACTGACTTCTCTCAATTTTATTCTATTTTTCTCTCCCCCTTGGAAGCACTGCTCACCTTTAATGTCTATATTTCTGCTCTCTATTTAGAAACTTGGAAAGGCTAGCATTCTTAAATTTCTCTCTATTTAGCACCCCCTATTTGTTATTCTAATAGATATCTTCAAATTAAACCATACGGAGGAAGCTAAAGTAAATTACATAAAATTTAAGACTTTTAGTTCTTGGATGATTCGTTTGTGCAAACGTGGAAAGAGTGAAAACTCAAAATTGTAAATTTCCCATGGACTAACTACTAAATTATCACCAAGCAATCAACATTTCATAGCAAATATTATAACAGCTCTCCAGCATTGCTCATGCTCTTTACAGAAACAACCTTAGTGCTTACTGGTAACTTTCTCTGAATAAAGTTTCAAATGAGAAGTGTGAAGAATAGCACAGATCATTGCTTTTTATAGCATTAGATGACTAACTGAAAATTTCATCGTTTTTAACCTCTCCGGTATTCTTGTTATTTATATATTTTTATTTATTTATTTATTTATTTATTTACTTACTTACTTGCTTGCTTATTTACTTATTTATTTACTTACTTACTTTTACATTTTTAGGCCTTATAGCTGGCCCATTTTGAAGTGTCTTTGATTGTTTAAACTGGCCATGCCCCTCCTCATAACTCATCTAAAGGAAATTTCTTCTTTCAAAGACCTGCCTAAGGATTCTATTAACTGCAGTCTTGCCTGTTTCTATATTGTTTGATATCATGGTCCTGGGACATTTTTAATTTTCCAAGAGCATACATTTCTTGAGCATTTTTTCCCAGACAAAAAGCAATATACCTATCTCAATAGCTGACTCAACCCTGAACTTTGCCCAGTAATGCTTTCAATATTCAGACCGCCCACTTTTTGGTAATCATATGCTGTAGCTGTCACAATGCTCTGATAACGATTCTCTTTTTGGCTCAGTGTGCACCTTTGTATCTGCATCTTGACAGGATAAATGTCAATATATTTTTGCTTACTCATTTGTTTGTTTCAAACCTGTTAGTTCCAGGTGATTCACTTTTACCTTCCTATTAGGTCTCATCCTTGATGATTCTTCAGGGTCTTTGAGTTGTAATTGACTTCTTTACCCACTTTACTTCAGAAACATCCTTCATTAAAACACTATTTTTCCATGACATTATATTTACCAATTCATATGCCTTTCATAAATATATTTCCTTTGTTCTTTTATTGGATATTTTATTTATTTACATTTCAAATGTTATCCCTTTTTCTGGTATCCCCTCTGGAAATCCCCTATCCCACCCCTTGCCCCTGGTTCTATGAGGGTGCTCCACCACACATCGACCCATTCCAACCTCCCTGCCCTGGCATGCATTCCCCTACACTGGAGCATCAAGCCTTCACAGGACCTCTCCTCCCACTGATGCCCAACAATTTTTAACATTGGATTTCTTGACATACTAGCTTTAAGATATGAGATACTGTTTAAGTTTCTTCAGTTACTTTTAGTTGTCTTCAATTTTTCCCACTTGTATTCTCTGTTATTTCAAAAGAAAAGCTTTGTTTATTTTAAGAGTAATCATTCTGTTTAAAAAAAAAAGAAAAAAGAAAGAAAAGAAAGAAAAAAGAGTGTTCCTGAACCTAGGGATGTTACTGGAAGTGGGGCAAGATATTTTGCCAAAAGGACTAAAAGCACATTTGGCATATGGACAGCTAGAGGTGGAATGTGAAATGTGCTATCATAGATTATTCTTTTTACTGAATCTTAGACCCATGGACTAGAAATAGCACATGGGAAAGCACTAATCCAAAGAACAATCGGGCTTTTAAAAACCTTGTCAGCAATGTTTTGTCATTGATGCTATGGCCATCTGAATTCCCCATCTAAGATATGACAAAATCAGGCACATATTACTCCTTTGTCTTGCATTTTCATTTAAAACACTTCAGCTTACTTTTTTATCAGGGTTCTGATAAGAGAAACAGATGCAAGATATAGGGACCGAATGTGGTTTTATTTGTTGTTAACAAAATCTTCTGCATTACCTCTGTAATGTCTAAACAGTGGAAAATTACACTCCAAGGAGAATAAGTGCATTAATCTATAATTTCTAGATTAGTTCATTTGTCATACTTGAAGATAATAGTTTGAGGGAAAATATTTATGCTACAAATATGACAGAAAAAAATCACTGAAGGTAAACAACTCTATACATGAGTTCCTAGACACCCTGGTTTCAAGGGCTATTTTAAGTGGTTTTTCATACCTAGGAAAAGAGTAGACATCATGCTATGGGATTATTTTCTTTCTTTCTCCCCTCCTCCTTGTTCCCTGAGCCTTTAGGAACAGAGTTGTTATAAATGCCATGTCTAAGGCTGATCATTCACAATCACTTACTGAAGAGTTTTGAGTCTCTACCTTAACACTATTAACTGTATTGTAAACTTCTCTGAGTAAGATCTATGAATAAAAGCACAGCTCTGCTGATATAAACATGAATATTTAGAAGGTAGTTTAATAGGACAACAATTTAGCAAACCAACATCAGTAGTTTCTTCTCTTCATCAAGACATAAAGCTTGGGAATTTCTAGGCCATGTTTACAGTAGCAGGCATGAATCCCCTCCTGCGGATTAGATCTCAGATCCATATTATACAGAATATGCTCACCTCTATAAACAGTCTTTCTACCATGTATCATGCGGTGCCCAGCACTGGATAAGATCATTGATAACCTATTCTGGAACAGCTTGAATAGCAACTTCTAGCATGGAAATTAGCCATCAGGGAGTTTCCAGGTCAGATCAAGTCTGGTTTTTTGTTGTTGTTGTTGTTGTTGTTGTCGTTGTTGTTGTTGCTGATGTTGCTGCTGGTGGTGGTGGTGGTATTATTGCCATTGTTTTGTTTGTTTGTTTAGTTTTAATATCCTGAAACCAGCATGCCTTCTTCTTTGCAGCAATAGGTTCTTAGCCTCTAGTTGTGTTGAGAAACTATGAGGAAAAGCAATTGTTGGTACTTAGGTTGCTTCTGGGCTTCCCTGATTGATAACTCAAAGAAGTCACCTATTCCTTACACTATTTTTATTTAATAACCTCTTTCCTGGGAACATAATTTTTCCCTCATCCAAGGAAAATATAATAAAACTCCTTTCCTTTTTTGTACTTTTTAAAATTATATTTGTAAAATATATAGACAGGGGAATATTACTCTACTATAGAATGAACTTTCTGGTAAATGGATGACACTTGCAAACATTCTTAATGAGATCATCCAAGCTCCCAAAATAAACAGAGAACTCTCTGACCTTAATCCATACTTTCTCTCTATGCAACATTATCTTTCATGAAGTAGTGAGCTTGTGCCTCTTCAAAGGAAATGACATTCAGTTGGGTTGTATGAAGAGTTGCTACTGATAATGTGGGAGTTATTGTAACTATGGAAACACTCAACTTTATACTTCAATTTCATAAATAAAGTATATCTACTTAGCAAATTTGTACTATTATAAGTATAGGATTATATTGTCAGTGAACGGTTATCTTCAGCAATTTGTATGACGCTTCCCTGTTTGTGTCCACATGCCTTTGGGACATTTATAATGCAAGAGGTTTATCTTGCCAGAGTACCTTACAAATTCAAAGGTGTTAGAATTTGATTAGAGTTCAACCACTCTTCTCTGATAGAGACCACAGTCCACTATAGTAATCCAAATAGAAAATATACTCTACATTTAACTTGAAAACTCACCATATATACAGTATTTTCAAAACTGTTATTGCTTAGATTAAAAAAATGTTTTAAAGTAAATTAAAGCATGAGCAAACTAGTTTATCTGTGATATTTTGGTCTCCTGTGTGGGGCTGCAAGCTAGGCATGTATGTCTTTTAGCCCTCTCCATGGTTCATTAAAAAACCATCTACTTGGATGGAAAAAAATGTATTCTGCTAAAAAGTTTATTTTGTTTCTGTCTGAGTTTTGTGGGAAATGTCTAGCTTATTGTTTCTAAAAATTTTGGCAGCATAAAGGAAAGTATTTCTACTTCTTAAAAATGAAAGGGACATTTAATATGACAAAATAAGAATGAGAATATGCTTAGGGCATCTCTTTGAAGATGGTTAGGATGATCAAAAAAATTATAGGAAGGTGCATCAAAGAATCATTGCTTGGGAAAAATACCCTCCTCCAAATCGGACTTGAATATGCTGCAAACAAATGTGTATAATTATTTCCAATTTACTGGTGTTAGAGTTTTTGTTATTCAACACTTTGGGATATTGAAATTTTCCACACTTATAACAGAATCACAAATATTAATTAAAATTTATTTCATGGGTTTGTTATTGTTTTCATTTTGGGAGACAGGTTTTCATATACCCCAGGATGGCCTTAAACTCATTTTGAGCTGAGGATATCCTTGAATGGATTCTCCTGGTTCTGCCTCCGGCATGCTGAGGATAGAGTTGTCCACCACTATACCTCCATTGTGTTATATTGTGGATCAAATCCATGCCTTCATGCATGCTGGCCATATGCCCTACAAACAAATTAAATCCCTAATGTCTGAACTTCACATATTTTTTTTCCTGAACTCCCTTTTGTGACATAAGCCTTAAACTACAGCAGTCATTGGTTGGGCATTTCCACAAGATCTATAACTTAATTGACCCCACACATCTGGCAAGCAGGAGAGATTGTAGATTGGACATTTTGTGGCTGGGTTGGTGTCCCATCCGCATTCACTGGGACTGAACTGGTTACAGAAAGTGCCCAGTTTAGGATCCCTATCTTTCATTACTAGGATTCTTTGCTAGGGTCCTTCTTTTAGGCTCTCCATGTTTCTAATAGTACTGTATTTCCCTAGTTTTCTTTGACATTTAAAAATTGCTGTTAAAGCCTCAGAACAGGAAACGCCAATGATTTGAAGACAAGGTGCTGACTAGAAAGAGTGCCCACTCTGCAAGAATTGAAAATCTGAGTTTGAATCAGTAGCACCTACATACATGCCTATAACTCCAGCCCCACAAAGGAGGATCACCAGGAATATCTTGCCAGCTCTCCTGGACAAAACACTGAATTTCAACTTCAGTGAAAGACTGCCACAGAGAATAAGAAAGAAAGCAACAAAACAGGGCACTTAAATTTCTTATCTGACCTTTATACCTACACACACAGGCTCACACAAACGCATATGCACACACATGTGCACGTACACACACGTACACACACACACACACACACACGTCCAAAAGGTTAAAAATAGGAAAAACACTGGTTTGAATTCTTGAATCCCAATACTTAATTAGTTGTATAACATTAATTAAGCTACTTAGTCCTGTAAGCTTGGATTACTACATTATATGATACTCCAATACATTATATGAATAATAAAACCATTGTTATAGAAATACTTAGACATCAGAGACAACATGTAGATACTCCCAGGTAAAATATGCACAGAAAATGCATACGGGATGATGGTCTTTTGAAATAAGAAACAGTCTCTGTTACCTCTATCTCCTTTGCCTTCCCTTCTTGATAGTTCAATCTGCATTCTCCTTGAATGTTTTCTAGTTTACCTCCTTTGTTTTCTAAGGGGTCTTTCGTTCCTTCCTGCTCTAGTCATCTGCCAGGATGCTCTCCCTTTATAAGATAACGGCTATCTTATAAAGCCCTTACAGTTTCGGATCATTCCCCATAGCTACTGGAATAAAGCTCACATTCAGTATTCTTATGCGAGATACTCATAATCATCTTATGATGCGTGTCCACAAATTCATCTTTATTCCCTACTATTTCCCACAGAAACAATTTTAATCAACTCTGCATAACTTCCTGTAATCAAAGACTCAACCTATATTCCACAGACTGTTAGCTTATTACTACTATTCAGAGAACAGCTCTTATTCCTTTGCCAAAAGCTAATTCAGCTCCTACTCTAAGGATTTTCTGAGATGTCTACATGATTGGTGTAGATTTTTCTCTGAGTTCCAAGAGTATTCTAGGTACTTTGTAAAGTAAAGGGTTAAAGCACAGATACTAAACCTAGATAGCCTGGCTTCATCTACAGACTCTGATGCTTATTCTTTATATGTCGTTATGCTCTTTACTAATGAGGAAGAGAACATCTTTTTGAGTGTTTGCAGCTCACTGTTCTAATCTATAAAGTGAGGACCATAATAAAGGCAGGTAAAAATGTAAAGGAGGAGTTAAGCAAGTTATTTTAGTATGATATTCATTAAGTGCTAACAGTGACAAACAATACCACTGGACTGTACATTTCCTTAGAACCTTCTGGTATGCTTTAAAGTAGTGCTCTAATAACTCTTATTGTTCAAAGTATACAGTAAAGGATAAAATAACCACATTGTACTTGATGCAAAAAGCACCAGGGTGAAACAAGGAATAGTTTGGGGACAAGCTGGCTACACAGAACAAATACAGGGAAAGTATGGTTCTCCAGTGGCCGCATGCCATTAATTACATCTCGTTCATTACTATTAGCTGAGGAAATTATTAATAATGCTAGTAGTGAGCAGTCCTGGAAGACATATCAATTACATTTCATGGGAATTTGAGTGTGTTTAATAGAAAATTCATTTTTATTACCGAGGGAAAAATGATCACTTTTAATGTATTAGATAGCCATATAAATTAGCCATGTACTTTTAATAAAAGTCAACTATTAAGAAGATATTGTGGTAACTTCAGGGCACTAAATTCGACTCTGGGCTAGGCTCACAAGCAATTGGTAATGTACATATCTCCCAACAGCTCTAGCCATTTCTGCAGTGCCATTGAATGTTTCAGATACTATTTTTACATAAAAAGTAGAAGGGAATAAACTATGTACACAACATATAGTTCCCTACCCTAACTCCTCATTAAGATAGAGTCTCATGTAGTCTAAGATGCCCTTGATGTCACTATGTTTCTAAGTGTTGTGCAGAGGTTACAGACCCATGTCATAACACTTGGCTTAGCTTCTACTTTTTTTTTTAAAGTGATTCTCATTTTATGTGTTTGAGCATTTGTCTTAGGTGTGGGTCTGGTAACAGTGCAGGCCCAAGAGGGGATAGTATTCCATGGAAGATTCCTCACACAGGTTTGAGCTACCATATTGTTGCTGTGAGCCAAACCCATGGTAACTGCTCTTAACCATTGACCTACTTCTTTAGCCTCTAGTTTCCACTTTCATTTATCTTTCTGAATATGTTGTTGTTGCTGTTGTTTTTTTTTTTCTTGTTTGTTTGCTTGCTTGCTAGCTTGCTTGCTTGCTAGCTTGCTTGCTTGTTTACTTGCTTGTCTTTTCCAGATAAGGTTAGCTCTTGCTGTCCTGAAACTTGCTCTGTGGATCAGGCTGGCCTGGAACTCAGAGATCTACCTGCCTCTGGCTGCAGCCTCTGGAATTAAAGGGGTGCACCACCGCTGCCCAGCTAGTTTCCACTTTTAATAGAGATTATATTCTTAAATTTTTTAAAGGACATAGGGTAGCATTATCAAGGGTCCCTGAGCTCTTGTTTCTTTTGCAAATAGCCAGAGTCAGGGACTCTGTTTTTGCGGGAAAAGACAAGAGAACACAAGATGTCGGAGCAGATAAAGTGCACCTTGTATAACACAGTGATATGTGCTGACAATACCAAAAGAGAAATTGCTGTCACAGTTGCCCTTAGAGGAAACTTTGGTTGAGTCCCAGCAAATTCTATCTATATGATGCTGAAAATCTTATATACTGGAAACCTTTGTAGTTCCCAAAAGCTTATAGTCAAGTAAGGTAAGCAACCTGAAACATGCAGAGTAGCATTTCTTGGGAAAAATAGATCTACATTTTCTCTACATCTTCTTCAAAGATGGCTGCAGTCTGGTGTTCTCTTGAGAAGATAGATAATAAATCTGTCGGGCTTTATTTATGTGTCAGTAACTCTTCATAATCCTATCTTTGAGACTCCACACCCATTTCACTACTTAGTGCTATAGGGTAGCTGCCTTGTGATCTTAAGTAAATCAGATAGCATATCTGTAGCTATAGGGTAAGTCTACTGTATTGTGTATTGTGTGTAGTTATGCACATTAGAATTGAGGGCATTGCCCTTTGAGTTCTAGTGCCTTCTGATACTTGATCCATGGATGCTTGCTGCAGGGCCTCTGAAAAAATCAAAGCTTCAGTTCATTCTCTACCTATAGCATGCACTGCTCTATCTGATGATGTACTGAAAATTGACAATTTGACTATTAGATAAATAGGAATAAAATCGATCTACATAAAATTATTTCACAGATCTCTTTCCATAAATGAAGAACATAAGCCAACAAAAATTTATGACTCAGATTAGGTAGAGAATAGCCTGAAAATCAGGAGAGAAGCCAGTATCTCTCAGCTTTATAAAGCAGAACAATTTAGAGCTAGTGTTTTGATCATTTTACTCAAATTGTATTTTATAATTGTGATTGAATATTTAATATTATTAAAATAAAAAGTAATTATATAAGACTCTAAAATATTTTCTTTGTGTAAATAGAAGGATATTTTTAATAAAAATGAAATCGTTTAAATTAAAGGCTTATCACAATACAAATACTTCTTAAAATTTTAAATTCTGGCTACCTTATCAAAAATAATAGCATAATGGGATGCTCCAGTTTTCAAAAGTCATCTATAAAATTATTCTAGTAGTGAAAACAATATCTTAATTTCTATTTTTATATTTATCAAGAAAAGATACACTCTCTTGTAACAACATTGTAAACTTTACTTACTTATATGTAAATGTAGAAAACATAAACATGCTGTAAAAATAACCAAAGCAGTAAATGCAGAGAATGTGAATACTCTAGTCATCTTGGTAAGTAACACACCTGTATTTTTTTTAAATTAATCATGTGTTTACAACATAAATCATGATTTCTAGGTCAGAATTACTTGTAGCTGTCATAAGCACAAATTGAATGTTTATGAATTTAAGTAAAATGATTAGTCTGTAATGTTGTTACAAAAATATATTCAAAATATATTCTTTGTAATAGAAAAATGCATTTTACTTTGAAGAACAAATCTCTCTCTCTCTCTCTCTCTCTCTCTCTCTCTCTCTCTGTGTGTGTGTGTGTGTGTGTGTGTATGTGTGTGTGTGTATGTATGTATGTATAAATATATGTGTAAATATAAGATTTCTTCTATAAAGTGTTATAGCAAAGCATAAATGTTTTAATTTCTGGCAACATTCTGTTAAAGGGAAATTGTCCTTTTTATGATTTTGGATAAAGAACTCACTTGAAATGTTTTCATTAGAAAACACTTAGGAGAATTCCTGTGTATGTGGAAACAAAAGATTTGAGACTAATTTAAGGGCAAAGAAAGGAAAATAATGTCAAAGTAATGAAAGAAAAGACAGTGGAATAATAATCTTCAAAGTATCAAGTACACAAGGAATGACTATCTAACAGCAAGAAAACCTTGAAAAATATCTCATCTTCAACTACAGCTATTTTACATGTTTTCATTTTAGATGTGAAAATATGGGGAGTTTGGGATAATCTCTTATGAATTGTGTAATGCTCTTATTGTATTCAAATGTTGATTTCTATATACACACAGAGTTGAGTATGGACCAGACATTGCTATTGTAATTTTTATTGGATCATCACCTGCCTAAATATTTTATAAACATTCTTTACCATCACATTTTGATTCGTTTAATAAAGAATTTATAGCCAATATTAGAAAATGGGAATCATTACTGTGAATAGGATCAAGTATGATTTATAACTGAAAGAAAATGTCATATGAAAATCACTTAGGACAATGAATAAATGCAAATACATTTTTTAAAGAAATTGACAAGAACTTCAAGTATTTGAAGAAAGAAATTGAAGGAAACCTTGAAGATGGAAAAATCTCCCATGCTCATGGACTGGCAGGATTAATATAATAAAAATGTCCATCTTGCTGAAAGCAATGTACAGGTTTAATACAATCCCAATCAAAATTCCAACTCAATTCTTCAGAGAGTTAGGAAGAGCAATTTAAAAATTCATCTGGAATAAAAACAAAAATAAATAAATAAATCCTGAGGATAGTGAAAACAATTCTCAACACTGAAGAAAATCTTCTCGGGGAATCACCACCAATCTGGCCTCAAGATGTACTACAGAGCAATAGTAGAAAAAAGACAGCATTCTAAACAAATGGTGCTGGTTCAGCTGTGAGGTCAGCACTTAGAAGAATGGAAATCAATCCATTCTTATCTCCTTGTACAAAGAACAAGTCCAAGTGGAATAAGGACCTCCACATATAAACCAGATACACTGAAACTAATAGAAGAGAAAGTGGGGAAGAACCTCAAGCACATGGGCACAGGGGTAAACTTCCTGAGCAAAACACCAATGGCTTATGCTCTAATGGCTATGCTCAATGGCTTATGCATGAATTGACAAATGGGACCTCATAAAATTGCAGAGCTTCGCTAAGGCAAAAGACAATGTTGATAGGACAACATGGCAACCAACAGATTGAGAAAGGATCTTTACCAACCCTATACCAGATACAGGGATAATATCCAATATATTCAAAGAACTGAAGAAGTTAGACTCCAGGGAGTCAAATAACCCTATTGAAAAACAGGGTGCAGAGCTAAACAAAGAATTCTCAACTGAGGAATACTGAATGGCTCAGAAGCACTTAAAGAAATGATACTTGAGGTACTAGCTAGAGCAATTCGACAACATAAGGAAGTCAAAGGGATACAAATCGGAAAGGAAGAAGTCAAACTATCACTATTCACAGATGATATGATAGTATACTTAAGTGGCCCAAAAAACTCCACCAGAGAACTCCTACAGCTGATAAACAACTTCAGCAAAGTGGCTGGTTATAAAATCAACTCAAGCAAATCAGTAGCCTTCCTGTACACAAAGGATAAGCAGGTCGAGAAAGAAATTAGGGAAATGACACCCTTCACAATAGCCACAAACAATATAAAGTATCTTGGTGTGACTCTAACCAAAGAAGTGAAAGATTTATATGACAAAAACTTCAGGTCTCTGAAGAAGGAAATTGAAGAAGACATCAGAAAATGGAAAAATCTTCCATGCTCATGGGTTGGCAGGATTGATATAGTTAAAATGGCAATTGTGCCAAAAGCAATATACAGATTCAACGCAATCCCCATCAAAATCCCAACTCAGTTCTTTATAGAGTTAAAAAGAGCAATTCTTAAATTCATCTGGAATAACAAAAAACCCAGGATAGCTAAAACTATCAACAGTAAATGAACTTCTGGGGGAATCAATATCCCGGACCTCAAGCAATACTACAGAGCAGTAGTGTTAAAACTGCATGGTATTGGTACAGTGACAGGGAGGCAGATCAATGGAATAGGATCAAAGACCCAGAATTGAACCCACACATCTATAGCCAATTGATCTTCGACAAAGGAGCTGAAAACATCCAGTGGAAAAAAGATAGCCTTTTCAACAAATGGTGTTGGCTCAACTGGAGGTCAACATGCAAAAGAATGAGAATTGATCCACTCTTATCTCTTTGCACTAAGCTCAACTTCAAGTGGATCAAGGACCTCCACATAAAACCAGACACACAAAAACTAATAGAAAAGAAACTGGGGAAGACCCTTGAGGACATTGGCTCAGGGGGAAAGTTTCTGAACAGAACAGCAATTGCTTATGCTCTAAGAGCAAGAATAGACAAATGGGACCTCATAAAATTACAAAGTTTCTGTAAGGCAAAAGACACTGTCAAAAGGACAAATCAGCAACCAACAAATTGGGAAAAGATCTTCACCAACCCCACATCCGACAGAGGGCTAATATCCAATGTATACAAAGAACTCAAGAAGTTAGACCCCAGAAAACCAAATAACCCTATTCAAAAATGGGGTACAGAGCTAAACAAAGACTTTTCACCTGAAGAAATTCCGATGGCTGAGAAAAACCTTAAAAAATGTTCAACATCATTAGTCATTAGAGAAATGCAAATCAAAACAACCCTGAGATTTCACCTCACACCAGTCAGAATGGCTAAGATCAAAAACTCAGAAGACATCAGGTATTGGAGAGGATGTGGAGAAAGAGGAACACTCCTCCACTGCTGGTGGGACTGCAAGCTGGTACAACCACTCTGGAAATCTGTCTGGCTGTTCCTCAGAAAACTGGACATGATACTTATGGAGGACCCAGCCATACCACTCCTGGGAATATACCCAGAAGATTCCCCAGCATGCAATAAGGACACATGCTCCACTATGTTCATAGTAGCCTTATTTATAATAGCCAGAAGCTAGAAAGAACCCAGATGTCCCTCAACGGAGGAATGGATACAAAAAATGTGGTATATAGACACAATGGAATACTATTCAGACATTAGAAACAATGAATTCATGAAATTCTTAGAGAAATGGATGGAGCTGGAGAACATCATACTAAGTGAGGTAACCCAGTCTCAAAAGAATACCCATGGTATGCAGTCACTGATAAGTGGATATTAGCCTGGAATCTTGGAACACCAAAGACACAATTCACGTACCAAATGATGTCTGACGAGAAAAAAGGAGTGGACACTGGTGCTGGAAAGGATCAAAGCATCAGTGTAGGAGAATACAAGAACAGGGAAGAGGGAAGGGGTGGGAGAGTGAGCAGGGGGAGGGAAAAGGGCATGTGGGACCTTTGGGGGGTGGGGAACCAGAAAAAGGGAAATGAATTGTAAATATAGAATATATCCAATTTAAAAAAGAGAGAGAGAGGCCAGGGAAAGGAAAAAGGTATGTGACAAAAATATGAAAGTAAATCATAAAAGTTAAAGTTGAGGACATAAAAAAAAGAAATGATCAAAATCCTTAGTCATCAGGGCAAATCAAATCCAAATAACCCTGAGATTCTACCTCATACTATTCAGAATGGTGAAGATCACAAACTCAGGTGACAGCAGATGCTAGTAAGGATATGGAGAAAGAGAAAGTCTCCTTCATGGTTGGTGGGATTACAAGCTGGTCCAGCCACGCTGGAAACCAGTCTGCCATTTCCTCAGAAAATTGGACATAGGCCGCAGCTATATCACTCCTGAGCATGTACACAAATGATTCTCCAATAAGGACACATGCTCCAGTATGTTTATAGCAGCCTTATTTAATATGAAGTACTTTCCTGTGTCATTGCCACCACTGAGTACATGTTAGACTCAAGAGTGTAGGCACTTAACACCTCTCACACAATTTCTTCCTGTCCTACTTCTTATTTCTGCTGCATCCTAGCTATCCTAAGTTCAGTATAACCAACTTCCACAAGTTCATTCTGTTCAAAGGTTTTTTTTTTATTCATCAGGAACTTGTATGACATCATATGTGTCACTTATTATAAACTAAAACAAGTCTTATTCATGTCTTAATTGAGGTCAGATATCTTATTTTCATTCATGATATTTTAACTTACCTCAGTATATTTAACTCACCTGAGTCATCCATTTATTATTACTGATGCATAAAATATCTTCTCCTTAGAAAAGAAATAAACAAACGAATTAACATACATAATCATACGTGAGTGAGACACAGCTTTAATTAACATTAAATTTGATGTCAGATTCATCAGACCATTTAGTCTTCCCCAGGACAAATGCAAAACAGCTACATGAATAGCCAAGGGCTGCCACAACAAGTCAGTACAAATTGAAGGGTTTAGCACAACATAAATGCATTCACTAACATTTCCAGAAGCTAAAATAAAAACAGTGTGCTATTTCCTAGAATCTCGTTATCAATCGTGGCTCCTCTTAGCTGCCAGATGCCTGACCTCAGCCTCTGTGTCTATTGTTCTATGGAATTTTTCTTTGTCTGATCCTGCTTCAACACAGATACTATCTTGGGGGTGCAAGACTATGTCCATTTCTCACATTTTAAAAGGATGTATCATATTGAAGTAGAAACTGTCATTCTCCCTCCCTGAACCTGATTACATCTGGGAAGACAGTATTTCCAAATAAAGGCATGCTCACACTCACCATTGGGTAGTGGTTCAACATGTTATGGGTGTCTAGGCCAACCCATAATTCTTACTGCATCATAGGTCATGGACATTAGTCTTCATTCTGCTTTAAGTAACTTTGTATTGTATAAAATAAAGGCTTTTAAAAGAAGTCTGTCCATGAGAGATTTCATTTTATAAAGATATTTTTCAGTTCATTTTGAGACTTAGGAAGTGACTCCATGCCTTATGAACTTGCAAAGGATGCGATCTGGAACCACCCATTTCAACACAGAGTGATGAATGATATTAACCACAGTGGAAAGGGTGGCACTATGTAAACAAACTTAGAAATATTAAGACAAGTAGTGGCACCTGGCACATTAAAATCATTAAAAAAATAACCAGTTCCCACCACTCACTGGATGCTTTGAGCTGGAAAAGTATATAGCTCCTTTGTTTTGATTCCATAACAGCTAGATACCCAACCAACACTCAGATGGCAATGGCTCTCAATTGGCCTGTTATCTGACATCTATTGTATGTACCAAAGACATATTGGCAGAGAATTCATGAAGGTCCCAGTGACATAAGTTTACCACAGTGCCCGAGTTGGGCAACCTTTTCAGGTGCCCTCTATCTATCCTCCTGTTGACTAATCTGTAACTCGTCCACTCATTAGAATTTTCCAAATCTGAATCAGGTATTGCCCTTTCATTTCATGTCTAGACTCCATTCTACAAGTTTGGTCTCAACCATGAGTCCACAGAAGTCGGTCTGGACAGCAGCAGCTTCTTCTCTGAAGGTAGACTGTATTCCTTATTCAGTCAACACAGATTTCATTCTGATCCAATCAGTTTGTTTCTGAAAACTCATAAAAGTCTACTCTAGCCTTTCAAACATTTTGTATATATTGCATAAATTATGCATCCTTATACAGGTATATTTACTTTCAGATATGGGTCATATCATCTGAAATTAATATTAGTAATTAATATTGGAATAAAAGCATTGTTGCTGAGACACATTATCAAGAATGTGGAATTATCTAACAAATTGTTGTCTTTGAAATTGCCATACATGTGAATGTATGTTTGTCTAATAAATTCCGATGTTGTGGAAAGACTCAGCACTATTATATTGGTCTATGTTTATTACTTAGTATATTCATGACACAGGCATAAAATATTAGGAGTATAATTTGAAAAGTCCATGTAGCAGCTGTTTTCATAGTTCAGGAGGAGATACTTTGTGCATCTAAGTTATCAATATGTAGAAATCTACTAAAGTTTGTCACTAGATTTAAACATTTGAATTTAAGTAGGCCTACTACTATATTACTATCTAGGACCCATTGTCCCCCAAATAATGTTTCATTTCTTTTATTTTAAACTTTTGATGTGAAGCTAACTGCTACTTTGACTTTTCTATTAATGGTCCAAGTCAAGTCCATTTATTCAATAGGATCAGATTCATTAATCAACTTAACTACAAATCATAATGAATAATCAAGCCCCAAAGAAATAAAGCTGGTTTTATACAATACATTAACTTATTTCTCTTAATCTACAACCTTGGATAAGCTGTTTAATTTCTTTGAAAATAAAATCTTATATAATGTATATTTATCACCTGTATTTTTTATTTAATTATTAAAACATCTTTGCATGATATTGCTCAGCCTCAAAATAAGTTTCATCTACAGCTGTGAACACTAAAGCAGTTCTCTGTCCCATAGATGGCATGTGAAGTTATTGATAATAGTATAAATTACCAAGAATACATTTTTATTTCTATAATTCAAATGACAGCTGATTTGTGATCTCAATCTAAATTGCTTTTAGCAAAGAGCAAATGAGTATGGTAACGTCATACATCTAGAAGATGCCAAACTCCCACAAGGGTAAATCTGTACTATAGTATCACTTATACGTTTCATTATTTTAAAAATGTCTTTCGAAATGCTTTATAGACACTGCAAGTTGTGCATAATGTCATTTAACATTCCAATGCACCAAAAAGCACCATGCAAGTGTTTGATATAATGTTGAAAAGATTTTCATCTGAAAGTGTACCCTAAATCTTAAAAAAATAAATCAACAAGTAAACATTTATTTTTTATTTTCACTTGTATGCATTGCGCTATGGAGGTAATATATTACACAAAGTGCAAGAGGATGAATTATAAAAATACACTTCAAAACTACTTCTTTCATGCCAAAACACATAGATAAATGACTGAAACCCTCTAAATATTGTATTGTATTATATAAAAGATACATTGTTATGAAATTTGAAACTCTAACCTGATACATATCTGAAATGCTTGGCTGGGATTTTCTTTATGTCCTGATTTCTAATTTCTACCTCACCTGCATCTGTTGGCATCCCTGCCTCTGTGATTAACCTGTTCTGATTATCATTGTATCAACATTTCCTTTATCAGTATGCCCTACTGATTCTCTTACCCTACCAAGTAAAGTAAGCACAAATGTGAACTTGAGTGACAGTTTTTAAAGATTGAGTAATACTGTTCTTTACTGATAACTTAGAAACTTAATAATATTTTGATATCAAAATGTGTACATGCAATCTGAGTTACTGTCTACATAAAAGTAATTGTTATATTAATATTTGATATGTTATAATTGTGTCTATGAAAAGGTCTGCATATAGTGAGTCATGAATAAATTACATCCTTTGTCAGAAGCTATAAGTCAAGAAATAACATCCATAAAATTTCCTAATTTTGCAGAATGATTCTGGCAATTGTGTATTGCCCATACTCTACTAAAGATAAACTGCCAAGCATGTCATTAATTGAATCTCCTTTCTTTAAAAAAAAGTTCATGTTTTATTGCCATCCTTTTATCTTAAACCTACCCTGAAATAATAAAATTTGTTGATGCTTCTTTTTGTTTTTAAACATTTACCCCTTTGATTTTATGTGTGAGTGTCATAGATGATTTTGGACCACCATGTGGATGCTTGGGTTCAGAACCTGATGATTCAAAAGAACAACATGTGCTCTTAATTGTTGAGTCATCACTCTGTGCACCGGTTCTTATTTCTTAAACAGGTGTCTCTGAAAGAAAGTCTGGAAACATAGAAGTATGCTTTGACAACAACTAAACATGACAACCCCTAAACTCAATGAAATGTTATTAATGATATTCTGTTACACTCAAAGATAAGAGCCTAGCGTAATTCTTATCAGAGAGACTTACTTCCTCCTTCTGATGGGAGCAGAAGTAAAGATCTATAACCAATCACTAAACAGTGCTTGAAGAACTGCATGGAATAAGGTTAGGAAGCCAGAGAGGTTAAAGACACCAGGAGGGCATAGCCCACAGACTCAACTAAGCAGGGCCCAAAGGGACTCACAATGACTGAAGTGACAATAATGGAATCTGCATGGGTCTCTGCTATATCTTCTACTTACATATTGTAATTGCTTAGCTTAGTAATTTTGTCGGAATTCAACAATGGGAGTAGGGGCATCTCTGACTCACTGGACTGTTCTTCAAGGACCCTTTTTCTTCTGTTGCACTACCTCATCCAGCCTTGATTTGAGAATTTATGCTTAGTCTTACTGGTTCCTATTATGCCATGTTAAGTTGATGTCTCTGGGAGGCCTGTATCTTCTGAAGAGAAACAAAGGAGCAGTGGATCAGGAGAAGATAGGTAAGGGGGTTTGGGAGGGGACTTGGAGGAATGAAAGGAGGGGAAACTAGATTCCGGATGCATTGAAGGAGAGAAGAAATTTTTAAAAAGGAAAATGGAAAATAATGAAAATGTAAGCTTATGCAGACAATATGGAAATCAGTATGGGGGTTTTATGCTCCCCCTCCCTCCCTTCTTCCTCTCCCCCTCCCTCTCCCTTTCTCTCTTCCTGCCCCTCTCTCTTCCTCTCCCTCTCTCCAGATATATGACCCTACTCTAATCCTCTAGAGCACATAGTATGGCCAAAATAGAGCCTAAAGTCTCTATAACCTATTATAGAGACATCTACATGTCCATGTTTACTACTAATCCATTCACAAGATAGAGAAAATGTGATGTCTAGATGTCCATCAACTGGTGAATGAATAATGGAAATATGATGTATTTATCCTGAGTAGTATTTTTCAGCTATTTAATAAATTCTGAATTTTTACATAAATGGATAGAATAGGAAAACTTGGAATAGGGTAGACCCAGAAATATAAATGTCACATATTTTCTCTCACATGTGAATGTTTCCTTTGACTTTCCTGATATGTATGTTTCATTTGGAATACCCATTTAGGTAAGGACATCAATAAAGGGTCACAGTGTGGGGGAAGGTTTCCTTTAAGGGAAGATGGAAAACAATGGCATGCAGAGAATTAATGGTACAGGCAGGGTTATAGTGAGATAAGGGTACCACATTAAAAAACAAATAGTTATAATGAAGTTATCCCATAATTCCAGAGTGCTAAAAGAAGTTATGCATGTTACTAGAAGTAATCATCAATCTTATCTAGATATGAACTTTGTGAGCTACACTAAGAGGTGGCCTCTCAAGACATGCCCACTGATAAAAAAAATGGAATAAACATCATGAGAATAAAATGCCATGTTAATTAGAATTAAGTCATACTCATTAAGACAATAGCCATACTTGGTACTATAATTTGGCAAAGAAAAGGTGCTTAGACAGGTCATAGGCCCAAGGGAGAACCCAATGTTACCATTATCCTTAATGGGCATAGTATTAAAAATGACCTCAGATGATTTACTGTTATACTCAATATTAATGTATCTCTCAACCTTCATCAAAGGAGATTCTACCTACAATAACTAACAAAGAGACCTGCAACTGGACAAGGGGAAGAGAATAAGAAACAAATGTTCAACCCTAAATCGAACATCTATATTACACCCTTTTCCCAAGGTTCATGGGTTATTGTGGAAGAAGTAGAAAGACTATTAGTTAATGACTTATTGCTGTGAAGAGTTACTGTGAACAAAGCAATTCTTATAAACTCATTTAATTGGGTCTGCCTTACAGTTTCAGAAGTTTATCATCATGGTGGAAAGCATTGTTCCATGCAGGCAGACATGTGGAAAAGGAGCTGGGAGTTCTGCATATTGAACTACAGGCTGCAGAAGGGGACTGTGTCTGCTATACTGGTCATGGTTTGAACAAATATAAAACCTAAAATCCTGCCTCCAGTGACACACTTCCTCCAACAGGGCCACACCTCTACCAACAAGGCAACACCTCCTAATAGTGCCACATTTTGTAGGCCATGTAGTCAAACACATGTGTATGGAGGCCATACCTACTCAACCACCATAATATCAGAGCAATAAATTGGAAATACTTAAAAAACAAACAAACAACAACAAAACAATGTCTTTTGTACAAAATCACTGCTATTATGAGAACAAGCATAAATCTTATGCGAGCTGAAAGCAGACCAAATCCCATTAGTCACAGTCTTATTTCTAGAGATGTTGCAATTTATAACTGTTGGAAGAAGGGCCACCTGATTTCTTTAACAGTTTTTTCAATGATAGCACAATCATACTCTACAGAAAGACCACAAAACTATGCTCATCACAAATTAGACTTGATGGGTGGATAAAAATGGCATGCCGTTGGATGGGAAGGGAAAGGGTAGATATGGGTAGTTGGAGGAGATGATGAATATGTTCATAACCCATTATAAGCAACTCAACCAACTGATTGAAAAAGAGTTCTTTACAAAAAGAGGTAACGACATGCTATCCTTTTGTAGATTGTATGATTTAACACACTAAGTCTTCCATCCCATAAAGATTCAAGTGGATAAATCATGTAAAATTAAGGACACACTGAATCAATAGGCAAAGTAAATAGCTTATCCACATAACAATAATGATTTAATGACAATGTAATAATGAAGACAATCCCATTTACTGAAAGAAGGAATTGAGAGAATGAAATGAAAGTTACGAAGCAAAAGTAAAAGAAAACAAAGAAATGCACACAAAGCTTTCTCATGTTTGCAGTTGAAAGACTGAATACAAAATGGGAATTGTAACAAAAGCAATGTATAATTCCAGTGTAATCCTGATTCAATACCATTGATGTGTGTGACAGATCCATTTTTGATGCATATAGGAAAACAAAACCAATCTGAATGACTAAGATATCCTCCAGAGCTACAGTAATATAATGTCATGATGACATGAAAATAGTCCTGGATTCAAATATAAAACTGTTTATCTCTATTTCAAAAAAATTACCTTGAAGAATATCCATTCTAATGAAAAAAATCAATCCTAAGAGAAGTGGATATCCTTATCAGAATATCAATGCTTGCCAATGTATCTCTCAGTGCAAGTAGAGATCAACTCAAAATAGAAAGAGCTCAGTTTAAAACAAAAGAATGAAACTACTAGAACAAAATCTAAGGTAAACTTTAAAAATTCTGCTAAAGGTAAGGATGCTTTTGAGAGGATGTGCCAACAACAGAAGAAAACCTTGTAATTGGATTATATCAAATTAAAACTATACCTTACAGTTAGTGAAAGAGTTAACAGGTGGAAAAAAAACCACAGAGAAGAGAAATTATTTTTTAACTCTGTCTTCAGAAGTTAATATTTACAATATACCTACTAGATACTAAATGATAAAAAGTCAAGTAAGAGAGGAAAAATGATCAGAAAGGAATATGCATCTTGAAAGATAAAATATAAGTGACAAACTTATAAAAATGTACTTAATATCATCAACCACTAAAGAAGTGCAATCCAAATCTACAAAAACATTTTTTTTCTCACAATATTAGAATAAGTCCTATAATAAATGCTAGAAAGGATCTGGAGAAAGAATAATTTATGCATTGTTGAAATAATTTATGCAATGTAACATATGTGGCATTACACGGAAAAATATTGAAGATTCTCATAAAAACAAAGAATATACCTAATACTATCATATTTCCAGGTATATATCCAAAGAAAATTAAATTTGCATATCTAATCCACACCTGCCTACCCATGGTTACTGCTACACAATTCACAATAACAGAGACATGGATACCCTAAACGGAAACTAGCAGATGAATGTATAAAAGATATGTTCGATATCACAGGAAATAGAATATTCATCACTTGTAAAGCATGTTCCCGCATCACTTGAAGCAAAATGCAAAAACAAAACAAAACAAAACAAAACAAAAAAGAGGGCATATTATTGAGGAAACTAAACATATAACGTACCTGCTTAATGTATGGAAGCTAAAATGTTCAACAAAAACATGAATAGTGTTTACAAGAGAGTGATAAAAGTTTTTGAGGTAGATATAGAAAATTGTCTAATGATCAATACTTTACAATCTTATATGCTGTCTGCATCTATGGAAACATCACATTAAACTAAGTTAATACATACAATTACCACATGGTATATTAAGACAATTAAACGATTTCTCCCTTAAAAGCAGAGGTGTCAGGGTATTATGTAGAATGTTTATTTTCATGAAAATAGCTAAGGACGAAAGTTTGATTTTGACTCATAATTTCCAAGAGTTCAAACAGATTTCAAAAGCCCCATGATTTTAACTTAGACAAGGTTGATTATTAAGGAGCATGACCCTGTTACTGAGAAAACTGTTTAATTCATGGCAGTCACGGAGCATAGAAAAGTATAGACAAGACAGGGCCAGCTATAATCTATAAACATGTCCTCAGCAATATAACTAATCTATGTCTTCTAAAACTTACCCTCTCTTCAAATTGTCCTCTATCAGTGAATGAAACAGAGCCCTCATGAACTAAATTTCCTTGGAAATGCTGTCATAGGCATATTCCAAACTAAACTTCATCAGAATTTTTCATTCCAATCTGGTTGACAACAAGATTAGCCATTAAGTTGGATAATAATAATAATAATAATAATAATAGAAATAATATTCAAAATTAAAGAAATAAAATATAAAAATACAAGAAATATAATTGATTTCATCAAAGCATATTGAACTCCATATGAAGAGAAAGAATGCAAAAATATCTTCCTCAAGTTTGCATAAATAATCATGATTAAAATATTCATGACAAAAATACCCCTAACTCTTAAAACATAAATGTATTGATCCTCTTATGTGAATAAAAATGAAAACACTGAAATTAGAATGCTGAATATTTTTCAAAGAGATATTAGTAAAATTGTTTCAAAATAATTGTTTATTAAACTAAAATGTAGAAAGATATAAAAATACAAGAACATAAAACAGCACTGAGTTCATAATAAAGAGTTCATATATTATACACAAACTAAAAGAATAAACCACCTGATTCAAGTGTTAGAAATAAATCAATATAGATATCTCAACTAACCTGGACCCCTAGATCTCTCAGACACTGAGCCACCAACCAAGCAGCATAGACCAGCTGATATGAGGCTCCCAACACATATACAGCAGAGGACGGCCAGGTCTGGACTCAGTCATAGAAGATGCACCTAACCCTCAAGAGACTGGAGGCCCCAGGGAGTGGGGAGGTCTGGTGGGATGAAGGAACATCCCCATGGAGATGGGGTGAGATATGGGATGAGGAATAATCAGAGGGTGGACCAGGAGGGGGATAACATCTGGACTGTAAAAAAAAAAAAAAAAAATAGAATAAAATTAACAAACAAAAGAAATGCAAAATCATAGAAGAAATTATTATTGTTGAAACATAAAAGTATAAATCTTAATATACCCTAGAAGAATTTATGATTATTTTCTTAAAAATCATTATATTCAAATTGTAACCCAACTTAGTTAAGAACAAAGAAACAAAGACAGTGAAACAAAAATATAAAACTTCTAAATGTGGAAAATTACAGCTAGTGAATTCACAAGCCACAAATTCCTTATGATTCAGTATCAAAATGGATGTGATAATCTATACAAAATTAATAGATATTTATTGAGTGAATTCTAGTTATAATACAATTTACCAAGTTTTCTCAGAAGAATCAGTAAGGCCTTTTATGAAAGTGGAACTTTACCAAATAGCAACCAGTTGTCTATAATCAATTTAGTTTCTTCTAGAGCACATATTTGATTAATCCTTTAACCATTATGTAGACTGTAATTTAAAAACTAAATTGTAATTTTTCAAAGCCATCATGAGTTATAAAATCTTTTACAATAGAAGTATAAAATATGAAAGAGTTGGGCCTTTAAAGTGATTAATAAAAACTAGCAAATCTTTAGTTAAACTAACTCAAAGACACAAAATGTAATAATTTCTAACCATAGTGAAATTGAATCAACAAATTTGTGGGGAAATGGATGTATTAAAACTGTTTAATGTTAATCAATGTGGTCCAAGTTCAGGAAAAAAAAGACCAGCATGTTTTCCTATAAATCTAAACCCTATCATACTATCCATATGTGTTTACACATAAAGAGCTGTCACTGAGGCTTTAGTATAATGTTTAGAAACAAGACCAAGAAAGAATATTAAGTAAGGGTAATAGTTGATGAGGAGAATGGATACAGAAAATATGGTTCATTTCCACAATGGAATATTTCTCATCTGTTAAGAACAAGGACATCATGAGTTTTTCAGGCAAAAGGATGGAAGTAGAAAATATCCTGAGTGTGGTAACTAGGACCCAAAAGAACATACATTGTATGTACTCAGTTATAAGTGGATATTAGCCAAAAAAAAAAAAAAATTACGAAATACCCAGGATACAATCCACAGAACTCAAGAAAGTTAACAAGCCTAAGGGCCCAAATAAGGACACCTCAGTCCCACTTGGAAGGTAGAAGAAAGCAATCACAGAGACAGAGGGAGGAAGAAGGGACAGAGAGGGAAAGGAGGGAACACGATCAGGTTGTGTGGAGGTAGGGGACAGGACTGAAGCCCTGAGGGTCAGCAGAAAGAATGGAAAAAGGCAACTCCAGGAGGCAGAAGGTAAGAGGATCCTCTAAAATGTACCAGAGACCTGGGAGGTGAGAGGTTCAGAAATGCCCTACAATGGGAAGAGGGAACTTGTAGAGTCTATTTCCAGTAAAAACACAGGGCATCAAGTAGAGGGATGGGATTGCCATTCCACAATGAAAAACTCTGGCCCAGAATTGTTCCTGACTGAAAGAACATAAGGGTCAAAAATGGAGAAGAACCTGAGGAAAAGGAGGTCCAGTGACAGGCCCAAACTGGGAACCAACTTAAGGGGCCTGACACCATTACTGGTACTATGGTGTGCTTACATATAGGATCTTAGCATGACTATCCTCCGAAAAGCCCAAAAAGCAGCTGAAAGAGTGAGATGCAGATATTCACACCCAACCCATGAATAAAAGCTGGTGACTCCTGTGGTTGAATTGGGGAAAAGCTGGAAGAAGCTGAGAAGGAGGGTACCCTCCAGGGACGAGAAGTCTCAACAAACCTGGACCTCCCTCTAAGAATGTTCAGACAATGAGTCACCAACCAGGCAGCATATGCTAGTTGATATGATGCCCCCAACACGTACACAGCAGAGGACTTCTGGGTTTTGGTTCACACAGAGAAGATGCATCTAACCCTCAAGGGACTGAGGAACATAGATTGGGGAGGTCTGGTGGGGTGGGGGTTGGGGGGTGCATCCTCGTGGAGACAGAGGGAGGAGATATGGGATGTGGAATAGTCAGAGGGAGGACCCGGAGGGGGATGAAGACTGATCTATAGTTCCAATCAATCAATAGATGTTAAACTCAACTGGTCACAAGACAAAACAAAACATAATGCATGTGGGAGAATGATGAGTAAAGAAGGGGAATTAAGTATCAAGGTTCATAGAGAGGGTCATGAGAGTAATAAAAATGCATCTTATATATAATTGAAATTGTCAAAGAAACAGACAAAAACTTTTTCCTGCTCTTGAAAGATTAAATATTTGAAGATAAATACAATTTAAAAGAAGACACAATATTTTACCCAGAAATAATGATAAGTAGAAATGTCTTTGTCTATTAAACATTGAAACTGGTACCATTACTAACACACTCTGATAAAAGAAGATTGAAGTAATTTATATTTAATAAAAATTCAATAAGAAAATACAGATTTGAGCTAAACAGATTATTCTAAATATTATATGAAAATATTAATATAGCTCACAGGGAAGTTCTGCATGGCAGAAAATATCTCAGTGAGGAGCCCTATTATTAAGTCCTATTATTAAGTATGATAGCAGGTTTCCAAAATCACAAGACAGTGTATTAATATACCAACAAAACATTGTGCTAAAAGCATCAATCAATAAATCTTAATAAGTACATTGTAATATAATTTCTACATCTGAAATTAGGAGGTAAGAATGATCCATTTCATAAAGTACCTGGGAAAAGTGAGGTGACCACTTATAAAAAATAAATCTCAGATAATATACAAGGAAGATTTCAAAATGAATCAAATATTTAAATGTCAAATGGTAACAACAGCAAGCTGTAGATCAGGGAAATAAATGACCTTAATTCTCTTTTGTAAAATCACATTGCCCTGATAATTATAGGATCTAATTTCCTACTTCTTAACCTGCTGTACATATTTGACCATTTTGCAGCTGTTCATTTCCATTTAAATTTCTCTCTAATCTTTCTATGCAACTTCTGAGTTAAGCTGAGGCAGTGGCCAGACAGATGGTTAACTACTCCAGAAGGTCCACATATAAAGAACTATGAACTGTCACTGGGAATTAGAAAATAAAAAGGAATTTCCTAGACTTTTTCTGAGGCTTTAATGAGAGCAATTCCTGGGTTAGTTGCAATTTTGTAAGAAACTCTACCTTGATTCACCTGACAACAGAAAACAGTCTTAAGAAAAAGCCTTTTTCTGTGGTAGGACTTATAAACTGTGAAAAACTCTGTTTTGTTGGAGGTTATACAGGTGAAGGAATAGGCAAGATGAGGCTAAGTCTTTTTTAAATAATATCCTTAATTGGCATACATTCATTGCATATGGAAGAGGATCCCAGGACACTTTGTTTTATATGTAAGGCACTTTGAGTGTACCTCCCCACACATACCCTTCTCCCATTCCTCTTCTGAGTAGTCTCCTTTATACTTCTACTGTAGAGTTTTAGTTCTACTTTCCCATTATACAAACACCTGTAATTTTATGTCTATTTAATAGTTAGAATTCACAAGTGTATAAAAATAATGCAACATTTGTCTAACACTAAGAATCCCTTTATAAGATTACATCTAGTTGAATACAATTTCCTCTGAAGAACATAACTTTGTTCTTTCTGGCATATAAAAATCCAAATATGTACAAATGATATTTCTTTATGCATTCTTCTATTGATGGACATTTGTACTGGTTTCATAACGGCTACTATGACAAACAGTACAATAAAACAGATCTGGAAGCAACTCTGTGATATGCTGACTTGGAGTACATTGGCCAAATGCTCAAGAGAAGACTTTTGGCAACGTCCTTCCACACAGGTCTATAGCCTGTTTAATAAGAAGCAATCCAATTGAAGAATGGCAATAATGCTTTGGTAGACACTTAGCTGTTGGGCTGAAGCAAGGACTTTTATTCTCTTGTCTTCTAGATTCACTGTTTTAATTTATTATATAAATCTAAGTGCAGCACTTTTTCCTTTTTGTTTGTGTTGGTTTATTACTCTGTAGATTTGTGAAAAAGGCTTTGCCCTGTAGTCTATTTGTTGGCCTAGAATTTGCTTTGTATCTGCCTCAAACAATTGGTCCACCTTCCTCTAGTTCCCAAGTGCTGTGATTATAAGCAGACATCACCATACCCAGACAGATCTTTGACATTTTGTAAATGATATGAATTCCCAAGGTGGTAATTTATCAGATATTACAGTACTTGCATAACTCAAAAATTAAGAAAATATATACTAATGCTTCCAGAACTATACAACACTACATTTATTACTAAAACATTGGGTTTCAAATACTATTAACAATTTTTTATTCAATCATTTTCTTAAGCCAGGGATATCAGGTCAGACTGACTTTATGAACAGTGTAGAGAATAGACCCTGTCTAGCTATGCTAGTAAAATTTAGTTTCTCTAGACAAAAGCAGAAACACCAAACTCATATAATTTTCACTATACTAATTTATTTAATATTTTCAAATCATGCAATAGGTATATTGTAGCAACGAATATGTAAGTTTTAAATTAATCTAAATAACAGTAAATCAAAGAGCTTTTCAGTGGTGATGTCTCTAACATGCATCCAAGTAATTTATATGCACAATTCGTTAAATATCTGTTGTCACCCAAAAGAAGAATGACACTGCAACATTATCAAAGGAAATATGGAAATTGGCAACCAGAAAATATTGCTAAATAGTAAACTTTAAAGAGTAAAATATGTTTCTTCACAGTGAATTTAGGGATACTCACATCATAAGAAAGATGGTAGGAGAATGTTCTAGAGATGAACTATAGTTTTCTGTGTAAATTTTAGTAATGGAAGAAAAAGAAGAGATCACACATTCCCACTTTATGTCTCAAGGCAAGACATAAAGTGTCTCAAACATGTACCAAGTTTGCATTGTGATAAGATAAAGTTTTCCATTTAAAGTTGTAAAACATAACATGCCCTTTAACAATTCTAAGTAAGAGTTAATATAACACATGTCTGATATCAATAAATGATCTACTACCTGCCAGGGAGAGCAGGTTTGACATTGTACAGTTGGGTACTCTGATTAGCAAAAATAAATCTTTTTCAAGCTTGCATCCTGCAGAGCACCGAATCTCTACCAAACTGTATCATCTATATATAGCTATATTTTAAAAGAATTCTCTAAAGTGTAGATGTCAGGACAGGATACTCAAATGTCTCTTCTTAAAAAACTTCTAGAAATATTAAAATACTTTCTAAAGAAAAAACATTATAGAAAATTATTAGTCATACAAAATATTTCATTTCAGAACTTATTTATTGCTATAACAGTAAACACCTAATACAAATAACCTGACACATTTTTATGGTATAAATAATATCTTTAAACTTAGTAATTTATGTAAGTAGTTATGAATTACATACACATTTCATCACAAGTTGAAAAAAAATCAACTAATTATTTTAGAAAAAAAAAGAGTCTTATCTTCTTGAAGAGCTCCTCCAAAATTCAGTTTTTAATTTATATTTTATTACAGAGAAAATACAAATAGAAATGTTAAACAATACAGGTAATTTTTAAAAGAGTGACACTGACCGATACAATAAACATCTGAGAAATATCAAAACATTATTCAGACTTAGAATATATTTTGCATATTCTATCTATGGACTCATGAATTTATTGTCTAATTCTTGAATATAAATAATAGAACTACTCTCTGAGACTAGAATAATAAGTTTGGAGCATAGAATTTTTTAAAAAGATGAAACAAGTCTGCTGATTAATAAACAATGCAATAACTATTGCATAGCAAGCAATAATAATAAGTAAAGCCTTAATTAGTATTGATTACATGGGATACTTGAGATTTGACTGAATATCTGTGAGAGATAATTCAAAACTATAGATTCTAGACTTGAGGAAGAATAAAGAATAAAGAATACTCGAAAAATTGATAAAATAATATTTACGTATTTACAAGTAGATCATAACTTCTCACAATGAGTATGATTTTTAAGGTCTGAGACAAGCTGAAAAGATAATTCATTCAGCTGTTTCTTCCACATAATGAGTAATGTTAGAGGTGCTTTGTTCTAAATTTAGTTTTATAGCAACAATGATAAGAACAGAAATGGCTAGGATGAGCTTTTGAAAACTCAAAGCTTACCACAAGTGACAAACTTCCTTCTAGAAGATACATCTCCTTCAATAATGCCAGAACTAACCCAACAAAGCCACACCTCCTAAATCTTCTCATACATTTCCCTAACTGGGACCTAACATTCCAATATATGAGCCAATAAGCGCTATTATCATTCAAACCACCACAATAAGCATTCGCCAGAAGCAGAAGAGATAAAATTCCCCTGAAATCCTTCAAAGATATACAAATCTTGTGAACATTTTGACATCAGACTTCAAACCTCCATACCTGTAACAAAGTTCTGTTTAAACCACACAGAACTTTACCAAAAAACACATGGATACAGACTTCTGTTAAAGAGATTTGCACATCAAGTGAAAGCCTCTACACATGAAGTTATGAGATATCTGCTTTGTTCTACTTTCGGTATTGTTCCATTTACAAGCCCAAGCTAATCTGTAATAAAATTGAAACCATATCGAGTTTCCCCAAGTCAGTTTTCCCTTCCTCACTTCAGGTATTCTGGGTACTTTCAGAATCGACCTAAATTCTTTTATTTTGATTGTTAAATTCCCTTCTTTGGGGGAATTTTAATCCAGGAGCATGGCTACTCTGACATGGAATCACATCCAAAGACCTAGGTCACTGTGATCTGGTTAGAATATAGACATGCCCTTAATACACACCCTTAATCTCTCTTGCTAGAATATAAACACACCCTTAGTACAATTAGGGCATTTAGAAAGAAGCAGCCAGATGGGCGTGGTAATCCCAGCACTTGGGAGGCAGAGGCAGGTGGATTTCTGAGTCCGAGGCCAGCCTGGTCTACAGTGTGAGTTCCAGGACAGCCAGGACTACACAGAGGAATCCTGTCTCGAAAAACAAAACAAACAAACAAAAAAAGCAGCCACATTTAAATGTGATGTGTAATTGAGGAGCAGACAAAGTGATGAATAAAAGATTTGACAGCACCTGTTGTCTCTTGAGTTTTTAATCTTAGCCATTCTGACTGGTGTGAGGTGGAATCTCAGGGTTGTTTTGATTTGCATTTCCCTGATGACTAATGATGTTGAACATCTCTTAAAGTGCTTCTAGTCATCTGAATTTCTTCAGGTGAAAATTCTTTGCTTAGCTCTGTACCCCATTTTGAATAGGGTTATTTGCTTCTTTGGGGTCTAACTTCTTGAGTTCTTTGTATATATTGGATATTAGCTCTCTGTCGGATGTGGGGTTGATGAAGATCTTTTCCCAATTTGTTGGTTGCTGTTTTGTCCTTTGCCTTACAGAAACTTTGTAATTTTATGAGGTCCCATTTGTCAATTCTTGATCTTAGAGCATAAGCTATCTGTGTTCTGTTCAGGAACTTTCCCCCTGTGCCCATGTCCTCCAGGGTCTTCCCCAGTTTCTTTTCTAATAGTTTCAGTGTCTGGTTTTATGTGGAGGTCCTTGATCCACCATCCTAAGTGAGCTAACCCAATCACAAAAGAATACACATGAAATGCAATCACTGATAAATGGATATTAATGAGCCCAGAAGCTCTGAATACTCAAGGCACAATTAGCAAATCCAAAGATTCTCAAGAAGAAGGAAGGAGAGGACCCTGGTCCCGAAAAGATGGATCCAGTTTTGTAGGAGAGTATCAGAACAGAGAAACGGTTGGGTGGGGTGGGGTGTGATTGGGGAATGGGCAGAGGGAAGAGGACTTATGGGACATATGGTAAGGGGGGAACTGGGAAAGGGGAAAGCCTTTGGAATGTGAACAAAGAATATAGGAAAAAAAGATGTGACAGAATGAACCAAAATGAGATATGCTCAACTCTCTGTAGTACAGATAAAAAAGGAAAGCTTTTTAAGAGCAGCACAGGGAGAAAGGTGTTGATGAGTTCAGTGCAGTTCAGTTGAATGCAGTTGAACTGAGTTCATTAAGGTCTGTTCATTGAGTTCACAGGCAGTATTCCCAAACAAAGCGATTCAGTCAGAAGCCATGAGAAGGCAATTTGAATCAGTCAGCTTGGAGAGAAGTTTGAGCCAGAACAGCTGAGTTAAACAGCAATCCAAGGCTCAGAAAGTGTTGGAAAGATCTGGTATATTCAGCAGTAAGCCTCGGAGATGACAAGTACATCGGGCAAACAAAAGTTACATTTATACCTTCCTCTCGCCTCTCTCACCATTCTCTCCTATTGTTCTTCCTCCTTTCTTTCCTTTTTAACTATTCTTTTATCATTATTTTCTCAACTGTCAATTTTAGCTTAGAAGTGCTAAAATTATTCAAGCACTTTCTCTAAAATCCATTTATTTTTCCTGATGACAACACACAGTTGAGGCTAGTCTTCTATCCTTATCCTCCCTTAATATAAAATTTTATCTGAGATTTTACAAATTTCTTTTGGATAAACCTGGACAGGAGATGTTTATTGTCCAGCTCTTGTCTCCATGAATAATTCCAAACCAGTGGTTCAAGGGCCCACACAACTAGGAATACATGGGCACTCCAAGGGAAGAAGATAATTAAAGGGAAATCTCTACAGGTACTCCACTAAATAACATGGTGTGGAATGGAGTCTCCACCATTTTCCTACAGCATATCCAGTTAGGTCTTAATTCATCATTATGTTTAGGAATTTCCACTACAGATAATGCTCAGAAACATTCATCTCCATCAGAAGAAAGCTAGTTAAGTATATCAAACTTAACTGTGACATTTAAAAGAAGAATGAAACTGTGACAAAATAAAACCTATTAACTGTGGTTCTCTTTCTGATGTTTTTTGTACAGAGCCATATTGGGGTGTCTGGCCATATGGCAGGAACTTGACATTGGTCAAGGTGATCTCTCCCAGCCTTTGAGCAGGGATTCCTGTGCTATTCACAATCCTGCCCCACCTAGGGAGGAGTGCTCAGCATGAAGATGAAGTTCCTGCAGACATACAAATTTCTGAATTAAGCAGGTGACCCGCCCAGCTTCCTGAGCAGTGGAACCAACACCCGAAGAAGCCACCCAGGACTCTGGGATGAGGAGCTTCCCCAAAACTGTTACATTGTCTGAGCTCCATTAAACTTCAGCCTTGATCAGTAAACTATCGGCTTGGCTCCCCTTCTTTTAGTCATTCCCCATTCATCCCTCAGCTTCCGTTTCCAGGAACCCAGTTCGCAGTAGCTGCGGGGCAGCTACAGTTTTTAAGCAAAATACAAAGACAGTAAAATACATTTTAATTAGAAGAAGAAAAAGAGATTGTTAACTAGTTAAATACAGTTTGATGTCACAATTTATTCAACAAATAATGAACAATGGGATTACTGTTCTGGACATTGGGATTACTGTGGTCTGCAGTGGAAGACCCTGTCTTTCAGAGTTAATTATAGCAGAAATACAGAGACTAAAAGATAAAATTATTTAATTACTCAAAATGTAATTTCATTTCAAAAGCTTTGTAATAAAAGTATGTAATTCTCTGTGTATTTGTCAAGTTTGACTCCAGGCATCCTTGTCTAGTGGGCCACGACCAGCTATTAATTCCAAACACAATACTCAGAGAGGTCTAATACCTCTGATCTCTTTATATAGGCAATGCAATGATGTGCACATAGCCAACACACACATACACACACACACACACACACACACACACACACACACTCACACACACATACCACTTAATAATACTAGAAATATTTTTTAAAAGAAACTTCATAAGCAGTTGTGCAAAACCTGGTTCTGGTATTGGAGTAATCAGAAAAGATCCTTTGAAAAGTAAAGTAATGAAGCCTAGGAAGATATCTTCAACTTGAGAACACTTTACATTGCCAGAAAAAAAAAACATGTAAATTAATGGTTTAGGGTAATCAATTCTGAACATTTCAAAAATTAGTATAAGATACACATGAGTATTGCTGAGGAAGCAGAACAAAAGGCGGAAATGGTAAGAGACAGAAATATAGGTATAAAGGCTGAATCATGGTAGTCTTGACACAATCCAGGATATCAGGAACACACATTTAAAAGTGTTTTCTAACAGAACTATTGACATGTTTGTAGCCAGCTAAGTGACAAAAGAGTGGCAAACAGTAAAGACTGGAGTCTAGGGGAGATATCCAAGCCATAGAAGATCTTAATTTGGTCAATAACAGTGGCAGAGTTAAATATAGGCATGATTAGGTTACAATAGCATGCAAGAGTAAGAGCTAAGGCCTGCCTATTGGTACAGGCAGATGTGTGGATATTATGAATATGTAAATCTCATATGTATATATACATATATATTATATGTTATATATCATATATAATATCAGTTATATATATTGTTATATGTAATAAACACACACATTTTATATATAGTTTTTTTTTTCTTTCTCTGCACAGAAGATGGAAGGTCAGCTTGAATAGCATAGCAACATCCTATCTCAAAGCTTTTCAAGGGAACTTGGCATAAAATTCATAAATAGTATCTGCAAGAGTACAGATTCATTCCTAAATATCATAAACAATAAAAATAATGTCTTAGTAAATGTTCTATCAATGTATAGAAACACCATGGCCATGGTAACTTTACTAAGGAAAACACTTAATTGCTCACAGTTTCAGAGGTTTAATTTATTACCAACATGATAGGAAGTACACAGTATTCAGACAGACATGGTGATGGTGAAATAGCTGAGTGATGGATAGGAGAGAGAAAGAGAGAGAGACAGAGAGACAGAGACAGAGAGACAGAGACAGAGACAGAGACAGAGACACAGACAGAATGAAAGCCTTACTAGGATTTTTGAAATCTCAAAGTGCATTGCTTAGTGACACAGGTGCTCCAAGAAGGATACACTTTCTCCAACAAAGCCAAACATACTGCCTACTAATCCTGCCCAAATAGTGACACTTTCCAATGACTAAGTATTCAAACGTATGAGCCTATGAAGGTCATTCTTATTCACACTACCACAAATAATATGGAATATAACAGAATTCTGGACAGGCCATGCACAAATAGAAAGTAAAAGCAAAATATAAGAAAGATTTTATTTATGGACTAGAAAATACATTAGGAGAAGTGAGAAGAGGGGCAATTTCTAGAGCTGTAAGGGAGGCACTGTCATACAGATACCACTTGTGTGAGAGAATATAGTTTATATGTATTACATTAAACTGTAGTTACATTATTGCACGTGAGAATTCAAGAAGTAATTCATGTCATAGCTGGCCCTGGGATTTGTTGTGTAACAGTTATATCCTAGATTGAAACGTTACATTCTGAAGGAAAGCTCTTCAAGCAGACAAGTAAAAGACTTAAAATTACTTCAGGAAGTCTGTGAAAATGACCAGATTCAGTAGGCCCCTTCTTGCTAGTCTAAGTACTAAATGCTACAAATAAACATTCACACACAAACCAAACTGCAATGAAGTCTCTAAGACCCGACCAGTTGCTTGGGAGAAGTAGAAACCTGCAGAGCTACCTGGAGGCAGGTTAGACCAGATTCACTTGGAAAGGATACTGTGCAAACTGTCAAGCTGCCTGCAGGTTCTTCAGTATGGCTCAGTGCTGCCATCTATTCGGCTGTGGGCTTTGGTGATGCAGTAGGCCATAAGTCATTTGTGTTATTGTAAGTAACTCTTCCTATAACCCCAATAAATTTCATAGTTCACTAGGTTGGACTTTGGTGGTATCTGGACTTTTGTTGATCATGGGCATCCCATGTACAGTGAGTAGTTGTACAAGGGGGAGTAAGTAGATGTGTATACAACAATTCCCCAAGAAAAGTTTTGTTACAATATGTTTGGCACATGAACTGGGACATGGTAACACTAAAGATATACTGGAAAGGGGTGTGTAAATGGTCCTGGCTATGGGTAGAAGGTATTGAAAGGATAGGGTTGCAAGCTGGGAATCCCCCGTGCCTGGGTCTGGGGTGACCCCAGGGGAGTGGAGGTTTGACCCATTCTTTCCCGGGGTCCGGCTGCGAGCCTCGGGCTGGGAGTGTCCCTGGCATCTTTTCCCGTCTCCCTACGCAGAGTGGCTGTGGCAGGGACGGGCATGGCTGGCGGCTGGCGGAGTCACCATGGGGGGGCTGTGGGGCGCCTGCCTGGGGGGCACTTGGGTCCCCAACGCCTATTGCCAGTGGGGGAGGGTGGGCGCGACCCTGTGCGTGGTGGCCACATAAGCGGAAATGACTTAACTAGTTCTTCCGGCCTCTGTGAGAGGCTGATAAGTTCTCAGAGAGTGCAGGTTCAGATGGTTTGAACTGATTGGCTTAGAAGCTTGTGGTAGGCGGGTTCTATTATAAGCCTATAAAAAGCTCATCCAAGCCAGCCCACACGGGCTCACTTCTTTTACCCTGCATGGGGAGACTGTGACCCCAGAGCTCTGGAAATTAAAATCCTCTTGCATATTGCATCAGGTCTGTCTCTCCTGAGTGTTTCGGGGTGCCGGTTTCCGAGGCATGGGGTGCTGGAGTACCCCCCTTTTTTTTCTTTCGGATCTTACAGTATGAGTGCAACTGAAGCTGAGCAACTTCATGAGGGACCATTAACAGTGGAAATTACAATGCTGTTGTCCTAAACTATATAGTGTAGGTTAATTTATCTTTGCTCTATGAGAGCAGTTGTGCGGTTCTTTCTATGGGTTGTGTGACATGCCACAAAGGATACACTATCAGGAATAAGAGTGTTCCTGGAAGGAATCCCAGGCTGGGACTCTTCATGTATCAGGTACAGAGTAGCATGCCTACTTGGTAAATATTGTCCATCATGTGAATATGCAGAAGCCCTGAGTCAGTTAAAAGATTAGAGGAAAATTTGAAGTCCTTGAGATCAGAGCACAGGAGTCCAGACTCTAGTCAAGCGCTGGTGGATGTTGAGTGGCCATTGCTGTATTTTGTTGGAAATGTGTCTGAAATAAGGATGGCATTTAAGACAGGACCATGTTTCGTTATGGGAGCAATTGCACGAAAAAGGGAAGATTGGCTAGTATCCTCTATGTTAGCATCTGATTTGTCAAGTAATTAGATAAATTACAGGCTGAAAGAGAGAAAATCTGTAATGCAGCATGAAGATGGAGCCATTAACTGCTGTCCAATGCAGGAAACTGGGGTGATCAAGAAATAATCAGTGCTTCAATATCTGGAATTAGAAAACTTTTTTATTTAATTAATTAATTTACATCCCAAACACAGTTTCCCTTCCCGGTGCCCCCTTCACATTGTCCCTCCCCCTCTCTCCTTCTTCTCCTCTGAGAGGGTGACACCCCTGCCCCCTGTGTATGTCACAACCTGGCTCATTAAGTCTCTCCCAGATTAGGCACATCCTCTCCCAATGAGGCTAGACAACACAGTGATGGAAATTGTGATGCATGTCTACTACATATGTGCCCATATGTTTATTGGTTGGTGGCTTGATCTCTGAAAGCCCCAGGGGTACAGATGAGTTAGTTGATTCTGTTGATATTCCTATGGGGATTCCATCCCCTTCAGGGTCTTCAGTTCTTCCCAAACTCTTCCATAAAAGTCTAATGTCTGGCTGTGGATATCTGTATCTGATTCAGTCAGCTTCTGGGAAGAGTCTCTCTGAGGACAGTTAGGCTAGAATCCTGTGTGCAAATATAAGAGTGTGTCATTAATAATTGCAGAGATTGATCCTTGTCCATGTAATGGGTTTCACATTGGAAGGGTTATTGGTTTTCCATTCTTCAATCTCTGATCCATCTTTGCATATCTTTAGACAGGACAAATTTGGTTTTGAAAGTTTTGTGAGTGGGTTGTTGCCCTTTACCCCTCCACTGAGATTCCTGCCAGGCTACAGGAGATGGCCTCTTCATGTACCACATAACAACAGGCATCTTGGCTAATGTCACCTGTATTGACTTTTGGGAGTCTCCAGAATCCCTGGTCTCAGGGACTTCCTACAGATTTCCCCACTCACCCAATCCTTGGCAGTTGTATATTTCCATTCATCCTCTTGGCCCTTGAGCCTTTCTTTTTTCTCTCTCTTCACCGTATCCTTCCCTCCACTGATTTTTTTCCCTTCGCCCTTTCACACATTTCCCTCCCTCCATCTGTCTCCAATGATTATTTTGTTCCCCCTTATAAATGTGATTAAAACATCCTTGCTTGGGTCTTCCTTCTTGTTTAACTTCTTTGGATCTGTGCAGTATATCATGGGTATTATGTACTTTATGGCTAATATCTACTTATAAGTGAGTATATACCATGCATGTCCTTTTGGGTGTGGGTTACCTCACTCAGGTTGATATTTTCTAATTCCATCCACTTACCTCCAAGATTCATGAGGTCCTTGTTTTTATTAACTGAATATTAGTCCGGATGGACTGACTTATCAGAGACATTAGGGACACTTGATTGTGTCTGTGTGAGGTTCCCTCAAATAGAAGGGGCTAGAGGATCTTAGAGTTAAAACAGGTACTATAATGATGGAGCTAGACATGAGAATGTTTGGATCCCAGTAGGAAATCTCAGTAATGTAAACTAATATGTAAGCAAAGTTTATAAAGTAACAACAACCTAGAAGGGATAGATAAAGGGTGAAGCAGAGGAAGAGGTCTGTCTCAGGTCCTCAAAGAAAATCTGGCATAACTTGTGTTGGGCTGGCTGAAGTTGCTAAGGGAGGGGAAAATGGGATAGAAATCCAAACTATGTGCAAATGAGCTTCTGGGATGCTTAAACCCCAGGAGCAGTTCTTAGAAGATATCCCTAATAGAATAACACAAGCAATAACAGTAAAGCAAGGCTTATCCCACATGTAGCTAATTATCCCTAGCCAGGATTTCATTCAACAGCAATATATGGTGGATGGAGAAGCAACAGCTAAAGGTGCATCCACTGTGCCAACTCAGGGCTAGGCTGACCCAAGGAGCCAACAGTTGTGACTGGGAAGGGCAAGGTTCTCAATAGGTCTGAGTAGATTATGTCATCCCTACTAAATTCATCAGGCATACAGAAATAGAGGGGATGTCCATAAAAGAGCTCCAGGATGTGTATATGTAATGTCTTGGGGAGAATGTTGGGGGGTTAAAGGGAGCTAATTTAGAACTCCCTATTCATTCATTAACCAATGATCTGAGGAGCAAGCAACTGATACAAATGAATGGGACCTTTCTTTACTATATTTGTTACATAACTATCTTCTTAGTTGTGAACATCTGGGAATACCTGATACTTACCTAGAAAAGATAAGAGACTTTCAGAGTGTTCATGGGGGTTATCTTTATATTCCTTCTATTGGTGATAGGATGATGGTTCTTGGGGTTGCCTTGTCCTGCTTATCCTCTGGAAGAACTTTTGCTATATAGGTGACATGATGTTAACCTCTGAGTGTTTTGTGGACTTGGAATGCCATTGGAGAGACAACCAAGTAGAGTGGCACTTCCACTTACTTCCACTCATATTACATTTCAAGAAATCATATGGGTTGTTAAAGCAGAAGCTAAAGAGAAAGATCTGAAGGGTGTTCTGCATGAGTAGAGAAGGCCACTCCCCCAACCCATAAGGTAATTTACTGAAAACCCTACTGCCAAAGGTGGGTTACCTCCCCGTGAGTTGTTTGCCAGGGAAGCCCTGAAGTCTTAAAACCATAAGACTATTTATAATGCTGTTGGCTATATGCCAAAACTGGATGGCAAGACCCAAATGCTAAAGACATTACATGTTTGACTGAAAGGAATGAAGATATTGGGACTGCAATGGAAACTCCTAACCTGTTTCCTGGCTTTTTTTCCAGAATAGGCTAGGCACGGTGCTGGTAAGAACTGTCATCTACCTTTCTATTTGCTTATCCAAATGTAAATGTAAACCTGTGTGTTAACATACTGACATGCCAAGAAGGATGTGGCTGCTACTACAGTAGTGGTTCTGTTGCCATAGATGAAACCATCTGCTTTCTGCTTGAATTTAAAGCATGTTCCTTAGGAGAGAGTTAACAGCTGAACTGTAAAACAAGACAAAACCTGTAGTTGGAGAGTCCCAATAAGTCCCAATAGGAAAGCAATTTCTATGGTTTTACTAGACTGGTATGATGACACTATTAACATGTGTTTTTATATCCATAGCTTGCCATTGTTACCAGCCTCAACTCATAAGCACTGCTGATGCCCCGTAGAACAAATGACTCATTTTGGCACATAAGTAATATGACACAGAGGTCTAACAATTAGCCATAGGTTGACATCAATAGTCACCTACTCCAAGGTTCAGAGATCACTGTAGAAGATGGGGTGGAAGAATATGAGCCAGAGGAAGAACGAAAGGAAGAGATGGACTGTTGTATGATAGTTTCCTCCAAAACTGAAACATTCTGTTATGAAGACAAGCTCTTTAAACAAGATAATAAATCCCTCAAAATTACTTCAGGAAGCTCCTGAAACTGATCAGATTCACTTGACTCCTCCCTGTCAGAGTAAGCAATAAAAGCTGCAGAGAAGTTCTTCAGATAAGCCAAGGTGCCTTGAAGACTCTGAGGGGAGACCAGCTGCCTGTGAGAAACAGAAAGGAGCAGAGTTGCGTGGAAGAGATTTAGATATGGTACTAACGAAGGACACTCAAACCTGCTGAGTTACATGTAGGCTGGACAATTTGTGCCAGGTTTCCTAGCTTTTGTGAATTGTTATTCATGATGGGGTAGGTCTTGGTGATGCAGTTGTCTGTGAGACATATCTGCTCCTATAAGTAGCACCTCACCCATTGTACTTCAAGCAACCCTAATATAACTCAATGTAACTCACGGCTCACCAAGTTGGACTTTGGTCTGTCCTGCACTTCCCATTTGGGGCAACTATTTTATGCTACCACAGGCTTAGTTACCAATCTCTTTCAATTTATGCCCTTCCTTACTTTCTTGATTGCAACTCTTACCCCCATCTGCTCCTATATGCTTGAGCGTAATGGAAACAGGTCCCACATAGAAAGAAAGTGCTGTTTTAATATAAAAAGATATCAAGAAATAATGTCAACTCAATGGAGTATATTTTACATGTTTTTTTGAATATTAGGAATGACATAGAAGCAATATGTTTATATCAAGTATACGGTTATTCATAACTAAATACTATAACAGCAAAGCCACAGCAAACTTTATACATTTATTTAATGTATACAGTGTCAAGAGACTTTAATATTAAATGTATTCTATTTCTTTTTTTTTCTTAATTTTTTTTATTTTCTATATTCTATGTTTACATTCCAAAGGCTTTCCCCTTTCCCAATTACCCCCCACTATATGTCCCATAATTCCTCTCCCCCCCCCTGCTATTCCCCACTCATTCCCCCCCACGATTTCTCTGTTCTGGGTCTACAATACTGGATCCAATCTTTACAGGCCCAGGGTCCTCTCCATTCTTCTTCTTGAGAATCATTTGACTTGCTAATTGTGTCTTGAGTATTTAGGGCTTCTGGGCTCATTAATATCCACTTATCAGTGATTGCATTTCATATGTATTCTTCTGTGATTGGGTTAGCTCACTTAGGATGATATTTTCCAGATCTAACCATTTACCTACAAATTGCATGAGTTCATTATTTTTAATTGCTGAGTAGTACTCCATTGTATAAATATTAGTGTGGTATGCAGAAACAAAAATGATTCAAAATATTTCTTAAAACTTTTCTACCTATCATCTTTTTCATGATATTAAAATAACATAACTAAATATTTCCTGTTATACTCTAAAGTCACAGAAATCATTTTGTAGCTTAACACACACAACTTAAATAATTTAATATTTGCCTTCAAGAAATAAAATATAGAGGAATTAAACAGGAAAGTAAAACTCTCAAAATTAATTCAGGAAGTCCCAGAAATTGATCAGATTCACTAAACTCCTCCCTTTCAGAGTAAACCCTATATTCTGTTTTAATCTTCTTTTTACATTATTTCTTTTATTGTTTTTTCATATTTAAAATATAATTATATCAGTTCCCTGTCCATTTTCTCCCATATATACCTCCCAGCTCTCTTCCAAATTCCTGGCTTCTTTTTTCTTTAATTCTTGTAACATACAAATAAGGTACATTGTAAATACACAGATATGTAAATTCACATACTTAATGTGAATAGGTATAATCCTATTCAGTCTGTATAATATTACTGAATGTTATGATTTTAGGACTTACTGTTGGATATTGGATAACCAGTTGTTGCGCTGATCCCTGGGAATACTATTTCTCCCATTCTCAGAATGCCTCAGGTGCCTGACATTCTTTGTGTAGGTCTTCCACTGTCCAGGTTAACGTGTCAGTTGGTGTTGCCCTTGTTCAGTACATGCTTGGGCAGTCATGAGCTAGTTTTGCTTGTTTTATTTGTTTGTTTGTTTGTTTTTCTATTTTGATTACTATTTTATTACTCTATGTCTACATAGTTCCTGTATATAGACAGATTCACACTCACAAAAAGGAAAGGACACACATACTTCTAATTAAATCAGACTAAAAACATAAACTCAAAGAGTAACATACCCCCAAATGACTCGTTTTTAAGCTATGTGTTCCTTATCAAACTATGTCATTTTAAATAGTATTGCAGGTGACTATTACCTTCCTACAAGTGATGATATTAAGTACTACAAAATATTATAGATAGATAGATAGATAGATAGATAGATAGATAGAGATAGAGATAGAGATAGAGATAGAGATAGATATATAATTATCATAACTCTGGTTTGAAGAAGTTCAAATTCATGGTCCCAGTGAAACCATGCTCCCTCTGTCTCTGTGGTAAGAATGTGTTTTGCCTCTAATTTTCTTTAAATTTGAAATATATATTTTTTTTACATATTGTGCATAAAAATTTATAACCATGTATCATAGTTAGGGTTTCATTGCTGAAACCCTATGGCCAAGGCAACTTATATAACTCATTTAATTGTCACTATGTAATCATAGAAGTGTAGGACTTCTTGAGTGCCTCCATCCACTACCTTCCATGCTGGGATTTCAGGCAGGCTTGATTCAGGGTAGGCCTTGGGCAAGACATCATGGCTGCTTTGAATTCTTGGATATAATGGCTCTGCCATGTCTTAACAAGTGTCTCAATGCATGGCTTAACTATTTCTTTCTTTCTTTCTTTCTTTCTTTCTTTCTTTCTTTCTTTTTAACAATTCACACATTTATTTGCTCTCTGCTGTATTATGCTTCAGATTTTGACTATATGAATTGAAGTTTTTAAAATATTTCTTTCAGGCGGGAATGAGTAAAATCAGGAGAACACTGTCCCCATTTCTTTTTGAACATATATTGTTATTTTAATTGATACATAGTAATTGCACATAATTGTGGCACAGTATGACATTTCTTTTCTTTCATTTTTTTATTGGATATATTCTATATTTATAGTTCATTTCCCTTTTTCTGGTTCCCCGCCCCCCAAAGGTCCCACATGCCCTTTTCCGTCTTCCTGCTCCCTCATCCATCCCTTCCCACTATTTCTTTCTTGCTACTCTTATCTATAATGGTCCCTGAGTGCCAAGAAGAGGGCTATGATGTTGATGTCCCAATTAGAGGTGAGCCCTCTAAAATTTCTTATTCCTTGAACATCGACAAGGTCTGGGTCTCTGCATTTTCTATGGTCAATATTGAAACGACTCTGGCTCCCAACTAAAAATCACAAACTTCAGAAGTTACAATATCTTTTCCTTTGTCAAGTTCTCAAACAATTATTTCATTAACAGCAAAACACAGAAATTGTGAAGGAAAACCGACCAAGGTAGAGAAGGCTAAGGTTATTATGGCTTTGAGTTGGCCCTATATCTAAATGTTAGGGAAGTGTCATACATTATATATAAGGCTTTTAGAGGTTGGGCTCTGATGTGACACAATCACTCTTTGCAACTGTACTCTGAAAAAATTGTAGTATGCAGGGATGTATCGTCTATGTGTGTGTGTCTGGGAGTAAGTGGTGAACTGACAGACATTTCATTGAACTTTGTTTTGTTAAGTATTTGGGGTTTATAATGAGGATTAAGCAAAGGACAGACATACCAGGGCTTTTAAAATATATGGGTCATTTACCAGGAAACAAAAATCTCAAAGCTTTTCAAAACAGTGAGTGCATATGAACCACTGACACTTCCAAGCAAGTTTTTATAATTCTGTAGTCATTATAAGATGACAGAAAATACAGTCTTATGGTTCATCTATTTAAAGTTAATATTGTAAATAAGACAAATAAGATGAACACATTGGCTATTTAAGGTGATTCAAATTCTTTTCTTAATTTTACCCATCACCTATTTCACATCTCTGACAATTTTTTTTAAAAAGTTTATATTTCCTAATTTGGAACACTGTACAATATATTTCCATGCTATTTCTAGAGAAAAGCATAGTCAATTAAAAACTTACTTTCCACATTGCTAAATATTTCTATCTATTCTACATAAATACTGTTTCAGTTCCTGTTGGCCTCCATCTGAACTGCAAAGCAAGAAAAAAAACCATGTTGTTTGGCAAGGCATAGGACAAGAATTCATAAATAAATACATTTCACACTTCATATTAATATCCAAAGACAGTATCTGCCTGCAGATAACAAGTAGTAACATATTCTGGAAAAGATGCTTCACAGTAAATATTGTTAACTGAGATTTATCATTTAAATTTTACTTCAGTTCTTTTTAAAAAATACCATTATTTTCAGTTAAAGAGCATTTTTCCCTAACTGACTCATTCTAATACCCCTGATGTTCATTTCTATTGTAGACACATCCTTCTGACAGATGTTTCCAACTGAAATGTTTATCACAATATTAGCAGAGAAACATCTGCTGCTAGAAGAGACTGGCCATTTTTGTTTTTCCAAATATTACATAGGCCAATGGCTCATCACTGAAAAATGACTCATCTTAGAAAAATATATTTATATTATGTGGGATGAGAAATCATTTGCTCAATATCCCATGGATTTCCAAATATCTTTCACTCAGCCACATGAACTTCTCTATTCCATAATCCTTTTTATGCCTTTTGCCTTTGTCTCTACAACTCAAAAATCATAGCAATGAGACTGAATGATTACAGTCTGACTAAAAACAGTACAAATATTGTGATGAACAAGATAATATAATTTAAAAGGTAACCCTTTCGTTAATTCATCTGAAAATCACTACACATTTAAAATAAAACTTCTCACTATAACTTAATCTAGTCATCCACTTAATTTTTTCTCAACTTATGTGATTGCATATCTTTCTATCCCTATTTTTAATTAATTTTTTTATTCTTTGAGAGAATAGAATGGTAGAATTGCTTCCTTCCTTTCCTAACTACTAACCCTCCCATGGACACTTACTTATTCTTTTCAAATTAAGGGTATCGTTTTTTAAAAAACTGGTTTCACATGTATAAGTGTACATTCATAGACTCGTATATTTATAAACCTAACATTCTCTACTTTTAAGAAGAAAGTCAAACTATTTAAGTTCTTATTTAATGTGTACAAGTAATGATCTTTTGCTTTCATTAACAACACCTAATGTTATTAATGTAAAGACTCTTAAGCATGATGGTTAACTCTCTAATGAACTGTGGAATGATAATAAAAGGATAAGATTTCAACATAGTTCTTGCTTCCACCATCAGAATAACCAAGCATATAAGAAATCACCGTGTTGATCTGAACTAGTATATTTTTGTCTAATCCGAATAAAAGTTGATAGCATCATTTTATTAAGTAAAATTTCCCTAAGTAAAGGAATTACAAAACTTATATATCTTTATATATTTCCCCTCTTTGCATTTTTAACAAATTGTCATAAGTGGATCTAGCTTACCTGAGAACAGAGCAATAAAGGACAGCCTCAATGATTTCAGAAGTTAAATATAATGTATTATTTTATACACATGCAATGAATATGCATTGGGATGATTAATAACTGCATATATTGACTCCAACATGCATGTGTAGGACTTAGACAAATTATCTCATTGTTCATAATGGCAAATAATTATCATTTCTAATTAAGACAATTACAAGCAGTACTTTGTATACTTGCAGTATAGTATATGAGTCATACTAAACTATAATTGTTATTGGTTTGTTATTTTGTAAGTAAAATAAAGGGACCATAGGAGAATACTTATAGAGGAATTTAATTTTTAAAAACGATTTATTTATTTTATGTATGTGAGTGCAAAGTTTTGCTCAACAGACACACCACTAGGGGGCATCAAATCCTATTGCAGATGGTTGTGAGCCACCATGTGGTTGCTGGGAATTGAACTCAGGATCTGAGGAAAAGCAATCTGTGCTCTTAAACCACTGGGCCTCCTGGAGGTATTTCCATCCATATGGCTACTCTGTCTAGAATAAAATCCTTTCAGAACACATCCTTTAATCCAAAATAATGTAGGAAAAATTAGTTTACAGTAGGAATCAGCCATGTTTAAAAGTTACATCTAATTGAGGGGCAGAGAAAGTGACAAATCAGAGAAAGACATGAAAGAATAAGTCAAAGATACAAAATATTCCTAACTCTTACAAGAACAGCTCAGGAAAGAATAGCCATTAATGAGCAGTACAGGGAAAGAAATTGTAAGTCAATTCTGTTTAGTTTAATGGGGTCAGAGAATCACCATATAAACTATTCAAATACTGATTTTAGTCAGACGTGGTTTATTGAATGCCAAACCCCAAGACTTGTCAATCAGTGCCACATGCAGGCTTAGGGTCTGAACTGTAACCTCAACTCAAGTTTCTACAGGGCTTTTTAAGCCAAAGATCTACCAACATCTATGCCAAGTTATTTAACCAATCAGGATTTAGGGATAATTTCCCTAGTAACATGTCTTTGCTATACACTTATCCTGCTCCCATTGGTTGGGATATTAAACTGTGGCGGGGGCTTGCCTAGACTAACATTCATGTCTTAACTTGTCAGCCACGGTGTCAGTTGTCCACATACATATTTCTTTCTGCCCAGTAGAATGTCAGTTCCCAGGTAGATCTTAAAAACATAAATTTTACTCAAGTCCTATTCAAAATGGAAGTGTCATTCTGAATAGCTTCTCATATCTTTTATTTTGGGATCTATCTCAAGGGTCAGTTTATAAAAGCAAATGCCATGCAAACTTATACACAGGTATAGAAAATGCTGCTGGGTGGTTGGTTCAGGTCTAATCTTTTTGTGGGTAACTATACAAAGCAGTTCTGACATCTATTTTGATTGGTTTCCAAGGGCACAGAACATAACAAACTATTCAATCAATTTGAGCATGAGAGTTTCCTAGTAACAGCAGAAAGATAAGTGAAAGTTTCCTTATAATGGTAGGGTAGCCAGGAAATAGTTAGCTATGCCTTAAATCTCATCAAGACATTAATATTGTACCTAGATCTTAAAAACAGTCTGTTGAATCTAATAGGAGTCGGTTCAGTGAGTGCAGTAGAGTAGAGTTGAGTTTGTTCATGAATTTATATAGTTCAGCACAGGTCAGAAGAGGTAGTATGAAACCAGGGAAAAAGAAGTAGTCAGAAGATGAGAACAAATTGTCTGAGTTAGTTTAAAGCAGATGCTGAGAGAAGACAGATTGAAATAATAAGCTTGGAGAGGCATTTGATCCAGAACTGATGAGATGAACCACACAGCCAGAAATCAGAAAGAACCAAATATGGGTGAGCTTTTTCAGCAGTAAGCCTTTGTGATAACAATTGCGTCATGAGAGTAAATAATATTTTTGCAATAGTTAAACAAATATACAGCCAATGTTGTTTCTATTTCAAACCAACAGTTAACAATACATACATTTATTTATTAACTGCATAATATTTTTTAACCATAGTGTCTTAGTTAGGTTTTCACTGCTGTGAACAGACACCATGACCAATGCAAGTTTTATAAAAGACAACATTTAATTGGGGCTGGCTTACAGGCTCAGAGGTTCAGTCCATTGTCATCAAGGCAGAAACATGGCAGCATCAAGGCAGATGTGGTACAGGAAGAGCTGAGAGTTCTACATCTTCATCTGAAGGCTGCTAGTGGAAGACTCACTTCCAGGCAACTAGGGTGAAGATCTTAAGCCCACACCCACAGTGACACACCTACTCCAAAAAGGCCACACCTCCTAATAGTGCCCTCCCTGGGAAGAGCATATACAAACCATAACATTCCACTCCCTGGCCCCCATAGGCTTGTTCAAACATGAGTCTATGGGGGCCATACTTAAACATAGCATAATGCAAAATACATTTAGTCCAACTTCAAAAGTCCCTATAGTCTATAGCAGTCTCAACAGTGTTAAAAGTCCAAAGTTCAAGGTCTCCTTTGAGATTCATCCAATCACTTAAATGTAATTCTCCAAACAAGACAGGAAACCAGCTGGGCAAAGTCAAAACTTCACCTCCACTTCTGATGGCAAAGCAGTCTTCAGATATCCAACTCCTTTTTCATCTTTGTTGACTTCAACAAGGTTCTTTCTCCTGGGCTTGTTCTACTCCCTGTTAGCAGCTTTCCTTGGCAGGCATCCTGTGGCTCTGGCATCTTTAACATCTTGGGTACCCCAAGTCAATTTCAGATTCACAGCTTCTTGTTCCAATGTCTGAGATCTACATATGATCTTCTGTGTATCTCCAAAGAGCTGGAATCACTTCTCCAGCTCTGCCCTCTGTAGCACTCTAAGTTCAGGTTGATCCACTCACTGCCACTGCTGTTCTTGGTGGTCATCCCATGGTACTGGCATCTCCAATATGCTAGGGTCTTCCACTGTATCTAAGCTTCACCAAAACCTTTCATAGGCTCTATTCATTGTACTAAGACTCACCTCTTTTGCATGACCCCTTCAATCCTGGGCTGTAAATTACAACTGAGGGTACACTTTCACCAATGGCCTTCCATGGCCTCTCACAGTACCAAGCCTCAGCTGTTCTTCATGATGTCTTCATGCCTTCAAAACCAGTACCACCTGGATGATTCTTACACGTTACCAAGTACAGCTGCAGCATGAGGAACACTTGGCTATCTCTGGAATACAGCTTCTTTGTGCGCTCAGAAAACACTTCTCATATTTCACCTCAGTGATGCTGGTCTTTTCTTAACCACCACTAATTTCTTAGCTCTAACTAATCAGCATCAATTGTCCCAATAGTCTCTTTCTTTTAAATATAAAACCAGAGACTTGTGGCCGAAGCTGCTGAGTTCTGCTGCTTGCAGGAGCTGGAACATTGGCCCCCCTTGTTCTATTACAGTATCACTGGCTTCCTTTTTCCCAGCTTCTTCACTGCCTAAGTTGGCTGTCCTGAATCTTGCTCCATAGACTGACTTTGAACTAATGAGATCTGCATGCCTGTCTCCTAAACACTGGAATTAAAGGTGTAGTGCACCAAGCCTGGATTAAAGTTTTTCTTCACCTAGAATTTGCTCTGTTCTAGGCTGGCCTTGAACTCAGAGATCTGCTTATCTTTGAATCCTGGGATTAAAGGCTTGTACTACCATGCCTTGACCTAAATTTAGCTGGGTGGAATCTTGCCCCCAAGGTCACCATTCCTTTAATTCAATTTAATATCCTTGAATTCAGCTCCATTTCACTTTCCAGAGTCCCTTTAATACTCAAATTATATATTTTGTACTTTTCTTTTCTCATCTTGCTATGTTTGTTCAAAATTCTCTTCATCAGACTTAACCAGAGAACAGTCTTTGTTGGGCTTCTTTGAGACTTCCCTTGCAGATGCAATTAATATAAATCTCTTTACCTTTGCCCTAGGGAGTCTCTTCAGACAATGGCAAAAAGCAGCCATGTTCTTCAACAAAACATCACGAAAACAGTCTCTCAGCCACATATTAAAGTTCTTCTCCACTGAAACCTCTTGGGCCATCAGGCCTACACAGTTCAAATGACCCTCAGCACCACTGTCTTCCATATCCCTACTAGTCTGGCCCATTAAGCCCCACTTAAAGGATTCTGTGGCTTTCCAAATCCAAAGTCCCAAAATCCACATTCTTCCAAACAAAAGCATGGTCAGGCCTATCACAGCAATATCCCACTCCTGGTACCAACTTCTGTCTTAGGTTTTCACTGCTGTGAAAAGACACCATGACCAATGCAAGTTTTATAAAAGACAACATTTAATTGGGGCTAGCTTACAGGCTCAGAGGTTCAGTCCATTGTCATCAAGGCAGAAACATGGCAGCATCAAGGCAGATATGGTGCATGAAGAGCTGAGAGTTCTACATCTTCATCTGAAGGCTGCTAGTGGAAGACTCACTTCCAGGCAACTAGGGTGAAGATCTTAAGCCCACCCACAGTGACACACCTACTCCAACAAGGCCACACTTCCTAATAGTGCCACTCCCTGGGAAAAGCATATACAAACCATAACACATAGTCTATGTCAATTAGTTAGGGGTATAATTATGACAATAAACAAGACAAAAGAATGCTGGCCACCTGAGAACTCATAGAATTGCACAACGGTGCAGTTACTTGCACATTTAATTGCCTGAAGCAATTGCTATGTTCCATTAACTCTCATCATGAATAAGAGTAATTAGTGATCATTTTACTCACGAGTATCTACTGCTATTATTTCTAATTTTCAGGACAAATTTTAAGGGTTATATTTTACCAGCACAGATTAGAAGACTGGAAAGCTTAATTTTTTTTCTGAGTTAAATATGTAATAGAGTTACAAGGGCAGAAGTAACATGTTCCCTTTGATTTCTCCTCTATTACAGAAGAGCTCTTAGAGAAGCCTTGCTTCACTTTATGGCATCCCTTCTCCTCTGAGTGTTTTTTCTCTCTTAGAAAACATTTCATATTTTATAGCCAGATCCAAAGCATAATCATATGACCAAGTCCAGAAAAGATGTGAAGGAATGCACCATGTCCCACACCTAGCTCTAGAGCTATTGGAAGTTGATAGCTTCTCAGGAATAGGGATTCAGCTTCCTTCCTTCCTTCCTTCCTTCCTTCCTTCCTTTCTCTCTCTCTCTCTCTCTCTCTCTCTCTCTCTCTCTCTCTCTCTCTCTCTCTCAGGATACAACTTCAATGTATGGTTTAATTTTGATGTCTACCTCTACTCTCCCCCTGACAATAAAAGGCTTGGCCATAAGGACATACTATTGGAAAGTGAAGGAGGATTTAGGAGGTAGAATCCCTTGAGGAATGTAATATCCTGGAACTTCCTTCTGTGTTTAATCTCTGGCTTGTGATAGAAATAGTTGTAGCTTTTATAGAACTTCCTCCTCATTGCTACTTATCATATATCTTTCCTTAAAATATGCGTTTACAAATATCTTTGATGGCCACTTGCTGCAATTTATATTGTCACTATAACTACAAATATCACATGCTTTAAATAACCAACTTTTGTTATGGGCCATTTTACTATCATAATAATCTGAAATAATTCATGTATAAAGGAAAAAGTTTATACTTTTAACACTTTGACCCAGGAAGAATCTGTTTTCTTCAGGGCTGCAGGCACTGGAAGCTACCCATGTTTCAGAAGATGGCCCTACAACTGTACACATACTGGAAGCCTTATGTGGTATAGTGGAAAGAACACAAAAAGCCTAATATGCTCAAGGTCTGTAGGTCATGTACTTGATACCCAATAACAACCACCACCACCACCACCACCACCACTACAACAACAAATGAAACAAAAGGAACAACAAAAAACAAAAACATATCTTTGGGAACATGAAAGCATCTGCTGCCTATTAACCTATATTATGCAGATTTTATGAGTCCAGAAATTTATATGCTGCAGAAAGACAATTTTTCCTGTTAATTTTTTATTTATTGAATATATTCATTTACATTTCATATGCTAAAACCTTTCCTGGTTTCCCCCCTCCTCAAAAGCCCGCAACCCCTCTTCCCAACCCCTGCCTCCAAGTAGATGCCCCTCCACCTGACCCACTCCCACCTCCTACCCCCATTACCTTTGTTGGGGCATCTATTGAGCCATCACAGGACCAAGGACCACTCCTCCCAATGATACCCAACAAGGCATTCCTCTGCCACATTTTTGGCTGTAACCATGTGTACCCCATGGTTGGTGGTTTAGTCCTTGGGAGTCCTGGGACACCTAGGTGGCTGACATCATTGTTCTGCCCATGGAGCTGTAAACCCCTTCGGCTCGACCAGTCTGCCCTCCAACTCCTCCATCAGAGACCCCATGCTCAGCCCTATGGTTGGCTATGAGCATCTGCCTCTGTATCTGTAAAGCTCTGGCAGGGCCTCTTCCAGAAACAACCATAAAATGCTCCTTTCAGCATGCACTTCTTGTCATCCATAGTCATGTCAGGGTTTGGTGACTCTTTATAGGATGAATCCCCAGGTAATGCAGTCTCTGAGTGGCCTTTCCTTCAGTCTCTGCTCCACACTTTGTCTCCTTTATTGCTCCTGTGAATATTTTGTTCCCTTTCTCAGTGGAACCAAACACCCCCCACATCAGTCCTCCTTCTTCTTCAGCTTCATGTGATCTGTGAATTGTAATTTGTTTTACTTTTGGGCCTGCATTCACTTATCAGTAAGCATATACCATGTTTTTTTTTTTTTTTTGATTGGGTTACCTCACTCAGAATGACACTTTCTAGTTCCATCCATTTGCCTAAGAATTTCATGAATTCATTGATTTTAATAGCTGAGTAGTATTCCATAGTGTAAATATACCCCAATTTCTGTATCCATTCATCTGGGTTCTTTCCAGCTTCTAGTTATTATAAATAAGACTGCTGTGAACATAGTGGACCACAATTACACTGATACCAAAACCACACAAAGATCCAACTAAGAAAGAGAACTTCAGACCAATTTCCCTTATGAACATCGATGCAAAAATACTCAATAAAATTCTTGCCAACCGAATCCAAGAAGACATCAAAATGATCATTCAACATGATCAAGCTGGCTTTATCCCAGGGATGCAGGGATGGTTCAATATACGGAAATCCATCAATGTAATCCACTACATAAACAAATTCAAAGAAAAAAACCACATGGTCATCTCATTGGATGCTGAAAAAGCATTTGACAAAATTCAGCATCCTTTCATGCTAAAAGTATTGGAAAGAAAAGGAATTCAAAGCCCATGTCTAAACATAGTAAAAGCAATTTATAGCAGACCAGTAGCCAACATCAAAGTAAATGGAGAGAAACTTGAAGCAATCCTACTAAAATCAGGGACTAGACAAGGCTGCCCCCTCTCATCATATCTTTTCAATATGGTACTTGAGGTACTAGCTAGAGCAATTCAGCAACATAGGGAAGTCAAAGGGATACAAATTGGAAAAGAAGAAGTCAAACTATCACTATTCACAGATGATATGATAGTATACTTAAGTGATCCAAAAAACTCCACCAGAGAACTCCTACAGCTGATAAACAACTTCAGCAAAGTGGCTGGTTATAAAATCAACTCAAACAAATCAGTAGCCATCCTATACTCAAAGGATAAGCAGGCTGAGAAAGAAATTATGGAAATGACACCCTTCACAATAGCCAGAAACAATATAAAGTATCTTGGTGTGACTCTAACCAAGCAAGTGAAAGATTTGTATGACAATTTTAAAATAAAAATAAAAAATAAAAATATATGAATCCAAGAGGATATGAAATATTTGAAGATATAAAAGGATTAAAGCTGAAAATGCCATAAACAACTAGAAAAATATCATTAATTGATTAAAAGACTCTAAAACATTTTTCTATATTTTCACCACATCTTTTAAAATAAAAGATTTTTCAAAGTAGGTTCTACAAAAGTATAGAACCATAATTGATCAAAATATATTTTGCTGCCGCTGAGAGTTGTTTCATAAATTGAAAACTAAATTTTTCCAAGCAATTGGTCCCAAGAAACAAGCTGGAGTAGCTATAATAATATCCAACAAAATAGACTTTCAAGTAAAAGTTATCCAAAAAGATGGGAAAGGACATTAAATAGTCATCAAAGGAAAAATCCACCAAGATGAACTCTCATTTTATTTATTTATTTATTTATTTATTTATTTAATCTACATTTAAAACATTATCCCATGTCCTGATTTACCCTCTGCAAATCCCCTATCCTATCACCCTTACCCTGCTTACCTTTACCTCTATCAGGGTGCATGCCCAGTCACCTATTCACTGACCCCTCTACACAGGGACATCAAGCCTTATAGGACCAAGGAGCTTGCTTCCCATTGATGCCAGATAAGGCCCCTTCAGCTCCTTCATTCCTTCCTCTAACTCCTCCACTGGGGTCCCTGAGCCGAGTCCAATGGTTGGCTGAGAGCCTCCGCATCTGTATTGGTTAGGATCTGGCAGAGCCTCTCAGGAGACAGCTATATCAGGCTTCTGTCAGCAAGCTCTTCTTGGCATCAATGATTATGTCTGGGTTTGCTGTATGAATGTGGTATGGATCCCCAGGTAGGGTAGTCTCTGGATGGCTTTTCCTTCAGTCTCTGCTCCATTCTTTGTCCCTGTATTTTCTTTTTTTTTTTCTATATTTTTCGTTTACATTCCAAAGGTTTTCCCCTTTCCCAGATCCCCCCTCACCATGTGTCCCATAAGTCCCCTTCCCCCTTCCCCCTTCCCCCACAATTCCCCAATTACCCCCAACCCTTTCTCTGTTCTGGTACTCTCCTGCAAAACTGGAACCAGTCTTTTCTGGACCATTGTCCTCTCCTTCCTTCTTCTTGGGAATGTTTTGATTTGCTAATTGTGCCTTGAGTGTTCAGAGCTTCTGGGCTCATTAATATCCACTTATCAGTGATTGCATTTCATGTGTATTCTTTTGTGATTGGATTAACTCACTTAGGATGATATTTTCCAGATCCAAACATTTGCCTACAAATTGCATGAATTCATTATTTTTAATTGCTGAGTAGTATTCCATTATATAAATATACCACATTTTCTGTATCCATTCCTCCTTTGAGGGACATCTGGGCTCCTTCCAGCTTCTGCCTATTATAAATAAGGCTGCTATGTATTTTCTTTACAAAGGAGCAACTCTGGTTTAACAGTGTCAACTGAAGAGATACCCCGCAGAGCTCCCAGGGATTGGACCACCAAATAAATCAGTATACACGTAGGAACCCATGGCTCTGGCCACAAATTGGCAGAGGATGGCCTTGCTGGACATCAGTGGGAGGAGCAGCCACTGGGCCTGAGGTTGTTTGATGCCTCAGTGTAGGGGAATGCCAGGGTGGGAAGACTTGAGTTGGTAGTTGGCTGAAAGAGCACCCTCATAGAGGCAGGACAAGAACAAAGGGATGGGGGGGGTGGTCAAAAGGGGAGACCTGGAAAGGGGAAAACAATTGAAATATAAATAAAGAAAATATCCAATAAGTGAAATTATTATCTTTTAGAGTTAGAGTGTTTAAAGAAAAAAACAGTAAACATAGTTTATTTATATAGAAATATCTTAAAAATATAAAGGGGAGGCTTTTGTATACCAGAACAAGAAGTCAAATACAAAATTAACCTTGACTGGGAAATACATTGGCATAAAGGAACATTTCAATATAAATGAGTCATAATGTCTATAGTTCCTTTTAAGAAAAGTAGCAGAAATATTCAAAGAAAATTCAAGGTTAATCCTGTTGATAGTGATTTAAAAGAAAATCAATGATTTTAAAAAGTTAAAAGCATCTTTTATGGGCATGCTGAAGAATACAAGAGAAATGATGGAGATAATGATCAATAAATGGACTTTTGAACAAAAGATTGTTGAATTGTGGAAAAGAGGCTAGATGATGCTTTTATTGACTGAGAAGCTGAAAGTCATAATTTTTAAATCACCAATGTTTTGGTATTAGGTAATTCAGAGGGATATTAAAGACAGAAAATGATGAATAACTCAATAAGAAGAAAGAGTAGAGGTGAAGATTAAAAGACACTTTGCTTTAAAATGGATTGTTTGCAAATATCCTACCTTGGAGGGAATTAAGACTCCTATATATACAATGAAGAATTAATAAAACAGTTAATGACCAGTTTTGTCTTCCCAGGAAGATTGTAGGTCCATTTCATGGGGTCAGTGTCTGATTAATTTTATTCACAAAATAATTTAAGAAAAAAGAATAATAGTATAACTTACCTAATCATGTAAGTCATTCTAAGTGAAAGAATATGAAGTACAAAAACAGAGAAGAGATGTGAGTTTCCTGTTCTCAAACCCAATAGTAGGGAATAAAAGCAAGAGAAGGCCTTTTTTCATTCAGTGTGAGGGATACTATGGATGTGAATAGATGTATATTAAGTGGGTTTCATTATGTGATATAACTATGTGACAGAGGCTGTATTATGTTTAGAAAAATAAATCCCCTTCATAAATATTCAATGTGATCTTCAAATATGAAAAGATCCTGCATAACCAAAGAAGATGGTTGAACATTCAGCAGTAAACTACTTCCCCAGGCCTTCACTCATGGATGACAATAAGACATGGCTCTGTAGTTCCTGCATATCTGAGCAGAGGGAGTGTAGCAGCTTAATCCAACTATTATTTTTAAAAGAAGACAAATGGCATAATAATACTCTAAGAAGGACAGAATCATTAAGAACAACAACAGATTAAAATCCTATACCAACAAGCAAGAGTAGTCCCCCTTGGATGTTGAAAGAAGAAAGTAACCAGAAGTAAAATTTGAAGGAAGAAATAAGAAACATTAGATATTAACTATATTGCAACAATATTCACATCAACACAGATAACTCTGAAGAAAGTTCTTATTGGGTAGATAGATAAACCTATGATTTCAGGTTTTAGGATGCAGAGTGAATTTGAGGTGAATGTGGGTGACATGATGTGCTATGAATCAATAAATTATAAAGACATAACTGGTATTATGTAGTAAAAATTTATATTGTGAAGTATCAATTAATTACTAAATTATAGCAACATCAGTGATAGCTCAATTTATTTTGGTTTGTTTCTCCACCAACAGATGTTGGTGGTTTTTGCTGGTTGCCTAGTCACATGAGTCTTGTTTTGATAATAGATATGGGAATTAGTTTAAAATGCAATTTGTTTTAGTGGTGAGAAACTGAAAATGTAAATGTTGAAAAAAATTAAATGGAAAAAAAAGGCCACAAATTTTCTCACATTTTTCCTGTCTGTTTTGCATAGAAAAATATCAGACTTAAAATTTTATTCCATATTAACACTTGAATTTAGCACATGCCTATATGCTGTCATTTACTAAAGCATTACTTTAAATACACAAAGAATAAAAGGAGAATGGAACCAGCAGGTCTTGACAGACTTTCTTTGCCCAGTGAGACATTACTTGGAAATGTCAAACTGACCACCTACTGAAAGCTGCCAAAGCCCTCTCCTCTCTTTAAATGTCACCAACTTGCTCAAAATAAATACAATGGATTGACTGGCATGCTATCTGTATTTCATTCATTTTTTAGTTCCTCTGAACATTGAGGAACATTGTACTTGATTTTTCTTTTTACTTAGTAGATTGTCATAAAGCTCTTGTTGACCTCTCCATGACGAACTGCCCATTGATGGTGCTATTTCGGCATGCCCTTGCAGAACTTCAATGCCTTCTGCAGGCGCTCATGAAAAGAACACAACTGCTGAGGTCAGAATCTGAGTTCAGGATCTGCCCTTCGCTGATGAGGTAGCATTTGAAGAAAGCTTAGTATAGTTTCCTCTCTGGGAAAACAGCGTGCTTCCAAGAGTTCCTTCTTTCAGCCCTAAAAGTCTGCCATTCAACCATATACCAGGAAGCACAATGAAAAATGTAGCACATTCAAAATAAAAAAAGTTACATCAGTAATTTACAATGAAATTGTCTCAGGTTTGACATATTGACTTAAATATTTCACTTGGGAAATCAGCCAGTGTCACTGATGTTTACTCAGTACATATGGATATGTATGAATAATTTGACATATATATGCGTATATTCTTCTGGATGCCTACATACCTCTAGAAAAATGTATATTGGATTATAAAGTATAGAAAGGAATTGAAGACCCAAAAATGAACCCACAGACTTATGGTCACTTGATCTTTGATAAAGGAGCTACAACCCTCCAGTGGAAAAAAGATAGCCTGTTCAACAAATGGTGCTGTTTCAACTGGAGGTCAAAATGCAGAATAATGCAAATCGACCCACTCTTATCTCCTTGTACTAAGGAGATAAGATCAACTTGTACTAAGATCAACTCCAAGTGGATCAAGGACCTCCACATAAAACCAGACACACTGAAACTAATAGAAAAGAAACTGGGGAAGACCCAGGAGGACATGGGCACAGGGGGAAAGTTCCTGAACAGAACACCAATAGCTTATGCTCTAAGATCAAGAATTGACAAATGGGACCTCATAAAATTACAAAGATTCTGTAAGGCAAAGAACACTGTCAGAAGGACAAAACAGCAACCAACAAATTGGGAAAAGATCTTCACCAACCCCACATCTGACAGAGGGCTAATATCCAATATATACAAAGAACTCAAGAAGTTAGACCCCAAAGAACCAAATAACCCTATCAAAAAAATGGGATACAGAGCTAAACAAAGAATTTTCACCAGAAGAAATTCATATGGCTGAGAAACACCTTAAGAGATGTTCAACATCATTAGTCATCAGGGAAATGCGAATCAAAACAACCCTGAGATTCCACCTCACACCAGTCAGAATGGCTAAGATTAAAAACTCAAGGGACAACAGGTGCTGGCGAGAATGTGGAGAAAAAGGAACACTCCTACACTGTAGGTGGGATTGCAAGATGGTTCAACCACTCTGGAAATCAGTCTGGTTGTTCCTCAGAAAATTGGGCATGACACTTCCAGAGGACCCTATCATACCACTCCTGGGCATATACCCAGTGGAATCCCCTGCATACAATAAAGACATATGCTCCACTATGTTCATAGCAGCCTTATTTATAATAGCCAGAAGTTGGAAGGATCCCAGATGTCCCTCAAAAGAGGAATGGATACAGAAAATGTGGTATATTTATACAATGGAATACTACTCAGCAATTAAAAATAATGAACTCATGCAATTTGTAGGCAAATGGTTGGATCTGGAAAATATCATCCTAAGTGAATTAACCCAATCACAAAAGAATACACATGAAATGCAATCACTGATAAGTGGATATTAATGATTCCAAAAGCTCTGAATACTCAAGGCACAATTAGCAAATCAAAAGATTCCCAAGAAGAAGGAAGGAAAGGACCCTGGTCCTGAAAAGACTGGATCCAGTTTTGTAAGAGAGTATCAGAACAGAGAAATGGGGGGGAGGGGTAATTGGGGAACGGGTGGAGGGAAGAGGACTTATGGGACACATGGTGAGGGGGGGAACTGGGAAAGGGGAAAACCTTTGGAATGTAAACAAAGAATATAGAAAATAATAATAATAAAAAAAACTTGTTGAGAGAAGTCCTCACTGTATGGTCCAGGCTGGCCTTGAACTCCTGGTCTCGAGTTTCTCCTGCATCAGCATCCCCAATTACTTGGGACTATATGTATGTGTGCTATAAATAATTGTGACATTGTATAAAGCTTGCCAATTATTAATTATCCATACTTATTTTGTAAATGTGTGATCAAAGTATTTGTACTTGACTAGACAGGTTTCTAATGTATAATAAAAAAAAATAAAGTATAGAAAGTTAATTTGAACTAGAAATACATCCATGTTCCAGAAACAATGTTAAATACATTAAATCCATTAAAGTAATATACATTGTCCTAGTTGCCAACGTAATGGTCTGCTTAGTTGAAAATCTCTATCCACCCTTATGATCACCCCTATAAATATAGGATATATTGTTTGTATTTTGAAATATGCTTTAAATTACAACTAGTGCCAAAAATCTGTTATGATTCCTAAATATTTAAAACTGATTTGATTAAAGTATATACTTGTTAGGGAAAGACCATAAGCATGTATTTACCTTCTGTGTTTACTTTTTAATCTCTGAAATAAACATAAGATTTTTTTTCTATCGCACACGTAAAACATAAGCATAACTTTCCCCAAACAACTAACTTCAACAGAGCTGTCATTTACTTTTTTGTTAAAAGAACTATTCCACATCCACAAATACATGAATACATGTGACTTGATATATTAGAGATTGACAAAACCAAGTGCTCAGAAGGTAGACAACTAAATATCTCTTATTGGAAATAACTTCAAATGTGTGGTAAGTAGTGGGTGGTAGTTCTTCAAACACTTCCTAACTAATAAAAATCCAAGATTACAAATTTAATTTTTATTTTTATTACATTATATTTATTTATTTAGGGAGGTGCATGGCATGCCATCCAATTTAGGTCCCAGGAATCAGACTTAGGTCATCAGGCTTGATGGCAGGTGCTTTACATACATACCCTACCATAGCCTAGGTCATGAATTAAATTAATTAATTAATTGAAAATTACATTAACTACAAAATTCCCCAAGGAAGATTCATTTATGCAACATTATAAATTTTAAAAATGTCATCTTGAAAATAAAATTGAAATATATTAGTACTCTATACAGTAAAAGGAAGAATATTATACCTTAGAGCAAGGAGTTGCAATGGTTGTCTGTGCATTTATTATTTCAGTAGCCTATAATTTTTAATGTAAAAGATTTCATCTACTTTAATTATTAGTATATTAGGTAATTCAAAGCTGTAAGGACTAATTTGTATTTTCTATATCATTTAATATTATTAATGGTATCCTAGTAACAGTTCAACCAACTGAGACCAGTATTTAATTGTTAACTGTTCATTTTGACAGTAAATGGTCCTACTCATTTTCTAATCCAGCTTATACCTCATGTTCATAATTCTTCACTCATTTCAAATGATATTTGAATTCCTCTGTCCTTGCTCTATTATCATGCTAATTTTAATATGCTAGAATCTGCCTTTCTTAATGTCATTAACTACTCAAAATAAAGATAATGAAAAAACTCAACTCACTCTCAATTCAACCTGTCTTGAGCTATCTTGGTCCACAAACTCTCAGTGTGTATATAAATATCAAATATACATACATTATTTTGTATTTGTGATCAGTTTATCTCAACCAAGAAAGAAATTCTCCCAGTAAATTGAAAGATGAATTCCTTGAGAGTCTCAGTGCCTATTTTTCCTACTCACTTCTGATTTAATCAATCAAATTAAATATTTTTTCTTTCATTGGCTCACTGGCCATTGAGGACACTTGTGTGTGTGTGTGTGTGTGTGTGTGTGTGTGTGTGTGTTTATGCAATTTTATGCATGTATTTTCTACCACTAAAAATTAACATCCTTTCTTTCAAATGAATTGAATTGAAAGAGGTTTTCTTCAATTTGATTATTTCTGTTTTATCCAATATTCTCTAATGATGCACTAAGACAGCAGGAGCAAACTCTATATAAATATTGCCAATTTTCACTTTGCATTTTGACAAAGTTCCTTATGATATTTGATGGGTTACTTTTCTCCCTTTGTATTTTAGACAACTTTGACCACAATCAATCAAGAAAAAGAAAAAGCAACAACAGGAAAGAGAAAAGAAGAGAAGAGAAGAGAAGAGAAGAGAAGAGAAGAGAAGAGAAGAGAAGAGAAGAGAAGAGAAGAGAAGAAAAGAAAGGTGTCAAACTACCTACTGGCAAATTCAATATCTGTTTTCTATATTTAATTTTTATAATCCCATTTCTATGTGTTACATATATATTCATTCCTTCTCAAAAGATTGTTTAATTCTAAGATAACACTGTCTTGATTTATGTTTTATTGTGCAATATTTTTCCTCTCAAACTAACATTGTTTTAGTTTTTTGATTCCTGATGAACTCTGGAATAGCTCAGAATTCAATCATTTTCTCTGTAATTCTCTATACAATGTCAGTTCTAATAGAGAGGATATGAGAAAAGAGGGGTCCTCATTCACTGTTGGTGGCCCTTCAAACTGTTCTAGCCAATCTGGAAATCAGTGTTGATAAGACTCAAAAATCTAAAACTAAATCTACCAGGTATTGGAGCAATACCCTTCCTTTATAAATAGCAAGGGACTTAATAGCCTATTCTACAGATACTCAGTCATGTTCAGAGATTTTACGATCAAAACGGCCTTGAAATTGAAAGAACCTAAATAATCTTAAATTGACAAATGGATACTGAAAAGGCAGTACACAAATAGACTGTTCCTCTTTCTATACATCCTCATCAGCACCTGTTTTCTCCTGAGTTTTTGATCTTAGTTATTCTGACTGGTGTGAGGTGAAATCTCAGGGTAGTTTTGATTTGCATTTCCATGATGACTAAGGATGTTGAACATTTCTTTAGGTGTTTTTCACCCATCCATTTATTCCTCAGTTGAGAATTCTTTGTTTAGTATTATACCCCATTTTAAGGGGATTATTTGGCTCTCTAGAGTCTACCTTCTTCAGTTCTTTGTATATCTTGGATATAAGCCCTATGTCGGATGTAGGGTTGGTAAAGATCTTTTCCCAATTTGTTCGTTGCCATTTTGTCCTTCTGACAATGTCCTTTGCCTTACAGAAACTTTGCTGGTGAGGTTGCAAGCTGGTACAAGCACTATGGAAATCAGTTTGATGGTTCCTGAAAAAACTTGGTATGATTCTTCCGGAGGACCCATCCATACCACTCCTAGGCATATACCCAGAAGATTCCCCAGCATGCAATAAGGATACATGCTCCATTATGTTCATAGCAGCCTTATTTATAATAGCCAGAAGCTGGAAAGAACCCAGATGTCCCTCAATGGAGAAATGGATACAAAAATTGTGGTATATATACACAGTGGAGTACTATTCAGCCATTAGAAACAATGAATTCATGAAATTCTTAGAGAAATGGATGGAGCTGGAGAACATCATACTAAGTGAGGTAACCCAGTCTCAAAAGAATTTCTATGGTATGCACTCACTGATAAGTGGATATTAGCCTAGAATCTTGGGACACCAAAGACACAATCCACATACCAAATGATGTCTGAGAAGAAGGAAGGAGTGGACCCTGGTTCTGGAAAGGCTCAAAGCATCAGTGTAAGGGAATACCAGAACAGGGAAGTGGGAAGGGGTGGATGGGAGAACATGGGGAGGGAAAAGGGCATGTGGAACCTTTGGCGGGCAGGGAACCAGAAAAAGGGAAATGAAATGTAAATATAGAATATATCCAATAAAAAAAGAGTAAATACTAGAGACTGTTTTCAACCTCAAGTCTGTTCTTTTTTGGTCTCAGTCTGAATAAATGTATTTCAGTGGCAAATAAAAAATCTAGTAATCCCCCTACTAAGAAAAATTATTTTTTTCTTTCTTTTATTTTTTGCAACAGAGACCATTACAATAAATTATAATTGATCAAAATATATAGTCCTCTTTCAGTTCCAGTTAAGCAGCCATGTGGCTGAGATTTGAGACTTCATGGGTGTGGCCTACCTCATATTTGTAGGAGACACATTCTCAGAACATACTTTTGGTTCCTTTGGTTCTTACAGGCCTTTGGCCCTCTCTTCCAACTGATCCTTAGGTGTAGGAGTTGGGATGGAGATGGAATAATGATGGCCAGGCCCCACAACAATCACTATTTGATCAAACCAAGATTATTCTTTTTAAACTTCTTTCATTTGTGTTTTCTGAAATATTTTATAAAAGATTACTTATTTTGAGAAAGTAGTTTCTTTTAAAATCGTAAAAGATATTCTTTGTTTTCTTATAAAATATATTAAAACTTAAATTAGAATCTAAAGATTCAATTAGTAATTTATAAAATGTAAAAGTAATCATTCAAAATAAATATTGCTTGGTATTGTTCAACAAATTTTATTAGATCAGTTTAAAACATTTGGCTAGAATATATAATAAAATATAACAAAATAATCTTAATACTTTTTTCTTTAGGTGAATCAGTTATTTACAAATGATATTAAATGTGTCTTTCTTAAGCATAGCTTAATATAACTTACATAAAACCTGAAGATTCCTGTATTCAAATTTTACTCTTCTTAGCATAAGTATTAAAGCTTGAAAGTGTAAGATTGAAATTAGCAACAGATTTTAGACTAAATTTCATTGCTGTCACAGGGACAAATTACAGTGGAAAATGCAGACATTTTGTGATTTAACAGTTTAACAAATGAGAAATAAATAGCAGAAATGAAACAGTGTATACCAAATGTATTATTGAAGCAAATTATTATGGCAAATACTATTCCTGTAACTCTCCCAAGATGAAACTGAAGTCTTGCAGGTCATGCTGTTTAATGTTCTAAATAAATATAAATCAGGGGTGTGATTCTTCTATTAGAGCTAATGAGTTACTAGGGTGATTTCATTTATAGTAGAATGCTATACACATGAAAAGTGAAGACTTCCAAATTACCCAAGAATGGGAAAGAGCACTAGGGTAGGAGGTACTCAGAGGAAAAATTGACTAAGCATTTATGGCACAGAAGAGGCAATAATATAACACAAAATGATGAATAATTATCATGCATATACACAGAGAAATCAGCAAGACACATGATTTAGTAACAGGGGAATATGTGGTTACGGCTTGAAGTAAAATATGTTGATAAAGAGTATGCCTAAATATCATATTAACTATGAGAGAAGTTGCAGATGCCATAGTCTAGAGAGATTTTAAATAAAGTGGTTCTTCATGTGATGAAATACTTGAAACTCATATCTTTTTAAAAATGCCAAGATATTCACCAGATGTCTTTAACTGTCATCCCAACATATGACTACCAAAGGACAACCAGGAACACCACTTGGTATTCAAGGAAAATATTTTGCATGACTCTGTTTCAAATGGTATTTCTTAGTAAGTATAGATGATATAACTGAAAAACAGAGATACGTACATTCACATTGAGGAAAAGGTCAAGTAGTCAGAAATAATACCATTAATTTTAAAGGTACATTCTCTAAACTTAAAAACAAATAAAACGCTGTAATTGTAATAAGTATGCAAAGAGAAGAAAATCTAAACAACAAATAATGCAGTATTGTAATATTGAATATATTTTAAGACACAGTTTAGCATGATTTTTAATAATGCCCAACATTTAGAAACAGATATCTCACTGGAAAAATTGTAGTCATAAGCCTGAGGAGAAACATAGAATTTAGAAAAAAATCAATCTCAACCACAACAGATGGAATGATGATCCTTCAACCGAATATTGGTAATTATCATTGCTCTCCAGCTCATAAGAACTGAAAATTGATACTGGAAACCCAGTTGATATTCACAGATGCCCATCATTATTTCTGAATAGAAAACACACACATTGTATATTTATTAATGGGGTCAGTCACCACCAACAAATCTTTTTTGTCATCTCCTGTAAATTCTAATTTTAAAAGGAAAAACATTAATTTTTCATGTATAACTACATAACTTCTATGAACTCTCTTGTCCATTCCACTCTATTACAAGTTAAGACAAAAAAAGTGGTAACCTTTAAGAGAATGATCTAAAAGGAATTTAATTTTCATTCAGTGAGGCAAAAATAATAAAATAAACATAAGTAAGTATATATCTTCCAATATACTAATAATATTGGAAAACATTATTTAAATCACCACATTTTAATAGTTAGAAACAAAATTTGGGGATTATAAATGCTAAGTAACGCTTTCTAATGAGTACACATGATTTTAAATCAGGTAGCTAATACTGGTAAATTTATATCATTCAGCTTAGAATTGATTGAGATTCTTCTCTGTTTCTGAGAAAGCCACAGTCAACAACAAATGGATAGTTTTAACAAAACTAGAGTTTCTTATGTAAAGAAATAAATCTGTTATATTTTGATAGAGTATTTTAATATTCCCAGTATTTTTTAACTCATTTATTTATTCTGCAAAATTGATCCGGTCCCTGACACATGCTACATGATTGCCTGCTTCATCTTTAAGACACAATGTCTCTCAAAAAGATGTATATGTCTCAGTCTTATAAATCTACAAAAGTAACAACATTCTGCATATGTACAGTGATCACTAAATTAAAGATGAACTGGATTAAGTTACTTGTGCAAGGAAGCAAAACTTGTAAGTAGGACTCTCATAGTTCAGATGCAACATTCTTTATAAACAAACTGAACATTCTTCCTATATCCATAATATCACCTTCTATGGTGTTGCACAATATTTAATCTCATTGTGAACTCCAAGATTGTAAACTAAAAAAAATTTTTTTCTTGTGATGTGGCTTTGCCCTAGCACACAGGTTTTTTTAAATTTATTAATTTATTTTTTACAATCCAGTTGTTACACCCTCCCAGAAGTCCTCTCCCACAATATATCACCCCATTCCTCCTCCCTGCCACTAGGCCTCCCCCATCCCTGGGGTTCCAACTCTGGAGGACTCAGTGCAGGTTCATCTTCTCCCACTGAGGCCAGACCAGGCAGTTCTCTGTTCCTCTGAGCTAGCACCTGGCTCCTGAGTCTTCATTTGGTATATTGAACGTTTGGGATTTTGTTTTAGAAACAACACTACAGTGCAACCGTGACTCATCCCACCTGCCTGAATACACAACTAAGGATTTTTCTCTCAAATATTTTTCATTACAATCTAAGATACAACATGAAGAAAGAACGAGAACATTGACTAATAAACTCAAGGGTTGATGATTGCTATCACTTCTGATGAGCCATTCAAAGGTACTTGAAGGAAGATATATCTGTTATATCACACACCTTGGATATAAGATACAGAGAAATCAAACTGGAACTGAAGTATAAGATTCCCTCCTGCTGTCTCAATTTAATGGTGCTTTATGGACCTATGGGTTGTGGTGGGGTAATGACATCCACAGTTTCATAGGATTTCCTATTAAATACTGTGTGAGGGTTCCTTTCAACTGAGGACATAATGCTTAGATACGACAATTACAGTAGACTTTATTCAACTCTATCAGCTCATGTTCCAATGAAGCTAACAAACATGTATAAAGCAAGGATGTTAAGAGTCGCACAATGCTTGCTTGTAATCAATTGCTTAAAAATAAAGTCAGTGTTGAAATTAATCATTTAAATTCAGAGACCAAAGACCAAAAAACAAAACAAAACAAAACAAAACAAAACAAAACAAAACAAAACAAAACAAAAAACCAAAGCAAAACAATAAACCAAAACAAAGAAACAAAGCCAAAGAGACCTTGGTTCTAAGTCTCAGCGAGTCTAAATATATGTATTCTATTATTAAAAATGTACTCATTCTCATTTCTTTTGATTTCTTAATAGATAATTGAAAAATTGATAATACCCTACTGTTATATCACACACAATGGATATTAGATACAGAGAAATCAAACTGGAACTGAAGTATAAGATTCCCTCCTGCTAGTTCGAATTCATGGTACTTTATGGTCCTATAGGTCATGGTAGGATAATGACATGCACAGTTTAATCCCATTGTAAACTTTAAAAACTACAAATCCATGATATTTCACATTATATGATTATTGATATAGTGGTAGCATGACTGTTATAGGGCTATTGCCTAATAGTGTAGATCTCATCCAAAACAAATGACAGACAAGTTTTAAGAGCTTAGAGGGAACATAATATGGATATTTAGCTGAATAGATATAGCATATAACCACTCCTTAAAAAATAACTGTTAATACACTCGAAGTTAACTCTCAAGTTTAAATAGAAAATTCTCTCCTCACAATCTAAAGAAATAAGTCATAATGACAAGATATTCATTAAAAAATGACAAAAGAGAGTTCAGCCACAGCTATGATATTTACATTACTCTTAAGATTCAAGGGACATTTCTGAGGAAGGAGCATAAAGACCATAAGAGGAAGAGTAAGGTAAGCATATCAAAGCCATAGCCAGCATAAACACAGAGAAGCTCTGCATACTGGTAGTGGGTCCACAGAAGTAAGGCACTTCTAACAGATATGGAAAGGAAAAGACTCATAGGATTTTAGTACATAGTGCTGATCTATTGGCAACAGATTCTGTGATAGGGGATGGATAGTATCCACCCTTATACCTTCTGTTGAGCCCACCAGGCTCTCATAGTCTCAAACTCAGAATCACACATGGAGCATTAATTAGGTTTGAGGGACAGCAACCCAGTCCAAAATCAGTAAGTAGAAGAAAGGGATTTATAGTGATAAGAGGGAGTCTCCTATGTGTTAGAGGAAAATGGACAGTTGGAGAAGAGGGACAAGAATACAGAATATACATATATATATGAAATTGTAGAAGAGTGAAAATCACTCAGAATGATAGCTAGATAGATGATAGTTAGAAAGGGAGAGAGAAAGAGAGAGAGAGAGAGAGAGAGAGAGAGAGAGATCCATTTGGGCCAGCAAGGTGGTACAGTGGGTACAAAGTGTTTGCTTTGAAAGCATGACAATGTAAGTTTCATTCCCACAATTCACGTAAAAAAAAAGATGTGATGGTATGCACTTGCCATCTTTTATGCCTATGCTGAAATGAAATGTGAAGACAGTATCATCATAGGCCAGTTAGACTAGCATACACAATACTACAGAAACAGCATGTGGTCTTTCTTCAGCAAGGTGGAGAGAAATTACTTCTGAAATTTTTTACCACACACTCACAAAATCAGTGTGATATACACATACACACACACAAACACACAAAATAGACACACACTGGAATAAAAAGATTTAATAATCTGTGTGCCTTTACTTATGTAGTGTGTGTGTGTGTGTGTGTGTGTGTGTGTGTGTGTATGTGTATCACAATGATTTTATATATAATTTATATACAGGAACAAAGGATGGTACGAAATCAGAATAAATTAAAGAAGATAAAGGAATCTACTACACAAACCATCTAAAGCAGTGGTGATCAATAGGTTATAAAGAGGCATAACATTCTTGTAAATCTTCAGGTAATATTAGAAGTGATTCAAAGTGCCTGACACTTTAATGAAACATACTGTCTCTGGAGTTAGACAGTCTAAATACTACAATGTACAACATTTGTGTGTTCTAGTAAGTAAATCTAAGGTTTATTTTATTTTTCTTCATCAATGAAATGTGGATAGCACTGTCTACACAAGAACACTTTTTTTTTTTTTTTTTTTTTTTTTTTTTTTTTTTTTTGTAAAAAGAGAGGCACATGAGTGGCTGGGGATGGAGACAAAAACGTGGTTGATGATTGCGAATTCTGCAGATGAGCCTCAGGTGTGCATCCGGAGACTCCTAAGAGTCAGTCTTGCTGGGTGAAAGAAATATTGCGCAGTGCTCACCACAAAGTGGGACAAATACCACCAGTGAGGCACGCAAATTGATTTCAGAAGGCATACAAGCATGGTTTTAAATAACAGTGAATTGCATTATGAGAAAATTATCCTCTTTTCAAAGCTGTTGATTACATTAAGAAAGGTCTCAGTTTGAAGCCACAGCTTGTCTTTAGCTTCCTTCTGGGGCATGCTAATCTCTGCCTTTTAACTAAAAAAAGTACCAACCTCAGACTAGCATTTGATGGCATTGATTGAGCTTTGGCTTTATATGGGGCATGTATTTTAGGGATCACTTCTATTTATGGTAAGTGTGACTGATTATTTGTAATAATCAAGTATAATTTTGCTTATATCAATTTTGTTAAGCCAAAATGAAGTAAATTAAAATTAAAAAAAAGTTGGGGGGAAAAACGATTAGGACAAAATCAGACAGAAAAATGGACTAATGAAAGTGAATACATTTCAAATCCTAAAATAATCATCATCTCTTCATCAGACAGACTGCAGTTATGACCTTGGATAAATATTTTCCATTGAATTTAAAATCTGCCTCAATGATACAGAAATCCTCGGACTTTCCTTTAGTCTTCTCCCAAGCTTAGGAGAGCTAGCCCTACCCCTTATAAGCTGCAGCATTCAGGAGAGCAGGCACTACATTTCACTGGGACAGCACAGCAGAACTAACCCTGGTGGCTGGGGGCACAGGTGAGCCAACCCTGAGGGCTCAGGGGCACAGGTGAACAGGCCCCAGGGTGAGAACACAGGAGAGCTGACCCCACCATTCCTCTGCCATGAGGTGACCTGGGCAGCAGGGAGATGCCCTGTGCCCCCTCACGCCTAGCCACCTAAAGCAATCAGAGATGACCCTGGGGCCATGAGAGTACGAGAGCTAGCCCTGCTGCCCTCTTACTGTCTGTAGCACCGAGGAGAGCTGTCCCTGTACCTCACCTGAGCAATACAGTAGAGTTGGCCCTGATGGCAAAGCCAGACCAAAAGATTTGAGAGCGAGAGAGCTGGCCCAGCCCCTTGAAGGCTGCAGCACTTGGGAGAGTGGGCACCAAACTTGACTGGGCAGCTCTGTGGAGCTGGCTTTGGATGCATGGGTGCTGGTCAGCCAGCCATGAAGGTATTCGAGCAGGAGAACTGACCCTGCCTCATGCCAGTGCCAGCATTGGGTGACCTAGTCGAAGCAATGCCAGAGAACTCGACCTGGTGATGTAGATAAGGGAGAGCCAATGCCTAGGACTCTAAACTGGCCCTCCAAAACCTATGTCATCTGTGAAAGGATGGAAACTGTGAAAGAGCCAGTCCTGCTGATCCAACGCTGCAGGATCTCCATGACACAGGGCAACAACAGGATAACCAGGAGATCCAATATTGATGGTGTCGCAGAAGCCAGAGATCTCCAACTAGAACAATCACTCATTGCAAGGAACATTTGCAAGTAAAGATGTGTGGGCAGAGGGATTCAATGTGGGACACACTGTGATATAATACAGCTTCCATGATGAAAAAAATATATTTAGGTTATGATAAAACACTTGAAACAATGATTGTTTCTTTGAAAATGATAATCATAAAAATACTAGTATGGTAGAAGGAGTGGGTATAAAGGAGAAGCAAAGGTATTTGGTTTCTCAAATTTACTATCAGGTCTCTTCAGAAAGCTTATCCCTTGGGTCAGCATCTATCACCTTTTGAGTTTTCAATGTCACATATATGGAAAGTTTTGTCAAAACTACTTCTTTCATATGGGTATGATCAGAGTCAGATGACATTTAGAGAATATACTCTATATGCAAATCAGCAGAAAAATCTAAAACTATTATTTGTAGTCTTCTTCTTCTTCTTCTTCTTCTTCTTCTTCTTCTTCTTCTTCTTCTTCTTCTTCTTCTTCTTTTTCTTTTTTTGAGACAGAGTTTCTCTGTATAGCCCTGGCTGTCCTGGAACTCACACTATAGACCAAGCTGGCCTGGAATTCAGAAATTGGTCTGCCTCTGTTGGGACTAAAGGCATGCAGCACCACTGCCTGGCTCATCTTCTTTTTTCAAAGATCAAAACACAAACAATTTTGCTAGAATTCATCTCATCTTGCTTGCTGACAGTGGACAATGGATACATCTGTGCTCCTAAATGCTAGGGCACTATTCTTCTGTCCACACCATATTTGCTCTTGTTAAGTGATTTCTTAAAGAATTTGTGTTTGCAGAAGTTATAGAGAAGCAGCAGAACAAACGGGGTCCTACACTGTCAAGTACAAAGATATGTAGAGAAGCATTCTTGCATAAATCAAAAAAGAAGAATAGTGAGTCTATTAGCTGCAACGAAATGTGATATGCACACATTTGAGAAAGAACTACCACTCAAGTCTACACTGAACAACCTGTCCGCACTGAATCTAGATCTAGCTCTAGCTCTGTGATACCACCTCTTTAGCAAGGAAAGCAGTTATTTAATAAGATCAAAGATCTAACTAAAGATGTTACTAAAGTAAAGAAAAATCAATGAGAAGAAAAAAAACCACATGTAGTACTAATGATTTCCAAATGTACAGATTTTTTTGTCTGTCTTCTAGTAGCATATAACTGCACACTGAAATACTGAGCTAACATTAAAAAAAGGTTAATGGAAACACTATGGGTATGCAGTAAAAATGATAATACAGTTTTTACTTTAATACAATGACCAAATTCGTAGCAGCAAATGAATGAGGACCAACAGTACTTGCCATGTTTCTCTTCTCTCCACTCTATTTCTAAAATGTCCCCTCTTCAATGAACACATTTAAATTAAGTTACTGTGACTGACAATGTTTGCCTTATAGAGGAGCTACTTCTTTGAATTTAAGATAAAAAGTTTATGATAATGAAATCACATTATTGAGTTATAAAAATACTTCAAAAAATATACATGATATATCTTTTGCTATATAGGTCATGTGTTATTTCAATCTCTCCAGATGACAAAATATTTCACTGGGAAGCATAAATTATAAGTCTTCCTAAACCTGAAAGGTTTATTTTCAGAAACAAAATATTTTCAATGTATAAATATTTTTGTGAATTAGATTTTTATGGAAAAGATATACAATAGAAAGCATAAAACTAAAGTACTCACAGACTTTCTGCTACAGATGTTGCTCAACTTATGACTTTTTGTATTTTAATTGGTGGACCTACCCTCTGAATCTAAAATGTCTTGCACAGGCTCATGCCCTGTGCTCCTATTTTACCGCTGGTCATACTATTTGGAAAGTCAATGGAACCTTGAGAAAATAGAGGCTGATTTTAGGTTATTAGACATGTGATTTTGAAAGCTATCATTTCTTCAGGTTGTAGTCCAAGCTCCTTGTTTTCCGGTTTTCTTCAGGTGTGCAAAAGTCACTTGTCCCCACAGCATGGATGAAGCCCTGTACTATGTGTGGTCTTCTTAATGGACTCCATCTGCTGTACTTGTCAGACCAAACCTACTCGTTCTCCTAAATATTGTTTATGTTGGAGATTTTGAACACAGCAATGTTAACTAACCTGGATGTCACAAAAGAATAACTTAGGAGAACCATATTTCACGTTCTTAATTTTATTTTCAAAAACTACTAGAAAATTGTAGTTTTTCCAAGGCTATGATATTATTGACATGGGAGATACTGGCAGGAGCTGAAGCTTTCAGCTACCTCTAGGTGATGTCTCTTTGTGGAAGACCAACTCTGACAATGTGCTCAGTAATCCAAGGAGGGATGTGGGTTGGCAAGAATGTGAAGTCGGCACATACTCATACACTCTTGGTGGATGAAGCAAACACCAACAAGCAAGATCTAAAACTAAAACTTTATTTTTTTCTCTTTACATTTTGATACTACCTAAGACAAAATTCTCTATAAGAAAAAGATTACCTCATAATCACATGTTACGTATTCTCTAAAAACAATCACCACCAAATATAATTATTATCCTTTAAAAATGAAATCATTGAAGAAATGAAAATCACAATAGGATTATTGATTTTATATTCTTCTTTGAAACTCTTACATAACTAAACATTTCCCATTTATCTTTCTTTCTGCAAGTTCATTGTAACCACAAAGCAATAATTCTTTAGTCAATGATTAACAAAGTTTAATCAAACAAAATCTATGGTAGCAAGATTTTCCCTATGCTTATGTGATAACAATTTGTATTACATCTTATTGTTTAAGTTCTATTCAGTTAAATTGGCTAATCATTTATTATCTATTTGTATATTCATAATAGAAGTATTTACTCTTTGTTCATAACTATGCATTACTTTGGTGCATACTGAAACATGTGGCCACATCCCTAGATGACAAGATCTTGGAACTCAGACCCAACCTCCTAGAATCCTAAAATGAAATGGTTTTCTTTCTTTCTCTTTCTTTCTTTCTTTCTTTCTTTCTTTCTTTCTTTCTTTCTTCCTTCCTTCCTTCCTTCCTTCCTTCTTTCCTTTCTTTTATTTTTATCATTGACTTGTCTCAAGCATTTTTCTCTTCCTCATACAATTATGTGCTTGTAATGCATTCAACTCACTGAATTCCTTTTCAAACCTATTCAGCCCTCACTATTCTACGAAGGAGGAAACACATTATTCTTATAATTCTAACTTTATTATATCTTGCTGGCAAAACAATTTAAACCATCTCCTTAAACTTTCTATCAACTATTCTAACTTCCTAAAACATTTTAAATCAAATCATAAATTCTGTAAAATCCTTAATTCATCTAAACAATATAATTTTATGAAAGTTCATCTTCATATTGATCTGTAGGAAAAATTTTGCAATAGAGTGGGCTATCAAAGAAACAATCACACCAGATTATAAGCAATGAGTGTCTCTCTGCACACAATCACACCATGCCAAATATATGAGAAATGTATCAATGACGAACATGAGAAGGCACAGCAGCAGCAAGAAACAATTCAGAGATGAAACCTGGGCTTGTTCCTCTCCAGGGTAAATTCATGATATCTGTGCAAAATGGTGGGCCATCTCCAGGAAGCTCATTTGCCACTGCAGTCCCTCCTGCTAGCTGTCCACTATTTCTATACATGTATATACTATAATCCTCACATCAGGATAAATATATCAATATTCTACAATATTCATAATTTCTTTATTATGAAAACATTAAAAATATTTTACTCCGGCTCTTTTTATAATTTATTCCTTGAAAATTTTATCTATGTATACAATGTGTCTTCATGATAGACACTCCACATTCCCACCCTCCACCTCAACCAGGTCTTCTCAACATATCTCGTTCCCAACTATATGATCTCATTGGATTTTTTGTTTGTTTGTTTTCCTGTTGTTTTTCCTTATAACCCAATCAGATCGGTTGGTTATCCATTGGAGCATAAGCAATCTACCAGTATACAAACTCTTAAAGAAAAGTTACTTTCCTTTCCCAACAGCCATCAACTGCCTATGATAGCTCCTTAGCTAGGTGCTGCACTTCACAAACATAGACACTGGAATTTTATCAGGAATGACCTTGTGCAGATAACCACAGATTCTGTGTCACTTCGGCTATTAAAAATGCATAGTAGAGACCACCTCCATTAGACAGGCATAGTCCCCAGTAGAGGTATGGGGACAACCACACATCTGAAAATATTTAACCCAGAAATGTTCCTGTCTGAAAGAAAGACAGGGACAAAATATAGAACAGAGACTGAAGGAAACATCCAGAGACAGCCCCACCTAGGGATCCATCTAATCTGCAGACACCAAACCCCCACACTAGTGCTGATGCCAAGAATTGCTTGCTGACAGGAACTTGATATGGCTGTTCTCTGAGAGGTTCTACCAGCACCCTGATCAATACAGATGCAGATACAGCCAACCATTGAACTGAGTCCCAGAATACCAATGGAATAGCTAGGGGAATGACTGAGGAGCTGAAGGAGATTGCCACACCATAAGAAGAAAATGTCAGCTAACTGGACCGTCCAGAGCTCCCAGAGACTAAACCACCAACCAAAGAGCACACATGAAGAGAGTCAGGACTCCAGATACACACACACACACACACACACACACACACACACGCGCGCGCGCGCGCGCATGTGTGTGTGTGTGTGTGTGTGTGTGTGTGTGTGTGTGTGTCAGAGAATGACCTTATCTGACGTCATTGGGAGGGAGGCCTGATGCCCCAGTGTAGGAGGACTCTAGAGGAGTGAGGCAGATTGAGTGAATTAGTGGAGGAGCACCCTCATAGAGGCAAAGGGGAAAGGGGTGAGGGGGAAGAGATGGGGGATTGGTGAGGGATGACTGGTAAAGAAGATATCATTGCAAATGCAAATGCATAAAATCATTAATAAAAATGCACAGTAGAGAGGTTTGAGGTGATTCCGTATTGCTGAAGACACCATACACTCTGGACAAGCGACTCTGAGGATCCCAGCTGGATCTGACTGGCAAGCTTCTCTGAGGGACTGGTTTTCATAATGCTAGAAGGTCATAGAGAGAGTGCAAAGGAGGGAAGGCAATCAACAAATCTACCAGTTGTGATGCCTATGCACTGCAACTGTGGTCAGGATATCTACAAAAAGTTTGTGGTGGCCTCTATAGCTTGTTGATAATCAGGAGTTGTCTAAATGGTCTGAAGGGTGACTTAACAGGAAGGAATGCATGCATGGTACTCTAAAGACAGACAGCCAACCATAGCTAAGGAGGCAATGGATATCTGAGATAAACCTACTACTGCTGATTTCCAAAAGCAGCGCAATTCCAAAGAGTGTTAAAAATATTTTTCTTTATACCTACAGATAAATGCAATACTCCTCATCAAAGAAGCTGCTTCTTTAGTAGACTGAAAGAAAGCCATTACTCAATTCCAGAAAACCACTGACTAACTCAGTTGATACATATACAACATAATCCTTGCATATACGTCTCAGGGAACATCTTGAAGGGGATTGCAACATTATAAAGTAGCCTCAGTATTTGTTTTATGTTTTGGAGAAGTTTCTAAGATAGCTGTACAAATTTCATTCCCATCCAAAGGATGTCAGTGGGAAGCAAGCTAGTAAATAAGCAGGACAATGCTCCTGATCAAACTTCCCCCCATGCTTTTCTCTGTGAGATCAATAGAACAATTTTAAAAGAAAAAGGAAAAATAGAAGCCAACTTCATAAGCCATTCCTGCCCTCTCTTTGCCTGTAATTGCCTCTAAATACAGGTAGGATAATAATACTGCAAGAAACAATTTAATGCATGCAGGCACAGTTTAATTACAGGTACCAGACATTCTAATTGCAGAGTTCAGATTGTATGCAATTTAGAGTGACTATGGTCTGGAGCCAACACCCATATGTTTAATGTTATTTTCACACAGAGGAAAGAGACTAATGCACAGAAAAACACTTACAGGTGTCATGAGAGAAGGAAGGGTTATGTTTTGGTTATATAATGGTTAAAATTAATCAATTGAAATAAAATAAGTTATAACATGCTTTTCATAGGCTAATCATATCACATCTAAACTAAGTTTTCCTTGTGGAGAAAGTACTATAAGTCACATAGCAAAATTTTCCAGATTAGGAGCCATTCCAAGAAATACTACACTAAAATTAATTTTAAAAAAACTGTAATAAAAATATTTGCAATTAGAAAGATAAAATTTAATTGTTGAACTGTGTTTAATATGAAAATTTCCCTAAGAATGTTTTATAAATAAATAAAAGCATTTCTTTCAAAGGATTCAGTAAAATTTGCATCATGAAATTAAAACAATATAATTCAGAATGGAAGCATCACTTCCTATAGAACTAAACTGCCAAAAGAAGCGTAATACGCACCATGTATTCCAAGCCTGGAGCTTTGGAGATAAAGATTTTCTTTCTTTCCTTTTTCTGTTTCCATAGCAATTGTGTGTGTGTGTGTGTGTGTGTGTGTGTGTGTCTGTGTGTGTGTGTGTGTGTGTGTGTGTAACATATGCAATCTTCTAACAGTATGTCACATCAATGCTTCTATTCATCCATTAATTCTATGTATATTCTGACCACCTATTTAACATTTCACATTATATCTTGACAATATATGCAAACAGTGCTTAACTAGTCATGAATGCTCATTACATGCAGGAAATGTGGAACAATTAATAACAATCAGGAAAAGTGTCACCAAGGGATAAGAGCATAAAAGTGCTTCAATGAATAATGTATACCACACAGGAGAGTTTCAGAGGGAAAATGATTACTTGTTTTTATGAACAATTATATGTTGGGTCAATTAATATTTCCAATATGCTTTAAATTTTCAATCAAAATATAATAAAAATATTTACAGAACTATTATGATCATAGGAAGGTAAAGGATTTCAAATCTGTTTAGGTATCATTTCAAGTCAATTAGATTTGCTATATTTCAAGGAAAATGTTTTAAAGGATATTTTCCTTTTACACATGATTTCAGGGGCCCTTTACTAAGAGAAATATGACAGTTTGTGTCACAGTGTTTCATTCTGACACTCATCTTTGGGTGTTTTCAAATGTTTCCAGGTTATTTTGGTTTTGTCTTGTTCTTTTTCTTGAGTTGTATAAATTCATTACTTCAATCGGCACAGTCTCCCTGTGCATTTCAGCAAAGGATGATAAAATGTACATCTACATAAAAAGTCTCAGAACACATACATTTAAAAGGTGCCCTGAGGTACAGAGAAGGTTAATTTTGGATTTGAAATTATTGTTTATTTAGAAGGAAAATGAAAAGGAAACAAGAACCATTTAGAGAGAGAGAAAAGCAATCCAAAAGAAAAATAAGCATGAAGCAAAAAGGACTAACACACCATGTAGAAAAACGTGTTTCCCCAATGCGTTATGAAATGTAACAAATACTACTAAATCACGCCGAGAAAGAAGTGTGGCTTCACAGTAATTTTCTGCAGATGTCAGCTGTGACAGGCCACTAATTTATGCTCAGAGAAATAAATATGAATGGAGGGATTTATTTGAAGAGTTTTTTGGGTTGACATTTAAATTTCCTTCGACAGATCCCATCTGTTTTGTATGTACAAAGAATACTTGAAAACACAGGGAATTTTTTAAGTATAATATGAAAGCAGTAAAAATCTATAAAAACAGACTCTCTTACTACAGTAAGATGAGCTCCACCATGGCCCCTTATCATCCATCCTTCTCGCAGGGAGTAATTTCTTGCCTATTTCCATTAGGGGTGCTACCATTCCCCTAGCTCCTGAACTTGAGACGAGTGTTAAGACAAGAAGATTGAAATTAGCCAGCTGCTGGAATCCTAGCTCATTCACAACCTGCTTAACTCCAGTAGACCTCTTCAGTTCTCTTCAGTATCTTTCTTGCCAATGTTTTCTGACGATCACAATACATGTTAGCAAAGTAAATGAGGTGCTATAATGGTGTCTATTATTACTTGCCCAAATTTTTCTTCCTTCCTTTCTTTTTTGATCTTACTTATTCTATCGAACTTCGATCACCTAATTGTTAACCCTCATTTTTGTCTCTTTATTTTCTTAGTTACTAGCACTCCACATCTCTTGGGCATAGACCTATGTTTTATCCTCTTCATAAGCAAAAGCCAAGTTTCTTTTGAGGACACCAGGTTTCTACTCTAAGTCCCACCTATCTTTTCCATCGCCGTGCCAAGTCCACCCAAGTGTGATACCACAGCTGCAGGAAATCACACAAATTCACTCAACTTAAAATATTTTTTGATCCAGAGTCCTGGAACTACTAAGAACTTTTGGTAAGCAACATCTTGTACAAGCTGAACAATATCACTTCCCTGACCTATGATGCTTAACATCTGTCAGTACCTTTTACCAGGGGTTTGTCAGACTTTCCTCCATACAGAAAAATCTGACTAAAGAAAATGGTTTGCCTTTCAAGATCTCAGCGTGGAGGCTGTATTTTCCTTTGATGCCTTACAGCAAGTTCTTTGAAGGATAAGTTGTTTAACTTGCTTCCTTTCTCTCTCTTCTTCCCCTAGACCCTCTCAGCCCATTTTCTCCTCCTCTTTCCTTTATTTTAATTATATCTTAGAATGCAAATATTGCTTTCTCAGGAGATGATTAAGTCTATCTTATCTCATCAAGTGCATTGGCCTCAGAAATATTGTCAGTTCCCACTGCTGTATCTTGAACATGTTCAAGAAATGAATGATACAAAAAGAAGTGAAATTGGGTATAAATTTTCAGCTATTTAGAGAAAATAACCTCAGCTTTTTCTATTTTTGAGTCTGTCTTGGTCAACTTTCTCAGAATGGCAAAACTTGTACTACAAAAGAAAAAAGAAAAGAGAAAGTACCCAGCATTTTAAGTTGCTTATCAGTTCTCCTAGAATACTGTGCAAATATTTCACTTCTAATAAATATTTAAGAATTTAATGGACATGTCTGCCTGGGCTCAGAGACAAAGGCATTTGATGCTGTTCTGGCTCTAGACTTACTGGTTCATTAAGAATTAGAATGAGTGGGAAAGACATGGTGGTGCATGCCTTTAGTCCCATCACATAAGAAGGAGCAGATTGCCTGAGTTTGAGGCCAATCTGGTTTAAATGGAGTTCCAAGCCAACCTTGGCTACATAGGTGAAACTTTATTTCAAGAAAAGGAAGTCTACAGAATCAGGCTCATCTTCTCCCACAGAGGAGAGACAAAGCAGCCCTCTGCTACACACTGGCTGGGAGCAGATACAAGTTTTATATAACTAGTCATAGTTGTTGCGAGTCCTTCTGTATTCCTGAACAGTCATGTCCTGGAAATATTGCTTTCCTACAGATATCTAACCTTCCAGCTCTTACAATCATTCTAAATTCAAGTCATCATTTCTCTGAAACAAAATCATCCTCCAATTCCCATCAAACAGATGTTCTGAAAGATCTACCCTCTAGAAACAAAACAAATCCCCCCACAAGGTTTGTATATCCCTGCAGCAAACCTCTAATATTTTAGTAATATGTCAATGTTCCCTCATCTGTGTTCTAGCTTGCTTGCTCTCCCTTGACTCACATCAGGTTTGCTTTGCTATGTCACTGAAACAACAGTTAACAACAAAAGCAATTATCACCATTACCAATAAATCTCATGGCTCCCATTTGGTCTCGAACATATCCATTACAGTTGCAGTATTTAGCAAACCTGAGCACACGTTCCCACTACTAACAGTTTATTAGCTTCCACCAAACAACTTCCTCTTGGTTCAATGCATATTGGAAAATGTTTGCTCTTCTGAATTGTTCTTTATTTCTCAAACTATATTTCTAGAGTCTTCACTCTGTGTTTAATGTTCAGCTTCCTGTCATGTCTTATAAAATTCTCTCATGTATATCCTATTAAGTTCTTAATACATATCTATGGTTCAATATTTCTCCTTAAATTTGTTTAATAGCATAGGCTATGTTCTTTCTGTATCTAACTTACTGTGTAACTTTATAAAATTTGTTTCAGTGTGATAAGTAGTTTATTCACATTGGATTGAAGATATTATCTACATTTGAACCTAAAACAAAATAAAATACTTCCAGTGAGCAAACTTTAAAATTCTAAGAACATATAATGGATTAGTCACTAGGGAAAAATAACCATAAAACAGATATTGATATTAACATTTTTTAGGTTCTCAAACAGAGTGCTACTTTTCAAAACTGTGTTTCACTATTCAATATCAAATAAACGTCTATTATAAGAAAATGCATTTTCTGTGAAACTCCCTAAAAGAAAATATTAGGTTAGTTTTAAGATTTTGCCAGAAAACATTGTTTTTTTGTGAATGGATCATTCAAGAGCAACTAAAACATTTCCCCAACGTAAGCCTAATGAAATTGTGCCAAGCCTTAATACAAACCGCTTTATAAAGTTTGCTTTTATATAAGTCTATGTATGAAATTATACTTGGAAAGGAACATAAGCAACAAATGCATTGATTAGATCAAGGAAATTCATTGTTTAAGGGCTTAAAGTTCACAGAGTCCTATTACTTTTTTTATACTTTCAAATAGCAATGATGTCATGAGGTCCTGGGCACAATGGATGCTAAAAGATGTTTCTTGCTCTGAGGTCTAATTATATGAGGTTGTTCCAAGAGAGAAAAGAGGGTCAGCAGGGGACAAAGCTGAGTGATGAATGTACCTGGGCTTAAAGCACACTGTACAGACCAAAAACTATTTTTGAAACATAATGATTTTTGAAAACTATTTGCTGGGTAATTATGATTAATCCAAAAGAAAATCTGGCAACCAGTGCTTTTAATTCAATTTATGGGTGATTAGGGCATTAAGAAGGTAAGATAATAGCTCCCTTAATAGGGCAGCTTTTAAGCACAAAATTACCTTTTGAGTGCTTGGAGAAAAACATTTCAAGATTGGAAGGACCATGCCATGATTATTAAGACCTCAGGGAAAAAATTGCTCTTTTCTGATAGTCAAACAAAACAAAAGTTCTACATCCTCCTAAACTCCTAAACTTCATCCCCCTTTGATTCTGGTCATTCAACTCACATGTTGAGTGCATGTCACATCTCCAGTTTCATCTTCCTTTTCAACCCTTATAATATCAAAGCAATTATTTTCTTCAGAGCCAAATATCGTATCTTTTCTGTTCCTGGGTGCTTGAATATTACAGGCTCTAAATATGATCCTCACGATATACTTCCCTTTACATAATTTCTAGCATCATCTATTCTTCATTTTACTCATTTTATCAACTCTATTTTTTCACTTCTGTATTATTAACACGGGCTTAAATCAAATACACAGAATACTTATTTTTAAAAAGAGATGATAATATGCAAAGTAGATAAATAAAGCCTTAGCAGGTAGGGCTGAAATGGAAATACAGGTCTTTAAAATTGTAAAAGGAGAAACTGACATAGATAGCTATAGCAAGATTAAACACTAAAAGTAAAACAAAAGCAAAAGAGAACAAAGCAACAAACAAACAAAAGCTAAGGATGTTGTGTTGTGTAACATTTGCTTGCAAGACTAAAGACAACTTGGAGAGAAGCTCATTAAGACAAATGATTTTTCTGAGAACTGAAATAACAGGAATTACTAATATGAGATAAAAATACTAGAAAGAAGCTAGTCAATGCAGAAAGGAAATAATTCAAAAGAACTTTAGGAAGTTCCTGAAACTGATCAGATTATCTACCACCCCTGCTTTTCCACACATGTATATAAGCAATACAATCTACTGAGAGTCACAGTTTTGAAAAAAAAGAGATGAGTCAAGCAGACAGAAAAAACAGAAACCAACCAAATTGCATAAATGAAACAAAGACACTCTAACCTGCCTAAAAGATACTTAAATCATATGAGCCATAGAAATTTTCCAATCTGTTAAGCTGCCTGATAGTTGTCAGTGAGCTCCAGGTATCCAGTATCCATGTCACCCCATACTTTGGTGACTTAACTGTCCTTGAATCATTTCTACAGTAAATAACCCCTCTGGTGGTGTACTATAAATAATCCCAAAAAAACTCATTGGTTTACCAAGTTGGAGTTTGGTGATATCCCTACTTTGCTCTGTTGTTAGTGCTCAATGTGGGGTGAATGGACATTTGTTCATACATCCCCAACACAACACAACTTAGTTGATGAATAGCAGAAAAATTACCTCATTAGTAATGAGGGCTTGATCAATGTACTCTTGCATTCATGGGCTCTATGGCTATATTTAGACAGGTATGAATTTAAAAGACCCTAAATCATCTATTGGCCCAAGGTCACCTGTTGGAAAGCTTTACCAGATTCTGTCATAATTTTCAGCTGTGCTACGCATTCCCATGACTATAATTCTGATAGTTATGTCTTCCTGGTAAACTTGACTCACATGGTATTGAGAACAGCGGTATATTTATCAAATGACAGTGCTTTTTGAATTCAACATCCCAAAATCAACATCCCTCCAAACAAAAGAAGGTCTATCACAGCAATATCACTTTCCTGGTAGTATGTTCCTCTTAGTGTTTCCATTGCCATGAAGAGAAACATGATGATGGTAAGTCTTACAAAGAATAGCATTTAATTGATGCTTGCATTTTAAAATGTATAGTCCATTATCAAAGCATAGCAGTATGCAGTATACATGGTACAGGAGGAGGCAAGAATTCTATATCTTGATCCACTAGCATCTAAGAAAGGACTGGGTATCACACTGGGCATAGCTTGAGCATATAAAGACTGAAAAGCCTGCCTTCATACTGACAGACTTTCTACAATGAAGCCAACCAAACCCAACAAGGCCACACCTCCTAATAGTGTGACTCTTAATGGGACCAGCATTAAAACTCATGAGTCTATGGAAGCCATTCCTATGCAAACTACCACAGAGAACCTAGTTATCTTAAAACCATCTTTCTTTTTTCATTCACTCATTTTTTGTCATTTATATACATAACTACCTTCTCAAGTGAGATTTCCTTAATCACATGGTAAAAGGACCAAACCAGTTTTGTAAAATCTCTTAAGCTCTTAAAGGAACCAGTCTTAATTAATTTTTAGTTTCATTTCTTATTGATAACACCAACACTTTAAAGGTTAAGATTTTCAGCACAGGGATTTCTGGAGGAACCAAAACATTCAAGCCACAGAAAATATCCTTTAAGAGAAGAGACCAAGGGAAGTGAAAGAAATAGAGAAGAGAGGATGGAGAATGGAGGACAGTAAAGATGTTTAAGGCTAAATACATTCAACATGTAAACTGGGTCTCAGTCCATCATCTAAAAGAAAAATTGATTACGTTAATGATCAAGGAAACAATGTATTGTTAGCAGATGTGACTATAAACATGTATACTGTTAGTGAAAAAAGTGATGGGCATTTTTGCAATAGTTATGCATAGTTATGCAAGCAAGTATCTTTGAATTGTGGCTGCTACCATTTGTATATGTTTCATCTGCTCCCAAAGGTCTATGTATATGTGATTCAGTCCTGACCAGGATCATGAAGGAATGTTATCTTGGGGCCCTCTTCAGTTATCTAGAATTGAGTGTTATGGAAGAAATCATTATCTTGGCCTCACCTGCTACACTTTCCCTTATAAGAAATAATTCTTTCTGTGTGAGATGTCTCACACTCTGCGATGGGACTCTGGCAGTGACTGTCCATTTTTTGTTTACACTTTTATCTTTGGAAATCATGAACTGTTTTCCTATTAATGTTCAATTGCTTCAAGTATTTTTTCACAGTGATTAAAAACTAATATGAGGAACTTTGAAACAAAGATTCCAGGCAATTATCATAATTGTCAATGAAATACATTACATGAAAGATTCTATAAGAACACCTACTAATATTTTCATATGTTTGAGAAAAGTCAATGGAGAAGACAACTTGGTGTAAGAAAAAGCTCATACTCTCTACTAGTAATTACTTTATTTTGATAGGAAAACCATATAAGTGACCCAAGATACTAACATATTTAAAGATAAAAATGCATACTTTAGTCTTGATTGTGAATGTAAAGGAAAAAGCAGGTGCCTTTGGCATCTGTGTGCCAGGGAAGCCTCTGTTCATGCAGATCTTTACTTACTACCTTCCTCACCACCCTATCTCTGTCCCTTTGTATGAGCCACCAACTCACACAGCCATTACCTGAGAATCCATTGGCCATGGCAGACAGGCAAACATATAGGGCATCTTCATTCTCCCTCCCCTCCTCCATAGCCAATCCCTCAATCTCCTCCCCAGCTCTGTAGCATAGTGCCTGCTATGGCCTCTTCTCCGTCCCTATTCCCAGGTGGCTATACAGGTTCAGTTGGCACAAACCTGCTTTCTTCTCTCCCATGAACTTTCTCTACACCCTTCTCCTAGCGCACTTCCATTCTTTTTTTTTTTTTTTTTTGGTTTTTTCGAGACAGGGTTTCTCTGTATAGCCCTGGCTGTCCTGGAACTCACTCTGTAGACCAGGCTGGCCTTGAACTCAGAAATCCGCCTGCCTCTGCCTCCCAAGTGCTGGGATTACAGGCGTGCACCACCACCGCCCGGCTCACACTTCCATTCTTAAGTGTCAGCTCCAAAACCTAGAAACACATTTTACCCAGAACTCCCAGTGGCCACTACTGATGGATTCTCAGAAGCATTCCCTGCTAGAGAACCTGCAGCAACCACAATATCCTCAGAACCAGAAAAGGCAACAGAAACCAAGGACATGAAAACCTGCCCAACAAAGACAAGACCAAATATCAGCACCTAGAATTACAATAATTTCAAACACAGGTGCTTGAACACCAATATCAATGCACAAAAGCAGCCAGGACAGAATACTTCTACAAGAGGCTAGCAACTCTATTAAAGTACACCTTGAAAAATTAAATATAACCAAAGAACAAGACAATGACTTCAAAATAGCATTTATTTAGGAATATATTAGAGATCCTTAAAGAGAATATGAATCCATTAATTGAATCTATGCAAATACAAATGGTGGAAGAAAAAGAATAAGACAATTAAAAACACAGAAGCAGAAATAGAGTCAAAGGCAAATCCAAACAGTGAAAACCACAAATAAACAATTTAGGAACTCAAACAAGAACCAGAGATATAAGCCTTATCATCAGAATTCAAGAGAGAAGGAAGACTCTTCAGTCACTGAAAACAAGATAAAAGAAATAGGTAATTTGGTCAAAGAAAATGTTAGATCTTAAGCATCTACAACAACAACAACAAAAACACATCCAGACACAAAACATCCAAGAAATATGGGACACTGTGTATGTATGAAAACACCAAATCTATGACTAGAGGAGGGTCAGTTCAAAGGCACAGAAAATATATTTTACGAATTCATAGAATAAAACATCCCTATCCTAAATGTGGAGGTACTTTTAAAGTAAAGCCTACAGAAAACCAAATAGACTATAACAGAAATAATTTCACCAGGCACATAACAATTAAACAATAAGCATAAAAACAAAATAAAAAAATATTAACAGTTGAAGAGGGAAAAGACCAATTAACACATAATGACAGACTAATTAGAATAGTACCTGACTTTTCAATAGAGATTCTAAAAGTAAGAAGGGCCTGGAAAGAAGTTTTGTAATCTCCAAGAAACAAAATATGCCAGCTCAGACTATTATACCCAGCAAAAATTTCAGTCATAATAGGTGGTAAAAGAAATGCATTCAATCATAAATTCAACTAGTATTTATCTATGTCGAGAACTATAATAGGAAGCTTCCCGTACCAGGAATGGGTTACATCTAATTGAGTTAATGGCCCAAAGTGTCCCATGAGAAATTCTGGATAACTCAGGCTATTGCCAAGTCTACTACTTGCTCTCTCCAATATCACTGTGGGGTCCTGTTGCTGAAAAGTTCACCTACAGATCACATTGAACATAGACAAGTCAAGCTGGTAGCTACCTAGAGCTTCATTCCTACAGACTAGCATTCTGTATGCTACCAAAAGAGACACTTAAATACTGACCCAGCTCCAAATGTTGACCTGCCTGCAGAAATACTGGTATAATAGCAGCACGAAGCTTGTGGAAGGAAAAACCAAGATCTGATTTGATTTAATGCCCAGTATATGAGACAGCACCCACACCTATCACTGCTTATGTGGCCAAGAACCTGCATCTAGATAATGGAGAGACCTAAAGGAAAACCAAACACTGCAGTTCTATCTAAAGAAAGTAGCAAGAAAATGGTTCTTAGCAGCATGTTGCTATGCCTTTCTCAAGCACTATCAGAGAGGGAGAGATCTTGGAACACTCCATCCTAAGGGATGTTTCCATCAAAGTCCTCTCTTCAGGGCTCATGAAACTCATTATTGTCAGAGCCAGAGGAGATGGGGGACTGAGAAAACAAGACTTAAATAAATCATGACATACTCATATAAAACTCACGAATTGTAGTAATATTCATATGCCCACACAGGTCTGTAACAGATGGAGCCCTAGAGCTGAAAGAAGTAGAGACATTCCCCCATTCCTAAGCCAGAAGTTTTCTCTGATTGATACACATTTGCAAATGAACACTGTTCTTTCAAAAGAAATCTGAGAGGAGGATCAAACCATATTTACATTTAGACCTCATGCCCAGTAATTAATGGCAAAACAAAAAGAATTCAACATCATTTTTGGTATTTTGTTGTTGTGTTTCATAAGGTTAAGCCTTTCCCATACCCCTAGGCTACTTCCTCCACATGCCTAACAGGTCTTTTGTGTATATATTAGGGCTTCTGTTTTTGTGTTTTTATGGGATTCCTGTTGGGATGAAAGTATGTGTCTTTCTGTCTACATGCATTTTTCTTGCTTTTTCTTCTGTTTGTTCATTTTTTTTCTATATTCTCTGTTTACATTACAAATTATTACCCCTTTCCAGGTTCCCCCCTCTCAATAAGTTCCATAAGCCCTCTTACCTCTGCCCTTTCCTCCAAACAACGCCTTTCCACTTCTCTGTCCTTGTAATCCCCTACATTGCTGCATCAAGCCTTTCCAGGGCCCGCTCCTTCCTTCTTCTTGGGAATCATTTGATATGTGAATTGTGTCTTGAGAATTCAGAGCTTCTGCACTAATATCCACTTATCAGTGACTGCATTCCATGTGTGTTCTTTTGTGAATGGGTTACCTCACTTAGGATGATACTTTACAGTTCCAACCATTTGCATATGAATTTCATGAATTCATTGTTTTTGAATGCTGAGTAGTATTGCATTGTGTAAATATACCATATTTTCTGTATCCATTCCTCCACTGAGGGACATCTGGGTTCTTTCCAGCATCTGGCTATTATAAATAAGGCTGTTATGAACATAGTGGAGGGTGTGTCCTTATTGCAACCTGGGGAATCCTCTAGGTATATGCCCAGGATTGGTATAGCAGGGTCCTCTGGAAGTGTCATGGTCAGACTGATTTCCAGAGTGGTTGTACCAGCTTGCAATCCCACCAGCAGTAGAGTATTCCTTTTCCTCCACATCTTCACCAACAGCTGCTTTTTCCTGAGGTTTTAATTTTAGCCATTCTGAATTCTGTGAGGTGAAATATCAGGGTTGTTTGGATGTGCATTTCCCTAATGTCTAATGATGTTAAACATTTCTTAAGCTGCTTCTCAGCCATTCCAAATTCTTGAGGTGAAAATTCTTTGTTTAGCTTTGTACCCCATTTTTGAATAGGGTTATTTAGCTCTCTGTCATAAAACTTATTGAGTTCCCTGTATATATTGGATATTTGCCCTCTGTCAGATATAGGGTTGGTGAAGATCTTTTCCAAATTTGTTGGTTGCCATTTTATTCTTTTGACAGGGTCCATTGCATTACAGAAACTTAGTAATTTTATGAGGTCTCATTTGTCAATATTTGATCTTAGAGCGTAAGCAATTGGTGTTCTGTTCAGGCCCATTAGCTCAAGGGTCTTCCCCAGTTTCTTTTCTATTAGTTTCAGTGTGTCTGGTTTTATGTGGAGGTCCTTGATCCATTTGGAGTTGAGCTTAGTACAAGAAGATACGAATGGATCAATTTGCATTCTTCTGCATGCTAATCTCCAGTTGAACCAGCACCATTTGTTGAAAAGGCTATCTTTTTACCACTGGATGGTTTTAGCTCCTTTGTTGAAGAGCAAGTGACCATAGATGTGTAGGTTCATTTCTGGGTCTTCAATCCTATTCCATTGATCTACCTGCTTGTCACTGTACCAATACCATGCAGGTTTTTTTTTTTTACATTTTTTTTATTTTCTATATTCTTTGTTTACATTCCGAAGGCTTTCCCCTTTCCCAGTTCCCCCCTCACCATATGTCCCATATGTCCTCTTCCACCCCACCCTACCCCCCAACTATTCCCCAATGACCACCCCACCATTTCTCTGCTCTATTCTGGTACTCTCCTACCAAATTGGATCCAGCCCTTTCAGGACCGGGGTCCTCTCCTTCCCTCTTCTTGAGAATCTTTTGACTTGCTAATTGTGCCTTGAGTATTCAGAGCTTCTGGGCTCATTAATATCCACTTATCAGTGATTGCATTTCGTGTTATTCTTTTGTGATTGGGTTAGCTCACTTAGGATGATAGTTTCCAGATCTAACCATTTACCTACAAATTGCATGAATTCATTATTTTTAATTGCTGAGTAGTACTCCATTGTATAAATATACCACATTTTCTGTATCCATTCCTCTTTTGAGGGATATCTGGGCTCCTTCCAATTTCTGGCTATTATAAACAAGGCTGCTATAAACATAGTGGAGCATGTGTCTTTGTTGTATGCAGAGGAATCCTCTGGGTATATGCCCAGGAGTGGTATGCCAGGGTCCTCTGGGAGTGGCATGCCCAATTTTCTGAGGAACCGCCACACTGATTTCCAGAGTGGTTTTACCATTTTGCAATCCCACCAACAGTGAAAGAGTGTTCCTCTTTCTCCACATCCTCGCCAGCACTTGTTGTCTCTCGAGTTTTTAATCTTAGCCATTCTGACTGGAGTGAGGTGGAATCTCAGGGTTGTTTTGATTTGCATTTCCCTGATGACTAATGATGTTGAACATCTCTTAAGGTGTTTCTCGGCCATCTGAATTTCTTCTGGTGAAAATTCTTTCTTTAACTCTGTGCCCCATTTTTTGATAGGGTTATTTGGTTCTTTGGGGTCTAACTTCTTGAGTTCTTTGTATATATTGGATATTAGCCCTCTGTCGGATGTGGGGTTGGTGAAGATCATTTCCCACGTTGTTGGTTGCCGTTTTGTCCTTCTGACAGTGTCCTTTGCCTTACAGAAACTTTGTAATTTTATGAGGTCCCATTTGTCAATTCTTGATCTTAGAGCATAAGCTATTGGTGTTCTGTTCAGGAACTTTCCCCCTGTGCCCATGTCCTCCAGGGTCTTCCCAAGTTTCTTTTCTAATAGTTTCAGTGTGTCTGGTTTTATGTGGAGGTCCTTGATCCACTTGGAGTTGATCTTAGTACAAGGAGATAAGTGTGGGTCAATTCGCATTCTTCTGCATGTTGACCTCCAGTTGAACCAGCACCATTTGTTGAAAAGGCTATCTTTTTTCCACCAGATGGTTGTGGCTCCTTTATCAAAGATCAAGTGACCATAAGTCTGTGGGTTCATTTCTGGGTCTTCAATCCTATTCCATTGATCTACCTGCCTGTTGCTGTACCAATACCATGCAGTTTTTAACACAATTGCTCTGTAGTACTGCTTGAGGTCAGGGATATTGATTCCCCCAGAAGTCCTTTTATTGTTGAGAATAGTTTTAGCTATCCTGGGTTTTTTGTTGCTCCAGATGAATTTGAGAATTGCTCTTTCTAGATCTATGAAGAATTGATTTGGGATTTTGATGGGGATTGCATTGAATCTGTAGATTGCTTTTGGCAAGATGGCCATTTTTACTATATTGATCCTGCCAATCCAGGAGCAAGAAATATTTTTCCATCTTCTGAGGTCTTCTTCGATTTCTTTCTTCAGGGACTTGAAGTTCCTGTCATACAGATCTTTCACTTGTTTGGTTAGAGTTACGCCAAGGTACTTTATGTTGTTTGTGGCTATTGTGAAGGGTGTTATTTCCCTAACTTCCTTCTCCGCCTGCTTGTCCTTTGAGTACAAGAAGGCTACTGATTTGCTTGAGTTAATTTTATAACCAGCCACTTTGCTGAAGTTGTTTATCAGCTGTAGAAGTTCTCTGGTGGAGTTTTTTGGATCGCTTAAGTAGACTATCATATCATCTGCAAATAATGATACTTTGACTTCTTCCTTTCCAATTTGCATCCCTTTGACTTCCTTATGTTGTCTAATTGCTCTCGCTAGAACTTCAAGTACTATATTGAAAAGATATGGAGAGAGAGGACAGCCTTGTCTAGTCCCTGATTTTAGTGGGATTGGTTCAAGTTTCTCTCCATTTATTTTGATGTTGGCTACTGGTTTGCTGTAGATTGCTTTTACTATGTTTAGGTATGGGCCTTGAATTCCTGCTCTTTCCAAGACTTTTAGCATGAAAGGATGCTGAATTTTGTCAAATGCTTTTTCAGCATCTAATGAGATGACCATGTGGTTTTTTTCTTTTAGTTTGTTTATGTAGTGGATTACATTGATGGATTTCCGTATATTGAACCATCCCTGCATTCCTGGAATGAAGCCTACTTGATCATGGTGAATGATCGTTTTGATATGCTCTTGGATTCGGTTGGCAAGAATTTTATTTAGTATTTTTGCATCTATATTCATAAGAGAAATTGGCCTGTAGTTCTCTTTCTTTGTTGGATCTTTTTGTGGTTTAGGTATCAGCGTAATTGTGGTTTCGAAGAACGAGTTGGGCAGTGTCCCTTCTGTCTCTATTTTGTGGAATAGTTTGAAGAGTATTGGTGTTAAGTCTTCTTTGAAGGTCTGGTAGAATTCTGCACTAAAACCATCTGGTCCTGTACTTTTTTTGGTTGGGAGGCTTTCTATAACCCCTTCTATTTCTTTAAGGGTTATGGGACTGTTTAGCTGGTCTACTTGATGCTGATTTAATTTTGGTATTTGTTATCTGTCTAGGAAATTGTCCATTTCCTCCAGATTCTCCAGTTGTTTTGAGTATAGGCCTTTGTAGTAGGATCTGATGATCTTTTGAATTTCCTCTGTTTCTGTTGTTATATCCCCCTTTTCATTTTTAATTTTGTTAATTTGGATACTATCTCTGTGCCCTTTGGTTAGTCTAGCTAAGGGTTTATCTATCTTGTTGATTTTCTCGAAGAACCAGCTCTTGGTTTTGTTGATTCTTTGTATGGTTCTCTTTGTTTCTGCTTGATTGATTTCAGCCCTTAGTTTGATGATTTCCTCTCTTCTACTCCTCCTGGGTGAGTTAGCTTTTTTTTGTTCCAGCGCCTTCAGGTGTGCTGTTAAGTTGCTAGTGTATGCTCTTTCCAGTTTCTTTTTGGAGGCACTCAGGGCTATGAGTTTTCCTCTTAGCACTGCTTTCATTGTATCCCAGAGATTTGGGTAGGTCGTACCTTCATTTTCATTGAAGTCTAAAAAGTCTTTGATTTCTTTCTTTATTTCTTCCTTGACCAGGGTGTCATTGAGTAGAGTATTGTTCAGTTTCCATGTGTATGTGGGCTTTCTGTTGTTCTTCTTGCTATTGAAGACCACTTTTACTCCATAGTGATCCGATAGGAGACATGGGATTAGTTCGGTCTTCTTGTATTTGTTGAGGTCTGTCTTGTGACCAATTATATGATCAATTTTTGAGAAGGTACCGTGCGGTGCTGAGAAAAATGTATACTCTTTTGCTTTAGGATGGAATGTTATATATATATATATATATATATATATATATATATATATATATATATATATCTGTTAAATCCAATTGGTCCAAAGCTTCAATTAGTTTCACTGTGTCCCAGTTTAGTTTCTGCTTTCCTGATCGGTCCATTGAGGAGAGTGGAGTGTTGAAGTCACCTACAATCATTGTGTTAGGTGCGATGTGTGCTTTAAGCTTTAGTAAAGTTTCTTTTACGAATGAGGGTCCCCTTACATTTGGCGCATAGATGTTCAGTATTGAGAATTCTTCTTGGTGGATTTTCCCTTTGACAAGCAGGAAGTGACCTTCTGTGTCTCTTTTGATGACTTTAGGTTGAAAGTTGATTTTATCTGATATTAGAATGGCTACTCCAGCTTGTTTCCTGGGACCATTTGCTTGTAAACTGTCTTCCAGCCTTTTACTCTAAGGTGGTGTTTGTCTTTGACACTGAGATGTGTTTCCGGTATGCAGCAAAATGTAGGGTCCTGTTTCCGTATCCAGTCTGTTAGTCTGTGTCTTTTGATTGGGGAATTGAGTCCATTGATATTAAGAGATATTAAGGAATAGTAATTATTACTTCCTGACATTTTGGGCATTGTTATTATTATTTGTATTTGAGTGGTTCTCTTCTTTTGGGTTGGATGAGATGGGGTTTCTATCTTGTTTCTTCTGGGGTGTTGTTTCCCCCCTTGTGTTGGTATTTTTCCCCTATTATCCTTTGTAGGGCTGGGTTTGTAGATAAGTATCTTGCAAATTTGGTTTTGTCGTGGAATATCTTGGTTTCCCCATCTATGGCAATTGAGAGTTTAGCTGGGTATCATAGTCTTGGCTGAAGTTTGTGTTCTCTTAGGGTCTGCATGAGGTCTGCCCAGGATCTTCTAGCTTTCATGGTCTCAGGTGAGAAGTCTGGTGTAATTCTGATAGGTCTTCCTTTATATGTTACTTGTCCTTTTTCTCTTACTGCCTTTAATATTCTTTCTTTGTTTAGTACATTTGGGGTTTTGATTATTATGTGACGGGAAGTATTTCTGTTCTGGTCCAGTCTATTTGGGGTTCTATAGGCTTCTTGTATATTCATGGGCATCACTCTCTTTAGGTTGGGGAAATTTTCTTCCATAATTTTGTAGAAGATATTTGCTGGCCCTTTAAGTTGTAGATCTTCATTCTCATCTATCCCTATAATCCTTAGGTATGGTCTTCTCATTGTGTCCTGGATTTCCTGAATGTTTTGGGTTACCAGCTTTTTGCATTTTGCATTTTCTTTAATTGTTGAATCCATGGTTCCTATGGTATCTTCAGCATCTGAGATTCTGTCTTTTATCTCTTGTATTCTATTGTTGATATTTGCATCTATGACTCCTGATTTCTTCCCAAGGTTTTCTATCTCCAACATTGTCTCCCTTTGCGATTGCTTAGTTGTTTCTACTTCTGTTTTTAGATTTTGTATGGTTTTGCTTAGATCTTTCAGTTGCTTGTTTGTGTTTTCCTGTAATTCTTTAAGGGATTTTTGTGTTTCCTCTTTTATGACTTCTACTCGTTGACCCATGTTCTCTTGTATTTCTTTAGGTGATTTTTGTTTCTCCCCCTTATTGGGATTCATTTTTTGCTCTATATTCTCCTGGATTTCTTTAAGTGATTTTTGTGTCTGCCTTGTATGGGCTTCTAGTTTTTGATCTATTTTCTCCTCTATTACTTTAAGAAATTTATCTAAGTGATCCTCAATCTGCATCTTTACCAGTGATTTTAGATCTGAGTCTTGTTTTTCTGGTGTGTTGAGATATCTGGGATTTAATTGTGTTTGCCTTGCAATGGCTTCTAGCTTTTGATCTATTTTCTCATGTATTACTTTAAGAGATTTATCTAAGTGTTCCTCTATCAGCATCCTGACCAGTGATTTTAGATCTGAGTCTTGTTTTTCTGGTGTTTCAGGGTATCCAATATTTATTGCTGTTGGGGAACTGGGTTCGGATGCCGCCATATTGCCTTGATTTTTGTTAGTAGTGATCTTACGTTTGCCTTTTGCCATCTGGTTAACTCTGGTGTTAGTTGGTCCTGTAGATACTAGCTGGTGCTTGACCCTCCTGTGGGGTTGTAAGGCTATTTCCCAGTGACTGGGATACCTGAATCACTGTCCTGCGGGGGTCTTGCTCACAGATTGCTGACAGGTGGCCTGAGTCCCCCGAGGTCTTAAACTCAGGATATCCCAGGCATTTGGTTCCGCCTGTTGGGCGGCTGCTCTGCACTGCTCCTGCTCAGGGTTTGCTGTCTGATATCCTGTTTCCCCAGGGGTCTTAAAGTTGGGATATCTCAGTTATCTGGTTCTGCCTGCTGGTCCCAAGCTGCTGGGAAGCTGGCTGGGTCCAGTTTCCAGCTTCCCTGCCACCGGCTGGATGGGAGGCTGGTTCAGCCTCCGGCTGGGTCTGGGCACCTGGCACACTGGCTGAATCCGGCTTCTTCACCACCAGCTGGACGGGAAGCTGCAGGCAATATGGCAGCTGCCTGTAGGGAGCTCGGGGTCCGCCCCGCGAGTGCAGAGTGCAGCCGCTATTCTGTGCCCAACTCCCACTCCAGGCCTGAGTCCCCAAAGGTCTTAAGCTCGGGCTGTCTCGGGTACCTGGTTCCGCCACCGCCGGCTGGTTCTGAGCACCTGGCATGCTGGCTGACACTCTGGCTTCCCCACCACCAGCTGGGTGGGAAGCTGCAGGCAATATGGCAGCTGCCTGCAGGGAGCTCGGGGTCCGCCCTGCGAGTGCAGAATGCAGCCGCTATTCTGTGCCCAACTCCCACTCCAGGCCTGAGTCCCCGAAGGTCTTAAGCTCGGGCTGTCTCAGGTACCTGGTTCCGCCGCTGCCGGCTGGTTCTGAGCACCTGGCACGCTGGCTGACACTCTGGCTTCCCCACCACCAGCTGGCCGGGAAGCTGCAGGCAATATGGCAGCTCTACCATGCAGTTTTTAACACTATTGCTCTGTAGTACTGCTTGAGTTCTGGGATACTGATTTCCCCCAGAAGTTCTTTAACTGTTGAGAATACTTTTATCTAGCCTGGAGGTTTTGTTATTCCAAATGAATTTGAGCATTGCTTTCTAACTCTATGAATAACTGGGTTGGGATTTTAATGGGGATTGCATTAAATCTGTATATTGCTTTTGGCAAGATGGTTATTTTTACTATATTAATCCTACCAATCAAGGAGCATGGAAAAAATTTTTCCATTTTCTAAGGTCTTCTTTGATTTTCTTCTTCAGAGACCTGAAGTCCTTGTCATACAGATCTTTCACTTGTTTGGTTAGAGTTACACCAAGATACGTTATATTGTTTGTGGCTATTGTGAAGGGTGTCATTTAGCTAATTTCTTTCTGGCCTGCTTGTCCTTTGAGTATAGGAAAGCTGCTGACTTGCTTGATTTAATTTTATAACCAGCCACTTTGCTTAAGTTGTTTATCAGCTGTAGGATTTCTCTGGTGGAATTTTCTTGGGTCAATTAAGTATATTATCATAGCATCTGCCAATAGTGATAGTTTGGCTTCTTCCTTTCCAATTTATATAACTTTGACCTCCTTATATTCTCTAAGTGCTCTAGCTAGAACTTCAAGTACTATATTGAAAAAATGGAGAGGGGGCAGCCTTGCCTAGTCCCTGATTTTAGTGGGATTGCTTCAAGTTAATCTCCATTTAGATCAATGTTGGCTACCTATTTGCTGTATATTGCTTTTACTATGTTTAGGTATGGGCCTTGAATTTCTGTTCTTTCCAATACTTTTAGCATGAAAGGAGGTTGATTTTTTCAAATGCTTTTTCAGCATCTAGTGAAATAACCATGTGGTTTTTTTCTTTGAATTTGTTTATATAGTGGATTGCATTGATGGATTTCCTTATATTGAACAATCCCTGCATAATCAGAGTGAGTGATCTGTTTGATGTGTTCCTGGATTCAGTTGGCAAGAATTTTTTTTGAGTATTTTTGCATTGATATTCATAAGGGAAATTGGTCTGGAGTTCTCTTTCTTTGTTGGATCTTTGGGTGGTTTTGGTATCAGCATATATATGGCTTCATAGAACAAGTTGGGTAGTGTTATTTCTGTTTCTATTTTGTGAAATAGTTAAAGAGTATTGGTGTTAGGTCTTTTTTGGAGGTCTAATAGATTTCTGCATGAAATCTATCTGGCCCTGTGCTCTTTTTTGGTTGGAAGACTTTCAATGAACACTTCTATTTCTTTAGGGGTTAGTGACTCTTTAGATGATCTATTTGATCCTGATTTAATTCTGGTATTTGGTATCTGTCTAGGAAATTGTCCATTTCCTCCAGATTCTCCAGTTGTGTCGAGTATAGGCTTTTGTAGTAGGATCTGATGATTTTTTGAGTTTCCTCAGTTTTATTTCTTTTTCTTTTTTTTAATTTGGATAGTATCTCTGGGCCCTCTGGTTAGTCTGGCTAAGTAAGGTTTATCTATCTTGAAGATTTTATCAAAGAACCATCTTCTGGTTTTGTTGATTCTTTGTATGGTTCTCTTTGTTTCTACATGATTGATTTCAGCACTGAGTTTGATGATTTCCTATCTTCTACTCCTCTTAGATGAATTAGCTTTTTTTGTTCCAGGGCTTTCAGATGTGCCTTTAAACTGCTAGGGTACGCTCTCTCCAGCTTCTTTTAGCACTACTTTCATTGTGTCCCATAAATTTGGATATGTTGTACTTTCATTTTCTTTAAATAATAGATAGTCTTTGATTTCTTTCTTTATTTCTTCCTTGATCAGAGTATCATTGAGTAGAGTATGGTTCAGCTTTTTTGTCTATGTGAGCTTTCTGTTGTTGTTGTTGTTGCTGCTACTGAAGACCACTCTTATTCCATAGTGATCGGATAGGAAGTTTGATCTTATATCTGTTGAGGTCTGTCTTGTGACCAATTATATGGTAGATTTTGGAGAAGGTATCATGAGGTGCTGAGAAAAAGGTATATTCTTTTGCTTTAGGATGAAATATTCTATATATATCTGTTAAATCCAATTGGTCCAAAACTTCAATTAGTTTCACTGTGTCCCTGCTTAGTTTCTGTTTTACTGATCGGTCCATTGAAGAGAGTGGAGTGTTGAAGTCACCCACAATTATTGTGTTAGGTGCAATGGGTGCTTTGCGCTTTAGTAAAGTTTCTTTTATGAATGAGGGTACCCTTGCATTTGGAACATAGATGTTCAGAATTGAGAGTTCTTCTTGGTGGATTTTTCCTTTGACCAGTAAGATGTGTCCTTCTGCATCTCTTTTAATGACTTTAGGTTGGTTGAAAGTCAATTATATCTGATATTAGAGTGGCTACTCCGGCTTGTTTCCTGAGACCATTTGCTTGTAAAATTATTTTCCAGCCTTTTACTCTGAGGTAGTGTTTGTCTTTGACACTGAGATGTGTTTCCAGTATGCAGCAAAATGTAGGGTCCAGTTTATATATTCAGTCTGTGAGTCTATGTCTTTTAAATGGGGAATTGAGTCCATTGAAGTTAAGAGATATTAAGGAATAGTAATTATTATTCTGTTATTTTTATGTTATTTTTATATTTGAGAGGTTATCTTCTTTTGGGTTTGATGAAAGAAAGTTACTATCTTTTTTTTTCCAGGGTGTAGTTTCCCTCCTTATATTGGCATTTTCCACCTATTATCCTTTGTAGGACTATGCTTGTGGAAAAATATTGTGTAAATTTGGTTTTGTAATGGAATATCTTGGTTTCTCCATCTATGGTGACTGAGCATTTTGCTGGGTATTGGAGTGAGTCTTGTCTGACATTTGTGTTCTCTTAAACTTTGTATGAGATCTACCCAGGATCTTCTAGCTTTCATGGTCTCTGGTGAGAAGTCTGGTGTAATTCTGATAGGTCTTCCTTTATATGTTACTTGGACTTTTTCTCTTATTGCTTTTAATATTCTTTCTTTGTTTAGTATGCTTGGGGTTTTGGTTATTATGTGACAGGATGTATTTATGTTCTGGACCAGTCTGTTTGGAGTTCTGTAGGCTTCTTGTATGTTTGTGGGCATTGCTCTCTTAAGTTAGGAAAGTTTTCTTCCATAATTTTGTTGAAGATATTTGCCCTTTAAGTTGTAAATCTTCACTCTCATCTATACCTTCTCATTGTGTCCTGAATTTCCTGGATGTTTTGGGTTACAAGCTTTTTGCATTTTCTTTGATTGTTTAGTCAATGTGTTCTATGGTATCTTCAGCATCTGAGATTCTTTTTTCTATCTCTTGTATTCTGTTGTTCATATTTGCATCTATGATCTCTGATTTCTTCCCAAGGTTTTCTATCTCCAATGTTGTTTTCCTTTGTGATTTCTTAGTTGTTTCTACTTCTGTTTTTAGGTCTTGTATGGTTTTGCTATGTTTTTTCACTTGTTTGTTTGTTTTCCTGTAATTCTTTAAGAGATTTTTGCGTTTCCTCTTTCATGACTTTTGCCTGTTGACCCAAGTTCTCCTGTATTTCTTTAAGTGACTATTGCATTTATTTCCTCTTTATTGGCTTCTATCTGTTGACACACATTCTCCTGAATTTCTTTAAATGATTTTTGTGTTCCCTTTGTAAGGGCTTCTACCTTTTGATTTATGTTCTCCTGTATTTGTTTAAGAGATTTTTTTATGTCCTCCTTGTAATCCTCTAATAGCATCATGGTATGTGATTTTTAAACCCAAATCTTGTTTTTCTGGTGTGTTGGGGTATCCACGACTTGCTGTTGTCAGAGAATTGGGTTAGGATGCTGCCATATTGCTTTGATTTCTGTTAGTAAAGTTCCTATGTTTGCCTTTTACCATCTGATTATCTCTGGAGTTAGTTGGTCCTGTTGTCACTGGCTGGTGCTTGAACCTCCTGTGAGCCTGTAAAGCTATTTCTGCTCCTCTTGATTACTGGTTTTCCCCTCCCACAGAATGCTAATGAGCTGCCATACTCTTGGGTGCTTTTGGAGCCCTGGTGTGCCTTGCCCCAAGCAATGTTATACTTGGGTTTCTCTTTATACCTGGTGTTGCCTGTCTGGTCTGTCCAGGAGCAAAGATGTAGGAGGCTGCGGGGACCCCCTCTAAGTGCAGCTCACTCTGCAGGGCAAATGTCCTATGTCAGGGCTGGCACACAGATGACCCACAGAGCTGCCCAGGCCTTAAGTGCAGGCAGAAGCCTGGCTGGCTGTGTTCTGAGCAATGTTAAACTCTGGATATCTCTGTGTACCTGGTGTTGCCTGTCTGGTCCATCCGGGAGCCCTACTTGTTCTTTTTGTTCAATTCTGACTTGTTTGTTTTCATTTTACCTCATCCTATGGTATTATTATCCCTTAGATGCCTGCTTGGCTTCTAAGAAGAGACAGGAAGGATCTGGCCCTGGTTGTAAAGGGAGGGATTCTGAGAAAGTAGAGGAAGGGAGCCATACTCAGAATATATTGTATGACAAAAAAAAAATACCTATTCTCAACAGAAGAACAAAAGCAATAATCTTAAGCAAATAGGAATGTATTCTTAATTGGTAGGATTTAAAGGTAGATTTATTTATTTCTATTTTTACTAAATAAAAAGTAGTGTCAAAAACAAACAATTCAAGGTTAGCTTAAATGTTAAATAATGAAGACATAATGAGAGAAGATGGACATTACAGGCTAAGCTCCAGGAAATAGTGCTATGATTGATACATTTGTTGTAAAAAGTCCCTAAATGGAAGAGCAATCTCTATGAATATCCATACCTAGAAGACTTATAGCAAATCAATGCTTATACCAAATAAAATGAATTACCCACATTGTAACAATCCAGCCACCCTATCACTGTCTTTCCTTTTATATTAGACTTTTTCTGCTAAATAGCATAGTTCAAAAGAAGGTTAGCTTTCTAAAGATGAAAATAACCATAATCATAAAGTATTCAAGACTGTAATCAATTCTGACATGATCACTTACTCTATTGCTGCTGAAAGTGGGTAAAAGAAATTGAGTATAAGAGAGAGGGAAACTATTTATTCCATAGCTTTCTTCTTCCAAAAGTCGAAACATTGGGCCATATACATCAGAGTGTTGCCATGTTTTGATGAGATAGATATATTTTTTACACTCATCCCATTTCAAAGTATTTAAGTAAGCACGATCTTTCTTGCAGATGTGAGATTACCACTGTATGCTGTTTTTTAGGTTTTAGCCCCTTCACAAAATCTTTGCCATGTTCCACCCACTCCCTTTGGATACCAGTCTATATTTTAACTATTTTTAAAAAACTATTTTACTCTTCCATTGTCTCATAGTGGCAATGCCATGGTGTTGCATTGGGAAAGAATGAAGGCTTGAGAAACACCCAAACTCCCAGGAATAGGAGAATTTTGATATGCGGCCGACAATGCATGCCCATGTACTTGACTGTCAATCAAAATGCTTGACTCCTAAGTGCATATGTGCTTCCTACACAAACAATGCCTTTAATGTATTCTTATGAGCAGTTGCTAACGTAGGCAGATTTAGTGTGCTACTGGATGGAAGACTGTATCTTGCTTCCTCCTGATTTTGCCCATGATGCCATTTTTCTTTGCTCGCTTACATCACAGTCTCTTCCAGTGATAAAACTTAGTAATGACTACAACTATGTACTGAACTCCTACAGAAAATGTGCAGAATGAGGGGCAATAGTTGGGACCCAAAAATACAATGTAATTTAATTACCTCATTTCTAAAGCAAATAAGGTGACTCTAGAGAACACTTGACTGATCATCAGTAAGTACACAACTCAATTACTGACAGCAAACTGCATGAATATTCATAAATCATCATGGGCAATTAGTATATCCCAGGCATAAATCAGTTTTCTTTTCAAGAGCTAAGGTAATGTTGGTCAATTCACTAAGGAAATAGAATTTCCCTTAAGGCAAGACATGGATTTAAGAGAACTATATATTGCCCACAAAATAAAACACTGTGCCTTACACATAATAGCTTCCAGAGAAGTTGCTGAAAAGAATTCTTTAACAGTTTAAGCATTTGCTTGAGTGATTTTTATAAAAGGAAGTATAAATGACATGTGTAGACAAATTCACATTCTGCACATTAATATTTTAATAGGAGAAAAACATACTATACTTTTTGTTTTCATCTTCAACTTGATCGGAAAACATTAGTAGCTTCCTCTGCCTCTGCATACATCAATGTATTTATGATAGTTTGACTTTAGTGATTCTGGCTGCCCTTTTCACGTCTTAGGGCTTTTATTCTGGTTCACTAAAACCCTCTAAGGTGCAGAAAATCCACAGTGATATTTTGGCTCCAAAACAAATGTGACATTCTCCAAAGCCATCAGTCTTCTTAACTTGTCAACAGTTTCAGATCAAGTTGTTATATTGATATGGAAGTAAAATATTGAAAAAAATATGCCAGAAAGGTATGATCCTTCTATAGCAGTTGGAATAATTTTCCAATTTAGACAAGTGAATGCCTACATTTAGACAGTATTATTATGATTTACTCTAATAATCAAGAACAATTGCTAAAACATAGACTTACTCTAAATAAAATAGTTTCATTTTCCTGCCAATATGATTTCTCACTGCTTTTGGTCACCTATAGAGTTAAATGTATACATAGTAATGTAGAATGGTCTCTGACATACATGTGCTAAAAATCATTTTGTTATCATTTTCTTCTGAATTGGAATCCTTTTAATATCTAGACATCTGGTGCCAACCAAACCCATGTGATGATAATTCTATGTGAATTGCCAAAATTACTGATCAACTTCAATTTGTATAGGTTGACACAAAAAACACCAATTCCAAAGGGAATTGAACACTGTTAAGTATAATATTTTACTTTTTCTGGTTCAGTCTTTTGTTTATATCATACATAACAAGCCACAATTGTATATTTTGCTTAATATATAAAACTCATATTAAAAAGGATAATTAATTATAATTATAGAATCCATTTTTCAATTGGTTAAAATTGCATCTTCCTTTATATTGTTTTCCTTAAACATAACTATAAATTTCATAAAAATATTAGATGGTGAAATTATTTGAAGATTTTTTATTTCTATCAAAAAACAATTTTATCTGATTCTAAGAAACAATGAACACATGAGACACTTTCAAGCCCTAAAATCTTTAAGGCTGCTATAAGCAAAGCAAACCTCATGCTATCCAATATATGAACAAGTTTTTTATGTTTATATTAATTAATTGAAAAATGTATTTATTGTATATTTATTTTAGCAGCACTTAGTATTTCAAACATACTCATCTGCATATTAATACAGAAAATAAATAAACATAGAAAATATCTTTTTGAATAAAAGGAGGAAAGTTTCCAAAAATCATTTGCAATATAATACACTATATGCTAAAATGAGATAATGACCAATAAATTTTACATTGATTTCAGCATTTAAAAATTTCAGATTTTCCTTATGGATATATTCAAAAGACAGTCAAATATACCAACCATAAACTTTAAACTTTAGATAATCCTCCATCAAAACAGTTAAAAACAAAACTTCAGGTGACTCTTTCAAAAAGATATAAATCCAATATCTCAAAAAGTATAGAGTGAACTATATTTTTTCTTAAAGTTTTAGTTTTAGACTTACATATGCTAGATTTTATTTAATTTGTTTCTTTGGTTTCTATAAATACCTACTAATAAATCTTGCTTTTTTTTCCAAATATTTTATTCCTCTTATGTACTTTTGTGAGGGGATGTCATTATATATTTTAAATATTTTACCATAAGAAGAGGGAACAATTCTATCTATTTATGGGAACATCCTTTCCAATATTTACTCTCTGGATATAAACTTAGGAAAAAATTGTTCACCTTAACCTCTGGCTAAGAAATTTAGAGAAAATGTGTAAGCTGAATACGATAAAACAGAGGTATTGAACATCATGCCTTCTGTATGAGAATTAGTGCATCACCTATCAGGAAAAACCCTTGAGGTTTGACAAAAGCATAATATAGTCTTTTAACTAAAACATTATACAGCAATATAACATTAGCGATAATCAGTGAGATTTAGCTGCAATGTCATCAAAGTGAATCTTAGGAAGGAATTCAGGTAATATTGCAGGTTTTAGGCCTCAGAATGTCTTTTCAGAATTGTCCCTTTATTCTTATGTCTCCGTTTCTTTGCTTGCTGTCTTGATTTTTGTCCCCCTGACTTGGTATAGTTTCTGCCAATCAGACAGTGAAAAGCTGAGAAAGCCTACACATGACAGAGAAAATGTGCTTGTGGAATCTCACAATGTGAGTGTCTGAGTGAGACCAGCATAATTGCAACTCCAGCTGACATGCGAATGAGGGCTGGGGAAGTTCCCGAGGGTCCAATCTAGATAAAGAGCTACAGGTAGGTAGTGAAGGCTGAGAGAGGGAGAATTATTTACCCTGGGGCAGATTCCCACATGGTTATCAAACTCCACTTGGTCATAGTATGTGAGAGAAAAAGTAAACAGACTCAAAAGGTTATATGCATGGACATATATAATGCATGATTTAAGAAGAGATCATGGGTGGGTCGACCATGAGACTGAGCTCTCAGAACCTGGTAAGGGAGCTGGCAGAAGGACTGGAGGAGCTGAAGGCGATGGCAACCCCACAGGAAGAGAAACAGAGGCTGGCCTGACCACCCTGTTCTCCCAGAGACTACACCACCAACCAAGGAGTGTATCTGAAGGGATCTATGGCTCCAGATATATGTGTAGCAGAGGATGGCCTTGCCTGACAGCAATGGGAGGGGAGGCTCTTGGTTCTGGGGAGGTTTGATGCCCCAGTGTAGGGGAGTACTGGAACAGTGGGGTGGAAGACAGTGGATGGGGGAGCACCCTCATCCAGGCAGAGGGTAGGGGTGAGGGCAGTTGTGGGATAGGGGATGTTGGTGGAGGGATAAACAGAAAATGGAATATCATTTGAAGTGTAAACGAAATAAATTATTAATAATAATTTAAAAGAAGAGATCATAATTTTGAGAGGGGATAAGATACATGGGCAGATTTGGAGGGTCAAGTGAGCTACAGGACTGAGTTAGATATGAAGTTTAAAATTCTCTCTCAAAAACAATTAAAAAGAAACTCATCCTTGCCTCACAATCTAAACTTTCTAATGCTGCAACATTTTAATACTATTTTTCCTGTTGGGGTAATCCCCAAGCATAAAACTATTCTATTGCTACCTCACAACTGTAATTTTGCTACTGTTATGAATCATCATATTGTAAATATCTGATGTGCAGGATATCTGATATGTGACCCTTGTGAAAAGGTCATTTGGCCCAAAGGGATCACGACCCACAGTTTGAGAATCACTGTTTCTCCAATAGAGAAAAGCTGGCTATACTTAGCACCACCCTGCCCTCTACCCCAATCTAACTGTGATGGCCAGAAACCAAGTACCATGGTAAATCTGTCAGTTCCCTGCTAGGCCAGCCATCCAAACAATATGCTTAATGGAACTGCTTCAATAACAAGCTTGTTAATAAATGGAAGTATTTCATCCATTTTGGTGCCAGAAAAGAAAAGTTCTATTGTGCCTATATGCATTTACTTTTTCCAGAGTGATTATACAGATTTACTAATTTTTTCTTTTATTGAAATTAAGTTTTTCATATACTTTGTTTTTTTTAAAAATACACTGTTCCTCAATCAATAAACATCTCAGGGAATTCCACACCATGATTACTATAGATTGTGCACAGAAAGACACATGCCACATGTTATCAATCACTTATGAAAGAAATAAATATGACTTGAGAGAAATGGAGAGTGGTATAGTTGCCACAAGATGGAGAAGGGAATGGGAGGGGAACAGGGATGGGGCAGCCACAGGGTACCATAATTCTGGAAGGCTGGGAAATGGCCCTCATATTTAAGGCCCAGCAGTGTAACAATAGTCTCAAGCAGTTAATTATACATCTCTAAATAACTGGAGGAGGAGAAGAGCTTGAGGCTTCCAAACAAATTAAAAATTCAAGTATTTGTGGAACTGGCGGTGCTAATTATCCTGTAAGTATTTTGGAGGTGTGTGTTAATTATCCTAATTTGATCACTAGCCTTTCTACGCATATATTGGACAAAATACTATATCCACAAAAATGTACAAAAATGTACATCAATTGAAGAATAAAACTGTTCAACATTACTACCACAAAAGCACTCAGATCATGAATTACTATCACAAAAAGTACCCAATACATGAATTAACTATAGGAATATAAAGGCAAAATGACCTATGAACAAAATCAAAACATAGTTTAGGATGTTTGCTTTATCACTATGTAATTCAAAAAGGCCTTTTCATTTTCTAAACCTCCGTATTTGTATCTAAAGTAAGATTTTTTTTTAAAAGACTGTTCTAAGATTGAAATAGAAAATATACTAAAGAGGAAGGTTATATTTAGATCTGACTTGTAATACAAAATTTGTGGTAACTGTTAAAAAAAATTAAAGAGCCTTCTCTTTTTAGTCTCTTTAGGAATACTCATACTGTTTTCCAGAAGGGTGATACTAATTTTGATTCCCACTAACAATATATAAGGTCACTTTCTCTATTTCCTAACTCGTGTTTGTTACATATTTGTTTGGAGTGCTTTGTTTTTTTGATTGCTTGCTTGCTTCAGTAATAGTCATTCTAAATTAAATGACTGTAATGTTCCTATCCCACTACTAAGAATGAAAGGAAAATAATCAAACAAGCTTCGTAGAAATACTCACACCGTGCTGAACAGCAGTGCACACAGGACAGTCAGAACAGAAGTGTATTGTAGTCTTTCAGTAGTATTATATTCTCAATGTAAGATTATAGCTAATATTATATGAAGTGCTATGAGAAATCTGTGCACTCATGGACCAGATACCAATACCGGATAACTAGGAAAGAAAAATTCAATATATGAATATGTATGCATACATGTAGGCATCCATTATGGTTTACTATGCAGGCAAAAAATGAAATCTGATCATATATATATATATATATATATATATATATATATATATATATATACCACTGTGGGTATAACTAGGGGCTATAATATTTAGTGATATAAGCCAGATACAGATGTACACTCTCATGTTTTCTCTCACACTGGAAATAATGAAGAATTATGGCTGATAGTAACTGGAGGAGGGGGGCTTGTATTGGAAGAGGAAAGGTTATATTAGGCTAGTTAGATCAAAGTATGCTCTATATGTGCTTGGAAATGTTATGTTGAACTCTTTTAATTCATACTATTTCCAAGTTCTCATCATAATTAAATTAAAAAAACAAAATATGGCCATGATCAGCATTTTTTGAGGTAGCTATTCGAATTCAGATATGATTTTCTAAGCAATATGCTTTTGTGTTGGTTTTGTGTTGTTAAAACTCATATGACTTTATTTATTTAAAGAATTATTGTCTTTTTGATTGTGTATATGTGTGGGAGTGTATATGTCTCTGTGTGGCTAAGTGGGTAGATATAAAAGTGCCCTTGGAGGACAGACAAGGTTTTCAGATTCCACAGAATTGGAATTGTATGCTGTTGTACATTACCCACTGAGGATGCTGGGAATAGAATTACTTGCCAAAGTAGCAAGAGTTCCTAAGTGTTGGTGAGATGGCTCCAGCTCTGTCCAGAATGACTCTGTCATTGCTAATTTTATTGGTACATATTATATTTGTGAATTATATCAACAACTAATATTATACTTAAATTTTTATATATGCCCCAGAGATATATGAACAGAAAAAAAACAATAAATATCAGTGCAATTTTTTTACTACTGATGCATTTATTCTGCCCAAATTTACATTTAGAAATGTGCTTTTTACAAATAACCTTCTCAAATAGCTTATTCTCAGAGCCTCTTACTGAGATATAGTTATTGTACTTGAAATAATTACCCTTTGGCTAGATTGTGTTTTTCTACATTAGCTGGACTCCATGAAGAGGAAAGACCTTTGACTTCATCTCAGTGAAACAAGCAAAACTTTACATGGTTCAATGTTTCTGGAATTAATAAAAAAGGTTCCTCTTCATTTAAGTTACAAAAAAATTCAATATGTTCCAACTATACACCAGCCATGGGTCCACACTGTCAGACTTTCTGTTTGATAATGCTTTTTTTCCAACCTATCTGTCATTCATGAGATAACATTTTCCTGAAGTTATCTGGGAAGTCTAATTTTATTTTCTTAAATTCACTATGTTCAGTCATATACCAGTTGTTTCCATAATCATTGTCCCTGCTGTGGAGAAACAAAAAGTTTGCTGAATCCAAAAACCAAGATCCAGCTCCCATCTTTCTCAAACTTATATTATATGGAATTAGAGTAAATTCTATAAAACTCTAAAAAGTGAATTCTATATAATTCTAAAAAGTGGGTTCAGGGCAAGTTTGAATTCCTCTATCAAAGACAACAAGAAACAAAGCAGTAGTACAGGAACAGTCGTGATATTCTATGAACAAAAGCCAAATACATAACAATACTCACTGTTAATTTAGTGTTCATTATGTTCTAGACTGCATGTTTCATGTTCTTGGTATATTATAAAGAAAAGACACAATTGACAATCTTTTGTGTATTTAAAAATTAAAAAGGCTGAAAATATGAATGTGTTCAAGATCATTTAGTAAAGAATTGCACATTGAAATTTTGAGTTTAAGAACCTAAGTTCTAAAATGTACTTCAAAATATTTATACATTTTTGTCTACACAAAACCCAACAAAATAATGGACACCATAATTGGGAAACACTAGCGACAAGCAACAAAAACAGTGATTTCTCAGAGCAGGGACTTGTTGATGCGAGCCTAGACTTATATCTATTGTCTGTCAATCCTTGACACAGAGAGGGAGACTCCAGATGGAACTCAATAGTTTCACAGAACTCAGGATGTGGAGCTGGGTGCCAGAAGACCAAAGAGGTGAGAATGCACAAGTCAGTGTGCTGCCTAGCAAAGTGTTATACAGACTGAGAAGCCCAGCGGGCTGCAGCAAGTACAGAGCCATGTGTGTATATGGAAATGACCCAAATCCAGGAAGGAGCTACCCACAAGGATTAGAGGAAATACTACTCAAAGCATACAGGAATGGGAACAGACAGGTTCCTCAGCCACAATGGAAAACCTCTAATTCATAGGACACTGGGTAGAGTCCTTGGAAAGATCTTCTTCTGGTAGCAAGGAAAAAAATTATTAGTGATAGAATGACCACGGTTCAAGTTCTACCTCATAAATCTCAGGAGTAGGATCAAAATCTCAAAAAAATTTCCAGGTAACTCAATCATGCTCCAGAACAAAACCCAAGAAGGAATTTAAGACCATAAAACAGCAGCACATGAAAAAGTTCCTGTAATGTATCATGTCTGTGCTGGAACAATGATCTGAAGATTATGAAAACATCTTGTTAATAAAAACACATTATTTAAATATAGTTCAAAGAGAGATTAAGTTTCTACTTCCAGGAAGATGGTGAAATACTTTTTTCCCATTCCTTTTGCTAAGGACAACAATAAAACAATCCATATTGCAAACACAACACATACAAGAAGAGGTCAGAAGTAGAAGAGGAGGGCAGACTGGCTGGGAAATTAATGACAGAAGAAATGATATGGTGCTGAGTTTCAGGGTTCTCCTTTTGTCCTACATATAACATACTTTGGAGCTGCAAAAGCTAGCAACCTACAGAAAGATCAGGTATGCCAGAGACTATTTCTATGAAAAATATGATAGGATTTATACTGCTGGAAAATTTATAATATGGAGTACCAGACTTATCTTTCCACTTAAAATTATATTTAAACATAGGCCAAATTTGTTTATTTGTAATCCCTGCTCCAGGGCAGCAGAGATAGACAGATCCCTGGGGAATTCTTTGGCTGGCCACCCTGCCTACTCAGTGACTTCCTGGTAGGAACTCTGGAAAGAGTGTGTCTGTGTGTGGAGGTGTGTATGTGTGGGGGGACTTGTGGGGATAACACCTGATTTTGTCCTCTTATTGCTACTCACATTGTGAGAGCCAAAGTTACATTTTAAATTTTAATTACTTTGCCTAAGAGATAGGCAAAACAAAATGCCTCAAATCTGTAAGCCCCTTGCCCAAGGACAGATACTTCCTGAAAAGCTCTTGTTTATAGGAGATAACAAGCCACATGTGGTTGCTCCCCTAAACCAAGTTTGTATAACTCAACTTCAGATGCGCTTGATCATATGCAGGCAGGAGTTAGATGAGCCCGAACTGTGTCAGGATGAACACTTGCTCTTGATTGGATGTAGGCAAAAGGTATGCAGGAGGGATGCATGCAAGAAGTCCCTCAGGATACAGGCCTGCCCCTGATTGGCCCTGATGAGAAATACAGTGACCATATGGGTTTGCCTTTATAAGCCTCTGCAAAATGTGATTTATCTGCTGTCATTTCCCAGGGAAATCTGGAATGGACCTGGCCAGAGTCCATCAACCTGGCCAGTATTTAATTAATGTTTGCTTCAAATTTGTCTAAAAAATTGTGGAACTGTTATTTCTCTTCAGATTTTCAGGTTTAACAACATGTGTACCTGCACACATACAGACATACATACAGAATAAGATGCTTGTACACACACACACACACACACACACACACACACACATGGGTGGTGGGAAGGAAGGGTTGCAATAAGACCAGGGAATAAGCAGACAAGCAAAAAAGAAAACATTTACACAATAACTGTTCTTTCAAAAGAGAAAGAAGAAAATGCAATCATGTATTTGTGAACTCTAACACAGCCTAAGCAGTGTCTAGACCTACATCCCAGCAAGGAAGTAATGATGTGTCCAAGTCCACAGCACTGCCCCCTTTCAGAAAGGCCAAAGAAGCACACTGTTTTAAGCAGTAGCAAATCTTTTCTCAGATGCCATGGATCACCACCAAAGGAGCAATAAGAAAGGCTCCTGTGATTCATACTTAGAGATCCTATTGTCACCCAGCTTAAGGCTGTGAGGAGGCTTCCCCTTTAGTGTCAACAGAAATTTGGCAAGAAATATTCCTCAGCTATACCTTACAGCAATGAAGTCCCACCCTTTTTAGCTTGACTGAGGTCAGTCAAAGCCAATAAAGATGGAAGGGTCAAAGGATACTAAGATACACAAAGTTTAAGAAAGGCAGTGTCCATACCTTAACTAATCACAATCACATAATGAATCAGGAATCTTTTAGGTTAAGTTGGTAAAATAGTACTCAATAGCCCTACTTAACAACATATTGAACTAGAAAGTCTCACAAAAAATAAATAAGAGGATCTGGTTGGTTGATATTATTGTTCATCCTATGGAGTTGCAAACCCCTTCAGCTCCTTCAGTCCTTTCTCTAACTCCTCCATTGGAGACCTCATAATCAGTCCATTGATTGGCTGCAAGCAAGAACTAAACCACCAACCAAAGAGTACACATGGAGTGACCCATGTTTCCAGTAGCATATGTAGCAGAGGATGGCCTTGTCTGAAATCAGTGGGAGGAGAGGCCCTTGGTCCTGGGAAGGCTCCATGCCCCAGGGTGGGGAGGCAGGAGTGGGTGGCCAGCTGGGTGGGTGTGCACCCTCATAGAAGCAGGGAAGAGAGGACTGGATAGGGGGTTCCTGGAGGGAAAACCAGGCAATGGGATAATATTTGAAATGTAAATAAATAAATTATCTAATAAAAAAAAGCAAATAGAAGCTGTACTGAACAAAGCAATAAAACTGTCATTCTTTACCCATGACAAGATAACCATGAAAATAATGAGAAAGAACAAGTAAAAAATACTGGCTATAAATTAATTCCTGGAACTAATAAACAATAAACTACAGTGAGGAAGATAAAAGAAAAAGGTTATTACATGAATACCTATTATTTTTCTATATAACAGTTATTAATTAGTAAACTTATTACATTATAAACACCATTTGCATACGATTTTAATTTACCTGCCAAAATAATACGCCTAAGTGTAAATGTAACAAAAATATGTGTGAGAACAAATGAAGTCTATAAAATCCTTATATGTCAAGAGGAAATAAATGGAAAACTATAACAGATTTATAAATAAGAAGACAAGAAATTGTCAGGATGACCATTTTCCCAACATACCCTACAATTAAAGTGATCTCAATCAAAATTCTAATTTATTTTGTCAAGACCAAAGAATTCTAGCATTTATAGTAAAGACTAAAATGATCAAGACTAGCCTACATAATGTTGTAGAACGATGTTAGAGGACAAAGGCTACCCAGAGACAGACTATCAACAAAGCTACAGTAATTAAAAACTGTATTTGGAGAAAAAAACCATAGATGCATACATAGGTCAATGGAAGAGAATAGATGGACCCAGAATAGATTAGCATAAAGTGTGGTCAATTTATCCTTGAAAATGAAGGAAAAGCAATAAAATCATAAATATCCCTTAAAACAAATAAGACTGGAACAAGAAGACATTAGCACATTGATAGCACTGGGCTTGAAATTTGATGCTAATTCCACTCCTAGGAGGGTCTACAGATGAGGAGTTGCCTTGTGAAAATTCTCCCCACCTTAACTTTTCAAATAAAGGCTAGAGCCAATGATTGGGCAAGAGGAAGGAGAAGGAGGAGGAGCTGAGAGTTTGGGGGAGGAGAAAAGGATTGATGGGAAGGGAGAGGAGCTACCAGATTGACAGAGAGGCTGCCGGGAGAAGCTTGTGACCTGGAGAAACTGCAAGTTAAATGGGGTAATATACATGGGAATAGAGTAGTGTAGTGGGAGACCTGCCCAATCTAGGCTTATAGATTGTATTGTTACTGATCGAGTTGAGATTTTTTTTTCGAACCGGGTAATTGGGTTTGAAAAATATAGCAACAACATATGAAAAGAAATTAGGTGTATATCTTATGTCCACTGCAGATATTACTCTAAATGTCATAGAACCAAGTGTGAAACATAAACTCCACAAAGATAAATATAAGAAAACAAAAAACAAGAGTCTAATCTGATAACGAGAGATTTCCCTGGTAGAGCACTGTCCTTAAAAGACACAAATTAACTCTTAAGCCCGTATAACATAATGGAGCACTGCTGGTTGGAGTGAGTATACCCCACCCTCATAAAAACTTACATATTTATATACTTGGTCCTCAGTTGGATGAAATGATTAGAAGGATTTGGAGGTGTGGCCTTGGAAAAGGTGTGTCACTGGGGCAGGCTTTAAAGATTCAAAGCTTATTTATTCACAGAGAATCTTTCTCTCCCTCATGCTTATATTTGAAAATTTAAGCTCGAGGGCCATGACTGTTGGCCTGATGACCTGATCCTCTTCAATGATACTCTTGCACTTTAACCACCTATAACCATAAGCCCTAAATATTTCTCCTTTTTATAGTTGCCTTGATCACAGTGTCCTAACATAATACTTGAAAGGTATATTAGGAAGGGGCTTATATCAAAATTCACAAAACCTCCAAAGAAACACTTCACCTAAGAAGATATATGCCTAGAGGCAAGCAAATAAGAAAGGTTCTAAATCAATGTATTTATCAGCAAAAAAAAAATAATAATTCAAAGAAGAAGTGGGACAGAAGAAATGAAATATTGCTTTAAGAGAAGCTACAGGAAGCAAATAAACCTCTAAGTATACATTTAATGGATGATGAGATGTGTCACTGGTTAAAGGTCACCAAATCTGATAAACACAGTTTGATCCCCAGAAACAAACAGTGGTGAGAGAGAACTGATTCACTATCCTCCACTCACACACTATTGTATGAACCTGCCTCTACGCAAAATAATGCAACACTTGTTAAATAAGATGTTGGACATCATCGTCATCAGAAAAGGCAAATAATGACAATGATTGATACAGTTTCACAACTAAACAACAAGCAGAAAATAAAAGACTTTAGAATGCTCAACCCTGATGAGAATATATAAAAACACACCCCTGTGTTTTTGTTCAAGAGGAAAAGGAAAGAGTGTATGAGCCAGAGGATGTGCATAACCGTAAAGAAATGTCTTTGGAATACAGTAGGGAAGTTGCACATATGAACTCACAGCAGTTGAGACATCATGTATAAAACATGGAAGGTCCCAAACCATAATAAATTCCAGTGTGGAAATGGGAATGGGCCACACAATTTCATGTCTAGGTGAAGAGTAATTATCAATTGTTAGCTTCTAGAAAATGGAGGTCAGTTTTCTCTAAAAGTGTAACCCTGACAAGTTGACCCTATTCTGGTAGAAGACCAAATACCCAAGAATATTCGGGGAAGCACAATGTGGTCATGAGTGTGTGTGTGTGTGTGTGTGTGTGTGTGTGTGTGTGTATGTGTGTGTGTGTGTTTTCAATATTTGCAAATGTGCACACACACATTTATGTACTTCCTCAATCTCTACCTTAGTTTTGAAACAAGATCTTTCTTAGTTTGAACCTGAGCTCTTTAGTTGCCTAGGCTGGCTTTACAGTGAGCTCCAAGAATCTTCCTATCGTTTGTTTCCAGTTCTAGAATAGCAGCTGACCCTATCATGGCTAGGATTTTATTTGGGTACTAGAAATCTAAATTGAGATACACACGTTAATTCTGTAATATATTACCCATTGAAAAATCACTCCCACACTGGGTAATTACTAAAATATTTATACAACTAAAATAGTATCTGACACAAAATATGTACCTCTATATACTTATCTGAAAAAAAAGACAAAAAAACCTGTAACCATGTCAGATTTATTGAAAACTGCCCAAGACTAGATGTAGTGAAGAATTTTGAGCATATAAATTATTAAAGAAATGTCCTTACTATGCAACATTTAAAATAAATATAAATAGTGTGTGTAAAAACTTGCAAAAAATTTCCAGTGATGCATAAGGAATTTAAAATCCAATAACCAAGAGTTACTTTGTATATAAGTTATATGAATTATTGAAGTGACAAAATTGTGTGAAATGAATTGATCAAAGTTTACAGGTGGGTCTGAGCAGAGTGGAAGGAAGTTTATATATTTGTAGAAATGAACTTTTGGTGACTGGATAACTGTCTTGATTTTATCAATAAGCTGATTATGACTCTTTGCTATTGGTTTACAAGATGAAACAATTTCAGTAACCTGAAACTTTAGGGCATTTCTTCCTTTCTATGGTTTATTACCATTACATTAACAGCATAACATAAGAAATATTAACTGTAGTGATTTGAATAAAAATGTCCTCGCATAGGACTGTGTTTCTGAATGCTTGGCCCATAGGGAGTGGTACTATTAGGAATTGTGGCCTTGGAAGAAGTGTGTCACTGTGCAGGTAGGCTTTGAGGTTATAGATACTCAAACTATGCCAAGTATAACAAAAACAGTCTGTCATCTGCCTGTGTATCAAAATATAGAACCCCTAGTTCCCTCTCTAATATCACATCTGCCTATATACCAAGCTTTACACTGTGAAGATAGTGAACTAAAAATCTAATACTAGAAGCCAGCCCCAATTAGATCCTGTTTTTTTTATAAGGGTTACCTTGATCATGAGGTCTCTCTCTTCACAGCAATAAAAGCCAAACCAGTAACTCCCCAAAAAGGCATAATTAACCCCGAAATTTCCCCGCTGACTCTCTATAACATGAAGGTAAAGCCCTATTGCTGAAGACATTTATGCCCTTGAATATGGAAAAGTCAAGATATCATAGAATTATTTTATATATATATAAAATAGCTATTATAAAAGCATCATCCCTACTGGATGATTGTCATAGAACTGGGAGGAGCTCTACAATACCGTAAAAGAAAGGTAATCATAAATATCTCCCAGATACAAGTCCTGGAACTTAGAACAGTGGCCTTCATAAAACACATGCCTGTGCAATATTGGCACTAGTATTATGTTGAGTAACAAACCATTTTTCTGATTGAATTTGAGATCTACCCCATGAGATAAAATCCATAGGTGACACTGCTAATGTGGGCAAGAACCCTGGACTATACAGAACACAGGCAGAGACAAAAATCTACTACCAGAAATTAACCCACATACATACTGTCACTGGATTGTTGACAAAGGAACTAAAACCATACAGTAGAAAAAAAGACAGCATTTTCAACAAATGGTGCTGGTTCAACTGGCAGTTAGCATGTAGAAGAATGCAAATTGATTCCTTCTTATCTCCTTGTACTAAGCTCAAGTCCAAGTGGATCAAGGACAACTACATAAAACCAGAAACACTGAAACTAATAGAAAAGAAAGTAGGGAAGAGCCTCAAGCACATGGGCACAGGGGAAATTTTCCTGAACACCAGTAGCTTATGCTCTATGATCAAGAATTAACAAATGGGACCTCATAAAACTGCAAAGCTTCATTAAAGCAAAGGACACTGTCAATTGGACAAATCAGCAACCAACAGATTGGGAAAAGATCTTTACCAATCCTACATCTGACTGAGGACTAATATTCAATATATATAAAGAACTCAAGAACTTAGACACTAGAGAATCAAACAACCCTATTAAAAAAGGGGGGTACAGAGCTAAACAAAGAATTCTCAACTGAGGAATACTGAATGACTGAGAAGCACCTAAAGAAATGATCAACATCCTTAGTCATCAGGGAAATACAAATCAAAACAACCCTGAGATTCTACCTTACACCAGTCAGAATGGCTAAGATCAAAAACTCATGTGACAGCAGATGCTGGCAAGGATGTGGAGAAAGAGGAACACTATTCCATTGCTTTATAGTTGTTACACATTTAACATGTTATTTTATTTAAAGATTTACAATTGAAATGTAAATATAGAAAATATCTATTTAAAAAAAGAAAAAAGAAAATCAGAGATGGATATTTGTCAGTTTTCTCTGCCTATACGACTTGTCAAAATTAAATATATATAGGCAGAAATTGTATGATTGGGCAAAAGACCAACTGTTTACATGGAAATCTTTAAATAAAATAACATGTTAAATATGTAAGAACTGTAAAGAATATAACATATGAGAATAATAATCTGTTCATGTTAAAGTATTTATTAATATCAGTCAGGAAGATTGGAGAAATGGACTATAGCAGAATAAAGTTGATAATTTTACAAAAATAAAAGACTTAGTTCATTCAAAGAACTCTATAATCTTGGCATATTTCTGACTGTGTAATTTATTTTGTGGCTGAGGAGTATAAGTCAAGATGATAACACCTTTGAGGACTTATGGATGCATCATAATATTGTAGATAACATCATACAGCCAGAGAGCATATGGGAGAAAAACTTGTGTATAAGAGGTATTTAAAGTTGCCACTCTCTCTACAATTTCTTTATCCTCAAGGAGAAATACTCAAGTCTAAATACCACTTAAATGGTCTATCTCCCAATGGTATCATCTTGTCTGTTACCATTAGCATTAGGTTTATAGGTAGTATTACAACCCAAAGGAAATGCTAAATGTTTATGAGCTCAATAAAAGAGATTTGAAACATGAGTCAAGAAGTACAATTATGAGAAGAAAAGGAAGATCCTAGAATATTAAATTAAGGATATAATGCCTCTAAATAAATGACAAAATATTTATACTTAATAAAGTATAATGACATATATGTGTAAACCTATCTTTACTCTGTATGTTAATAAATGCTTATTAAAAATCTAAGAGGTGGGGGGGAGAGGACTTATGGGACGTATGGTGGGGGAGAACTCGGAAAGGGGAAAGCCTTTGAATGTAAACAAAGAATATAGAAAATTAAAAAAAAAGATGAATCATTGCAATAAATAAAGACAATCAATGACACACAGAAAAAAAAATCTAAGATTTGAACAGTCATGCTGACAAATTAACCTCATGGATACTTAAAGAACTCTCTACCAATAAAAATCAGTGTGCTCATTGTTTTTAAGGACATATAAAATAATTTAAAATACTGACGAAACTCTTGTCTTTAAAAGAAGTATAAATAATTAAAATTAATTAAATAACAGTATTTTCTATTGGTATAATATAAATGTATGAAGTCAACAACAAAATGACAACTGAAAAATCTTTAGGAACATGAAAACTGAATAACACAGCTTAAAATAATTCATAATCAAAGAAAAAGGAAAAGCAAAATTATCCATTATTTTATATTGAATTAACACACACACACACACACACACACATGCACACACTAAATAAATAACTCTTTTAAAGTATCAAATTATAGTCTTTAAATATATGCAATGGAATATGTCACTAATACCCTCAAAATTATGAGGTTACTATATCAAATTAACTAGAAGCAAACAAATTGGCTAAGCATTGCAAAGGAATTAAATATGAGCAGTGACAGTCATTTAGGGCTTCACGGAGAAAAATTATTTGCCTCAACTATCAGGGCTCTGTGCTCTTCAGAAGTATACTGACTGCTGCTCCGAAATAAACCAAGAAGATTTTCCTCATTCTATACAGTAGAATGACTGTTCCATTTATTTCAAATGTGCTACTAGTTTATAAGGTTAGTTTCCTTATAACTATCATATGTCCTAAAAATCGATGTGTGGTTGTTTCCAATATGGAAATGCCATTTTCAAATTTTCTAAAAAGAAGGTGTCATGGGACAGTTCTCTAGTAGATGCTTCATATATTTCTCTGAGGACCAAATGCCATATTTTGTACTTATATTTCTGTAAGAAGGAAGAAGGAATGTTTATGGGCAGCTTCATTTACTTATGTTCTCCAATTTGGAAAACCTTGTTATCCAATTTATTTTGAAATTAATTATCTAGGTGAATATTGAAATTTTAATTGAACAAGTCTCTGGTTTTACTGGCTCTTCATAGACTAGCTCACCAAGTGTCAAATTTAACGCACTTCAAACTCTAATATTACTGACCTGTTGCTGCTGTCTTGTGAGCATTTAAACTGGTACCTACACATGTATGAATGTCATTCTGTCAGACATCGATTTTCTCTTTAGGTAATAAAAGAATGTTTATGTTCCTCTGTGATAGAGAAAAATGTATTTACAGGGGGAGATTTCTTTTGGGAAATCAATATTTTTACCAAGTATACAGGAGGTCAGAAACTCACAAAATAAAGTAGATTTTAAGCCTTAGAAATGGGTACTATCCCCTAACTGGATGGCCTTGTCTAGCCTCAATAGAAAGGATGCACCCAATACTACTTCAACTTGATATCCAGATTGATAACCATGAGAGGCCTCCCGTTCTCTGAGGAGAAAGGGAGTAAGACATAGGAAGAGGGAAGGGGAGCCTGGGATGAGAGAACTGGAGGGAAGCTATGATCAGGAAGTAAATTAAATGTGTAAATTAATAAAACTGATACTAAACTCTTATTATGTGATAAGTTCTTATTGTGTACCAAGAGTGAATCTGTATTCCAGCCAGAGGAATACAATTCCATCCATTTATCTGCAAAGGTTATGACTTCTTTTTTCTTTAGAGCTGAGCAGTGTTCTGTAATTTATACATGCCATATTTTAATTATCTAATCATTAGTTATAGGGCATTAGGTTGAATCTATTTCCTAGCTGTAATCTATTCCTAGTGAATAGAACAATAATACATATGACTAAACAAGTATCTGAAAAAGGGATTAAGAATCTTTTGCAATAACTTCTTGGCCTTTTGGCTAAAATGAAGTGAAGAATCCTTTGGAAATATGCCAAGGACTGATGTATCTGGATAATATGAACACTTTAATTTAAAATAGCTATTAAGAAAAATTTAAGATTAAAACTAAACAGTAAGGTGTAGGACCTTTTCAATGAAATACTTAACCCTATGAATAAAAAATAGAGCAGGACTGCAGTAGATATCCCATGCTCATAGTCAGGTAGAATGAATATTGTAAAAATGACCCTTTTACCAAAACTATAGATCAAATGCAATCCCAATCAAAAGTATCATATCATTTTTCAAGGAATATAAAACAAACCTATTTTTAAAATTCACGTGGAACCCAAAAAGACCCCTGATAGCTACAAAGAATTCTGAGCAAAACGAGCAACACTGGGGGGATCACCAGTCTATATCTGAAGATGTGGTCCAGATTCATGGTAAGAAAAACTGCATGGTTCTGACTCAAAAAAAAAAAACAGAAAAACAAAAAACAAACAAACAAAAACAGATATGTGAACTGATGGAACAAAATTGGATACCCAAACAAGCGTACATGTGATTTTGATTTTAACCATTTGCTTTAATACATTCATTAGATATTTTGGAGGTCTAGAAACTAATCTCAAGAAAATAAAACATCTTCAACAAATGGTGCTTAGCAAAAACTGTATATCCACATTCAAAAGAGTAAATTAGATAAGTGTCTGTGACACTCATCTTGTGACAAAATAGAACTCCAAATAGATCAAAGACCTAAACGTGATACCTGAAACATTGAAAAGGTTAAAAGAAAACATGGACAGTACCTTACATGTTGTGGGGACAGGAAAGGACTTTTTAAATAGCACTCCATTTGTCCAAGATCTAAAACTAGTAAGTAGGACTTCATATAACCAAAATGTCCCTGTACAGCTTAAGAAACAATTAACAAGATGAAAAGAAAGCCCACAGAATGGAAGAGAATTTTCACCAGCTCTATATCTGACAGAGATTTAATATCCAGAATATGTAAGAACACAAAAAGTATCATCAAAAAAATCATTAAAAAGTACCCTGATACAGAACAAAGAGTTTTCAAAAAGAGAAAAAAATGGTTGCAAAATATCATAAAAGTGGTAATGGTCCCTAGAGATTAATGAATACAAATTAAGATGACCTTGAAATTTTATCTTACCCCAGTCAGAATGGAAAATATCAACAAAACAACTAACAACAAATGCTGAATTGATAGACAATAGGTGGGCATGTAGATAGATAGATGATAGATAGATAGATGATAGATAGATAGATAGATAGATAGATAGATAGATAGATGGATAGTATAATATATAATATATTTAACAATAACAAAACAATAACGAGAGACTATCAATTTGAGAGAAAGTGGCAGGAGACAGGGAAGATACTGCGAGGAGGAACGATAAGGGGCAGAGTGATTATCCCTATTTTAATTAAAAAAATAACTTCATAAAAATATGCAGTCCACCACAGGTTACTGGTCTCCAGTGAAAGTTCAATGAACATGAATCCAGGAAATGACATAATGGAAGGTTTATTAACTAAGTGGGTATATACATATGCATATATATATATACACATATACATACACATACATACACATATATGTATACATCATATACATATAGTATATAAATAATAAGCACTGCTGCTAAGTTCATTTTTTCTGTTTGTTCTTCAATTTCTTAGTTTCAAAAAATAAACTCCTGCATTCCTAGCTCTATTTCAGAAATTTCCTAAATTCATTTTCTTCTCTATCCACCATGGAAGGAGGAGTCATTTCTTTTGGAGTTTTTTTTTTTCAATTATTTTTCCTTCACTCTGTACATATTGGGATGGCATCCCAAATTAAAAAGTCTAGGCTTTGCTACAGAGAATTCTCAAGTTACTGCTTCTGATTAGATAGAGCCAGAAGATAATGGCTAGCTTGTCTGTACTGCCTCTCTGCATTAGTCACAGGGTGTAAAAAGGAAGAGCATTGAATGTTGGATGCCTGCCTACTGATGATGGCCTTAAGCCTGCCTCTTAACATAACATCAAGAACCATGGCAATCTGCAAGTAAACCTTCTGTACTCTTTCCAAGCCTAGGCATAGAAGTGTGGTAAGATCAACCTGTTGATCTGAGAGCTGTTATTACATATTAAGGAAGTTCCAACTGAATGATACCAGCACCTCTGTACTGATAAGTTCCATAGCTTTAGGAGAAACAGGAAAAGAAGAAGAAAATGTCAGAATAGTCTATGAAAGAATCAATGAAAAACAAAGAATAAAGCAGCAGATAGCATCCTCCCTGGATCTTTGCTGTTGTGACAGCTATCACATTACAACTATCAAGGATCTCCCTAGGACTGGGGAAGCTGGTAATGATGTTCTAGGAACTTCTGCCTTGTTGATTTCATCTACACTAAAAAACCTGGTTTGGAATTATGACTGGTATCATTTACATGTTTAAATTATTTCATGATTTGAAGGATTTTTTTTTAACTTTCAGTGCTGTCTTAAATGATTTTTCTTTACTCTGTTGGTAAGCTGTAAAAACTGAAAGCAGTTGGGAAGAAAGAAGCAGTCATACTCTTTATGGTTAGATAGAAAAAAGATTATCACTTGGGGAAGCTTGAGCTTGAAGTTGATTAAAAAAATATTGAACTTTGGTCTATATCCCATATATTTTTCAGTTGTAAAGATAGTTTCTTTCTCTATGGTTCTAAGAAATGAATACAAATTGAGCCAGCACAGGCCTTAGTCCTGTGCTCCTTATAGAGCCCACTTAAGGACTTGCACATCCTCTTCAGCATCACTGGCTTGTTTCCATGTGCATTATCTTGCCCCAGTATCCTTAAATATGGTGATTTTGGACTCTGTTTCTGTTCAGGATCAGCTCAGAGACAAGGTTCATAGCTTAGAAAGTCCGCAATCTGAGATTTTAGTCATATTCTCTGCAGACAATCCCTTATTTTGTCTGAGATGTCTTCTTTTCAGTAAAAGAGGAACTCATTGCTTCAAGTATGTACCTAATTCAGAAGCTGACTGGAATAAGTTCTGACTTCTCCAGGTTGCTTTAGATCACGATTTCCCTCAAGGAAGAAAGCTTTTATTTTATTTTACTTAATTGTATTTGAAATAATGCTGACCTAGTTCTTGTTATGTAGATCAGGCTGGCTTTGAATTCATAAAGATCTGCCTGGCTCTGTTTTACAAGTGTTAGAAATAAAGTCAAGTGCCACCATGCCATACTGAAATATTTATATCTAAATATTATGAAAACCCTTAAGTTCTGCTTATTGAGATTTTTTCAATCAATTTTCTTTCATATGTACTGCCTTCTAAAATATTTTCAAGTGTGTGGCGGTTTGAGTTTAAATGAATCTATAGGGAGTGTGACCTTGGAGTAGGTGTAATTTCTTGAAGGGGTCACATGGCTAGGGGCTGGGTTTTGAGATCTCAGAAGCTAATGCCATTTCACTGCCTGCTGATCTGATTGTAGAACTCTCAGTGCTTTCTTCAGCACCATGTCTGCCTGCATATCAACATGCTTCCTACCGTGACATTAATGAACTAAACCTCTGAACTATAAGCCACTCACGATGAGATAGTTTCCTTTTTAAGAGTTTCCTTGTTTAGCTCTGTACCCCATTTTTAAATAGGGTAGTTCGGCTCTCTGGAGTCTAACTTCTTGAGTTCTTTGTATATATTGGATATTATCCCTCTGTTGGATGTAGGGTTGGTGAAGATCATTTCCCAATTTGTTGATTGCCGTTTTGTCTGCTTGACAGTGTCCTTTGCCTTACAGAAACTTTGTAATTTTATGAGGTCCCATTTGTCAGTCTGGCAGTTCCTCAGAGAACTGGACATGATACTTCCAGAGGACCCTGTTATACCACTCCTGGGTATATACCCAGAGGATTCCCCAGCATGTAATAACAATACATGCTCCACTATGTTCATAGCAGCCCTATTTATAATAGCCAGAAGCTGGAAAGAAACCAGATGTCCCTCAATGGGAGAATGGATACAAAAAATATGGTACTCTATACACAATGGAGTACTATTCAGCCATTAGAAACAATAAATTCATGAACTTCTTAGACAAATGGATGGAGCTGGAGAACATCATCCTAACTGAGGTATCCCAATCTTAAAACTCACTGATAAATGGATATTAGCCTAGAAGACTGAAATACATAAGACACAATCCACATATCCAATGATGTCTAAGAAGAAGGAAGGAAGGGCCCCTGACTCTGGAAAGGCCTAATGCAGCAGTGTAGGGAAATACCAGAACAGGGAAGAGGGAAGGGGTGAGTGGGGGAACAGGGGGAGGGAAGAGGGTTTATGGGACTTGCGGGGAGGGGGGAGCCTGGAAGGGGAAAATCATATGAAATGTAAATTAATATATTGAATAAAAAAATAAAAAAAAGAGTTGCCTTGGTTATGAAGTCTCGTCACAGCAATAAAACCCTAACTAAGGCATAGCGCAAGGGTTCCGTAGTCATTGTAGGAAAACGAGCTTTAGAGAGTTGCTGACTGCTACTCCTCTCATTCCCTTTCTATAATATTTAGATTGATTCTATTTTACCTAGTGAGTTGTATCTGTGTCTGCCAACTGAGAATTGAGGGATGCTAAAGCTTCTGAGGGTGCCACTGAAGCCAATAGAGGTCTTACAAATGCTACAACTATAGCTCTGCCATGCCTGATCATCATTAACTCAGGCAGCCTGATTTACCCCGTCTCTCCCAGGAGGTAATATAGACTTTAATCTGAAACAGTTATTATGTTAGGATAGTAGAATTGCATCTTCTCTGAGATCTCTTGGTAGTCTCTCTACATACACTGTCCACTGTTCTATCACTTATACACTCTGGCATCATTATTCTGTGGTGGTGGGAAAAATTATCATATTGCGAGCCAGCTCTTACTCCAGTAGCCTGCTAACTGAGAGTTACATGCTTTCACAGGACTCCTATGCCATATTCTATAAAACACAGGGCCATAACCAGTGAAAGTAGCCATAAAACGCAAGATAAATCTGTTCATATTGTCTCCATGTTACACAGATAGCATCGTGACAATTAGATCAGTTTATAACAATCTGGTCTGGTGGAGAGAGTACCATGCCTTGTCATTTTTCAATAAGTACTTTCAGTCTCATAAAGTAAAATTAGAACCACTCTCAAACTACTAACAGTGAAAACAGAGTCCAAGTTTAACTACCAAGAACTAGAATGCCTATCAACATTATTCCATTCTGACTTCAATTCTTTATTCTTTATTTTGAAATATCTTACTCAATTATGAATAAGTGGAGGTGACTTTCAGATTGTAGAATCATGGGATCAGCCTCAGATACTTCTAGAACACAATATATATCTGGATAATAGAGCTTCCTGTTTCAAACAGTTTACCTCATCCCCTATTCTCACTAAATATTCAACCCTAGCCCAATAGAAACATTTTTAATCACAGATCCCAATAATGCTATCTCTCTACTAAAAATGAATTCTGCATTAATCCATTCTGCAAGATACTGAGCCTGAGAACCTTTATAAAGAACATTGGCATATGTATTACAAGTGTGGATTGGTGCTCATATAGTCATGACCTCATTGCTGATAAAGCTCTATGCTGGAGTAATGTTCACCTGGAACGAGTCAGAGATCACAACCTGTTCCTGTTCTGGTTTCCTACTCTTGTAATGGCATTAGTAGTCAATCACAGGAATATACTAATCTCGCCTACACCAACCATGTCTCAAAGGCCTATGTATAATCATCATTTGAATCACATGCCTACCTCTTTAACAGCTTACAAAGAATATTAAAATTGGAGATGTGTCTGTCTCAAAAAAAAAAAACCGAAACATACAATACAATAAAATAAAATAAAATTGGAGATGTGAACTTATAGGGACAAACTAAACTGTGTCTAACCCACAGCAGCTTCTGAAAAATGACAAGACAAAAAAAATCAAGGATGATAGAATTTCTTTCTATCTTTTTATATTTTAGAATACATTTCTAAAATATAAGTTGATTATCTTCTACTTCCTTGTTTCCTACTGAAAGCATACAAATAGGTCACTCCACAGCACTGAGATCTCGGAAGTCCTAATAAAAAGGGGTATAGGATGTCAATGTTTTGGCTAACATTTATAATGAAATAATCTAACATGTGCTCACACACTGGAGCTCCACAGACAGTAGCCTAATTGACACATCAGCTGCTCTTGCATAAGTTACAGTGACCCTCTCCAAAAATAGTTGAGCACAGAGTTTCTCTTGGATGTTATCTAAATGAAAAGTAAATCAACAAGAGGAGAACTTGTGAGCTGGCAATTTAATAGGTTTAGTGGAACTCTAAGTCAACTAATTACACAAATGCAAGCCATCTGGTAAAACAAAAATGCAGTAGGGGAAAATGTTTAAGATCTTAACTTCCCAAGTCACAGATCTATGTTTCAATCCCCACCTCTGTTCATATCAGCTGTCTTACATTGAGCAAATTAGGGGACATCTGTTGGCAGCGGCTTCTAGCTAATCATCCCAATTACGTAGACTTCTTCAAGGGTCCTGACTAGACTGTGTCTTTCAGTCCTTCTAGCAGTTAATTGTAGCCATCTGAACTGCTCTTGCCAAAACCTGAACAGAAAAGTAGTAAGTGCCACTTGAGGACTGAAGCTTTCTAAGTAGGCATTTCTCTTCTATTTGTTTTAACTGCAGGCTGAGCTGAGTGACAATTAAAAAAAAAAAAGAAGAGCAGTTACATGGAGGACATGGATTTTAGATGCTGCTTTGAGGGCACTGCTTGTGAACTTTAGGGTACTATTTGTTACCATAATTTAGACCGCATTAATGGATGCATTTTTGTTAAGTAGAAGTGCAGTAATGTTGCCAATACATAGCATGTTGTTGATTTATTTTATTTTATTTTATGTTACTTTATTTTATTTTATTTTTAAGATGAATGGAAGGAATGAAATCCCTCTAACACTGATTTGAATTAACTGGAGAAATTTTCCATAAGGGTCAGTTCATTTCATTCACAAAATATAAATAAATAATATATAAATATAAATATAAGTAAAAATTAAAATAAAAAACAACCTTTTTGATTTTTGTTTTATACTTTTTTCATTTTTTATTAAATATTTTCTTTATTTAAATTTCAAATGTTATCCCCTTTCCAGGTTTCCCTCTGATCCCCTCATCCCCCTGCTTCTATGAAGGTGCTCCTCCACCTGCCCATCCACTCCTGCCTCCCCACCTTGGCATTTCCCAACACCAGAGCATTGAGCCTTCTCAGGACCAAGGGCCTCTCCTCCTACTGATGTCCAACAAGGTCTCTGCTTCATATGTGGCTGGAGCCATGGGTCCCCACACGTGTGCTGTTTGGTTGGTAACAACCAACTTTCATGTGTGTAGCTTTCCACTCTGCTCTTCCTTTCAATGCACACATCGAAATCCCACTTCTTTATTTTCTATTTCCCAATGTTCAAAGCATTAGCATCTCTTCATTGTAATTTCTAATTCAAAATAGAAGTCATTCTGTTACCCATGTTAAGCAAGGTGTTTGTCACTGATCTGCTTAAGTCGGAGCAATGAAATTACATAGAAGTGGAATTATTCAGTCCAACATCCAATATCAAAGTAAGGAAAGAAGAATCTCAAAGTGGTTTGGGTTGAAATGATCTCTCAAAATATGTCTAGCAAACTAAATCTGCCTGGGTTACTTTAAACTAAAAGAAAAGCCCATTGGAGGTGGAAGGGTCATGGGAGATGGTAACTGAGGATAAACATTACTAAAATTCACTTATAAACACATGAAATGGAATAATGATAGCAATACTCAGTTAAATGCTTATTAAATCTTTAGCAAAGTTACACAGTGACATGAGAATCCCATGCCACCTTTACATTATGACTTTCCTTAGCCATTGTCTTTCTGTCATTTTAACAGCCCATCACTAATTTAGCAGATTAAGTGATAGCCATTTATTACCACCCTATTTTGTCTGGGACAATATGGCCTAGATGATTTCCTCTAGCTCAGGTCACCTAAAAGCCAGATCAATTTGCAGAGAGGACTGAATTAACTTTTAGAGAATGGTTCTGAAAGAGTCCTTCAGTCCCTTGTTTTTGTCTCTACTTCTTCACAGCTTTTATCTCTTAGCAACATCTTGGTGCTTGCAGGCTGTGCTCAAAGATCTCACACTGGGTACCAAGTTTTCCTCATGCTCAGAATCTGTCTTCCTTCTCAGCAGCATCGTCGCTGATTTTTTTTAATCACATCTATCCTATTGCTATGAGGAAACACAAAAACAATTTAGGAAGGAGTTTATTTTATCTTTTTTTAAGTTAAAAAATACCTTAGATTTTTTTTTATTCCTGGTACCACTACCACAATTTATCAGACAATAAGTCTGATGTAATGAAAAGAAAAACAAGGCAAATCTACAACAGATGAAAGACCTCAGGAATGTATATCTGACTGACACTACAGTGCATTAATCAATAGCTGCACCTTTTGCAAACTATGGCTATGACAGTCCAGAACAGGAAGGGTTTCCTGTTTAAGCTGCAGTGAGATTCCTGATTATGGATCATCATTCCTTCTGTGGCAGATTTTTAAGGTTCCTCTAATGCATTTGGGACAACTATCTGCAGCTTTCCTGACAACGCCTTGCTCTCTCTCCTGCTAAGAACTGCAGCTGTTTCTGTTTTATTTTAAAACTTTCTGCAGCCATATCTACCACGTCCATCTCCAGATCCATAGCCTCCACCATAGGGACTGCCTGAGCTTCTTTCACCAAAACTGACCCCCTTCATGGGTCCATAATCTGTTTGTTGCTGTCCATTATAATTTCCATAGTCATTATAGTTCCCAACCCCACTATAGTTACCTCCACCAAAATTTCCTCCTTCATTGTAACAATCACATCTTCCTTCTTCTCCACCACCATATCCACTACCCTGGTTTCTATATCCCAGTCTACACCTCCATAACTTCCTCTACTACTGTAACCAGGACCACTGCCAAGTCACAATTTATCATAAAGGATATTAAGATACAAGTTAGGGCAGGTACCTGGATATAGGGAACTGAGTGCTACTTACTGGCTTATTCCCCATAGATTTCTTAGCTTGCTTTAAAAAAAATATTATCTTTAATCTTTTTTAATAGTCCAATTGTTATCTCGCTCCTGTTCTGTCCTCTGACAGTTCCTCATCCCATTCCTCCTCCCCCATCTCCATGAGAATGTCTCCATCCCCACGCATAGCTCTCACATTCCCCACCAGGCCACCCAATTCCCTGGGGCCTCAAGTCTCTCAAGGGTTAGGCTCATCTTCTCTCACTGAGGCCAGACCAGGCAGTCTGTATATGTGTCAGGGGCCACAGACAAACTAGTATAGGCTGCCTGTTTGGTGTTAGCCTGCTTTCTTAAAATGCCCTATGCTACCATTCAGGGGTGTCACAGTCTCCATGCTTTGGACCTGCCTATATGATTTACTAATCAAGGAAATGTCCTATAATCTCATCTATAGGCAATATGATGAAGGCATTTTTACTACCCAGGTTCTGCTAGCTTGTGTAAAGTTGAGGGGAAAAAACAAAAGCAAAAAAATAACCAGGACAGCATTTGACTCTAACTGGACAAAAATGACCAGAAAACTATAACCAATATGTATAGAGTCTAGTACCCATGAATATTCTATAATGCAATTCTTCACCAGGCTATGGGATCAATACAGAAGAAAGGGCAGAAATATTATCAGAGCCAGATCACCATGAAATTGTATTTCTATGGAATATCAGAGCTACATTCATAAAGTCTCACCAACATGACTTCTGAAACATGCACAGAAAAAGGATAACAATAATAAATATGACACAGTGTTTGTGTGTGATGCATGAGTGCGTAAGTGTGCAGGTGCATGTGTGTGTGTGTGTGTGTGTGTGTGTGTGTGTATGTGTGTGCCAGCACATGTGTGTAGAGGGATTATAAGAAAGTCTCAACCTTGCACAGACAACTAAAGAAGGCTAAGAACTGGAGAAATCATGTTGCTCAAGAAGAGTACACCAGCTGGTTATCCAATAACAAATGGTCAGTCAAGAAAAAAATATACATGCTGAATCACAGAGACTAAGCAGATTAGACATATGTATTTAATAATATATATTAACAATTCATGATGAAAATGACATATGTTTGAAAGACAGCAAGGAAAGGTCTATGGAAGCATTAGCAAAGGGAGGAAAGGGAAAATGATGTAATTACATCATAATCTGAAATAAAAAGAAGTTCTTAATTTTATTTTTAAAAAAAAAATGAGCTCCTTTAAGAGTCCTGTAATGAGGTTGGGCTCCCCCACAATAACTCAAGGTTTGCTCCCTGTTTAGAGATTTACAACCTTGAGCACATCCTATCTCTACTCAAAATGGCCAAGACCTTTCTGACCTCAGAATCAGGATGTCCCCCAAAGTCCCCTCAGCCTTTGGGAAGAGTAAGAGTATAATCTTTCTTTTTGCCATAATGCCTTGGGCTCTCTTTCAAGATTGCCATAGGAAACATTCGCAGTCAAAATCTGGCATTGTTTCCCAAGGAAAATATCAAATTAATTTCAGTTCTGTATTAATTTCATTAGCATGTCAGTCAGTACTCTGCTTCAATTTTCAGGCTTAAGAAATGGGCAATAGGGCTGGAGAGATGGCTTAGCCATTAAAGGCTAGGATCACAACCATAACCTATACATGGGCAATAACTCATGTAACTAATGCAAAATAATAATTTCACATAGAAATTATTACATCTGTGCCTTGAAACATTTGACTATTTTATATAAGTTTTTATTAAATTAGTTTTATAATTACTAAATGATAGTTTATTTTAATTTACTTTAAATATGACCTGAATTGCAATGTTTTGAAATAAAGTCTTATTTTAGATTGGATAAACTAAGCTAATTAACCTATGAGATAACTTAGAAATTGTTTCTTTCTTTCTTTTTTTTTTTTTGGTGAACACATGAAATTTATTTTTGAACACTTTTCAAGTGAATATAATATTTTTCTTGTGAACAACAGTAATCATATATATATCTTGAATTTATTCTTCCTGTTTAATAGAATTTTTTAGCCTTTGACCAACATTTCCCCAAACCCAACTTGCAGCCTCTCCCAGATAACCACCACCTTATCCTCTACTTCCATAAGACATTTTAGATCTCAAATCTAACTGAAATTCTTAAATACTTCTGTTACTGTCACATTGCCTACTGTATAGCCTCTTCTAGAGGGGGAATGATAACTAATGCATTAAATCTATATCAGTTAAGCAATACTACATTTTACTGAGTAGAGAAACAAATTAAATCATAGTTCTATTGTTAGTAAGGCTAGAACTGGCAGGTGTTTCAAAGCTTCCACTGCACTAACATACTGGCTAGATTAACAAGCAAAGGGTGAGTTGCAAAGGGCCTAAAAAGGCACCAAAGTTGACAGAAGTCAGCGTGGCTTTCTCATTGTGTAACTGCCTTTGCTAAAGAAACATAACTAACCTCCGTGCATTTAACACTCTTCATAATATCTGATGAATAATAAATGATAAATCTCTTATTTTCTTCCAAATATCTGAGCTTTTTTATGCTTATCTCCTCATTGATTTATCTCTAAAATGGAAAATTCTGTGAATGAACAAATCAAAACTTATTAACAAGACATTCATAGCTTTCTCAATTTTAGACATAGAAAGCACTTTCTCTAAGAAGCAAGTCTATTACTCCTTCAAATACAGAACAACTCATTATCTACTCACAAATGACTTTACCTTTCTTCTGAAATCATCTAAAAGGCAGCTCTGTTTTGCACATTATTCTAAATTTAAAAAACACAGGCGACTGATCTCTTCAAGAGGAAAGTTTTAGTTTGGAAGTATACCTTAGCCCTTTTTCTTTTATTGCCTGTGATTGTCTGATAGTTAGTAAAAATAAAAGACATTAAAGACAATGTAACTTGAAGAATAAGAGCAATGGAGACAAGCAATGGAGACAAGACACACTCTGTTCCCCATGGCTGGGCAAGTGTTGCCCAGGAGAGGAAGTGATGAAATGGTACAATAGGGAGAGGACTTGGATCCATCCAGTGGTTTCTGTAGTACCAAGGGTCACCTGATTCTAGAAGAAAGAAATGTGAAGTGTTTAAGTGTGCAGTACTCATATTTTACAACCCCTGGTCACTTTTCAGAAAATGTGTTTTCTTGTCCTGTTCTTTCTGCATAAGATAAACTTTCATGTAAATGTTAAAACTTTTAAACATCCCAAGAGTGTCATGTTTTAATTTGTTTATATATGCTTGGCTCAGGGAGTGGCACTATGAGGAGGTGTGGCCTTGTTGGAGTAGGTGTGGCCTTGTAGAAGAAGCTGTGTCACTGTGGGCATGGGCTTTAATAACCTAGTCCTAGGCACCTGGAAAACAGTCTTCTCTTAGAGGCCTGCAGATGAAGATGTACACCTCTTAGCTCTTCCTGTACCATGCCTGCCTGGACACTGCCATGCTCCCATCAGTTAAGCGACTGAACCTCTGAACCTGTAAGTCAGCCCCAATTAAATATTCTCTTTTTAAGAGTTGCCTTGGTCATGGTGTCTGTTCACAGCAATGGAAATCCTAAGACAGTTTTCTTCTTTCTTCTCCCCTTCGCCTTTTGACCTCAGATGTTCACTTGTATGTTACATAAAGAAGAAATGAGCAGAGGTTATATAATCATGTTACTTCCAAATGCCATGTTGTCATTGTCCCACTCTTATGCTTGGCACATTTTTGAAGCTATCATCTGAAATTGTGCTTTTATGTGTTAATACATGCATAGTTCTTATATTCCATACAATTCTATCACATGATTCCTCGGCCCTCATGTAGACCTGCAGTAGGAGTCATTTTATATTTCATCTTGTTAAAATAATTTTAGATGCCATGAACACAAAATACTAAGTGCATATCCGATTTACATATTAGTTTCTCAATTGAAATGTAGGTAAAACTCAGCACTGAGCTCAGGTCATCAGCTAAAGTCTGATCTTGAACAACACATGTGTTGTATTCCAGGTAAAAAATTTTACTAATGTTTGCAAACACTTTCTTATTGGATTGTGGTATTCTCTGTTTTGCTAAGGAGTTATCCACTCTTAACAATTGTTTTCATCTTTTCTTTCAGTAATGTTCTTCAGAGATGCCTGATCACTCTCATATTTCACAAGCCACAGAAAATGTCATTTCAATTACTATTATGAGGGTTTTGGTGTTTTAGTTTTAACTTCAAGTTGGTTAAATGTATTGAATATTTTGTAAAAAAAAAAAAAAGTTTCACTATACACATTTCTTTTTTAATTATTTGTATTTGATATATTCTTTATTTACATTTCAAATTATTTCTCTTTTCCAGGATCCCCCCTCCCCGAGAGTCCCATAACACCTCTTCCCTCCCCCTGTTCCCCAATCAACACCTTCCTGTTTCCCTGTCCTGGTATTCACTTACACTGCTGCACTGAGCCTTTCCAAAACCAGGGGCCTCTCCTTCCTTCTTTTTGGGCATCATTTCAAATGTGAATTGTTTCTTGGGTATTCCAAGCTTCTAGGCTAATATTCCCTTATCATTGAGTGCAGACCATGTGTGTTCTTTTGTAATTGGGTCACTTCACTCAGGATGACATTCTCCTGTACCACCCACTTGCCTAAGAATTTCATGAATTCCTTGTTTTTAATAGCTGAGTAGTACTCCATAGTAAAAATATACCACATTTTCTGTATCCATTCCTCCACTGAGGGACATCTGGGATCTTTCTAGCTTCTGGCTATTATAAATAAGGCTGCTATGAACATAGTGAAGCATGTATCCTTATTACATGCTGGGGAATCCTCTGGGTATATAACTGGTCCTTCTGTAGTATTATGCCCAGTTTTCTGAGGAACCACCAGACTGATTTCCAGAGTGGCTGTACCAGATTGCAACCCCACCAGCAGTAGAAGAGTGTTCCTCTTTCTCAACATCCTTACTAGCACCTGTTTTCTCTGGAGTTTTTGATCTTATCCATTCAAACTGGTGTAAGGTGAAATCTCAGGGTTGTTTTGATTTTCATTTCGCTTATGACTAAGGACGTTGAACTTTTCTTTAGGTGTTTTTCATCCATTCAACATTCCTTAGGTGAAAATTCTTTGTTTAGCTCTGTACCCCATTTTTAATAGGGTTATTTGGTTCTCTGGAGTCTAATTTATTGAGTTCTTTGTATATATTGGATATTAGCCGTCTGTCAGATGGAGGGTTGGTTAAGACCTTTTCCAATTTGTTGGTTGCCATTTTGTTCTTTTGACAGTGTCCTTTGCCTTACAGAAACTTTGTAATTTTATGAGGTCCCATTTGTCAATTATTTACCTTAGAGCATAAGCTATTGGTATTCTGTTCAGGAACTTTCCCCCTATTCCCATGTGCTCAAGGCTCTTCCCCAGTTTCTTTTCTATTAGTTTCATTGTTTCTGGTTTTATGTGGAGGTACTTGATCCACTTGGACTTGAGCTTAGTACAAGGAGATAAGAATGAATCAATTTGCATTCTTCTGCATGCTGACCTCCAGTTGGAACAGCACCATTTGTTGAAAAGGCTATCTTTTTTTTCCACAGTATGGTTGTAGCTCCTTTGTCAAAGATCAAGTGACCATAAGTATGTGGGTTCATTTTGGGTCTTCACTTCTGCTCCATTGATCTACCTGCCTGTCACTGTACCAATGCCATGCAGTTTTTAACACTATTGCTCTGTAGTACTCCTTGAGAGTGGCTCCTGCCAACCCATGAGCATGGGAGATCTTTCTATCCTGAGTGAGGTAACCCAACCACAAAAGAACACACATGGTATGCACTCACTGATAAGTGATGTTAGCCCAAAAGCTCAAAATAAACAAGTTACAATTCACAGACCACAGGAAGCTAAAGAAGAAGGAAGACCAAAGTGGGGGTGCATTGATTCCTCTGATAATGGGAATAAAATACTCACAGGAGCAATTATGGTGACTAAGTGTGGAGCAAAGACTGAAGGGAAAGTCATTCAGAGACTGTTCTACCTGGGGATTCATCATATAAACAATCTTCAAACCTGACCCTACTATGGATGACAAGAAGTGCATCCTGAAAGGAGCCTGTCATGGTTGTTTCTGGAAGGGCCTTCCCAGAGTCTTACAGATAGAGAGGCAGATGCTAGCAGCCCACCATTGGATTGAGAGCTGGGATCCCCATTGGAGGAGTTGGAGGGTAGACTGGAGGAGCTGAAGGTGTTTGCATCCCCCATAGAAAGAATGATGTTGTGGCTAACCAGATGCCCCAGGGCTCCTAAGGACTAAGCCATCAATCAAGGTGTACACATGGTTCCAGCCAAAAGAGTGGCAGAGGAATACCTTGTTGGCCATCAGTGGGAGATGTCCCTGGTCCTATGAAGGCTCAATAGATGCCCTAGCATGGGGAAATCGAGGGGTGGAGGTGGGAAGGGGTTAGGTGGAGGGGCATATTCTTGGAAGCAGGGGAGGAGAGAATGGGTTGGAGGTTGGGGGAGGGAGGAAACTGGGAAAGGGTATAACATTTGAAAATGAAGAATGTATTCAATAAAAAATGAAAAAATTAAGGCATTAAATATTTTCTGAAGTCTCATACCACTAAGCTCTGGGATCACACTAAAGCATTCATGTTAAAGAAAAATGAGAGAAAACAAACACCCATTGGTACTTAGAATAAGTATTGATGTTGCATCTTTAACATGATTGTGATGGCTATTCTCAGTTGTCAACTTGACTATTTGTGGAACTAACTACAATCTAGAAATGAAGAGCACATCCAGATCTTAAGGCATTGTGGCCATGATAAGCTTATGTCTAAACAACTTGGTACATGCCTTTAATCCCAAGAGCCAGTAGCAAGTAAATCTTTGACTTCAAGACTAGCTGGGGACAGAGCATGCTTCAAGTAAAGAACAGCTTCAATCCAGGCATGGCTGTACATACCTTTAATCTGAAAACCTACCTAAGGCAATGGAAGGAGGCAGGCTTTCTTCTTCTTTGCCTGATTGAATTTGCCAGCATATCTGCTAGAACCTACCCCTTCAGGATTCCACTTTATACAGAAGGCCAGCTGAAACACCTAGCCTCATGGGACTGAGCAACTACTAGATTCTTGAACTTCCGATTCACAGATGCTCATAGCTTGGTTAGTTGGACTGCAGACTGGAAGTCATTTTAGTAATTTCCCCTAATATATTGACACATTCCATAAGTTCTGTGACTCTAGAAAACCCTGGCTAATATTATAACAAACTTGGATTTTCTTAGTATCTAAGATTACAAATTCTTTTTACATATAAGATAGAAGAACTGTCCTGTGGTCTTGACAGAAACCCAGATATTTTTTTAACAATAAAATTACTTCATGAACAGCTATTAATGTTAGCAGTTCAGACTGTTCAGGATGAAGTTATGAAGAATGTCTAGAATTCCAAATTGTAGTCAATCCGAGACCATAGTTAAATTGATCTCTGTAATCAATTCCCAGTGCTGCAAACTCTATTAGCACATAATGAAGAAGTGTGTTTAAGCAACACCAGGAGTTAAATAGGCTACACTATTTTTCAGAGAAAACATTAATTTCTGGCCAAGTTAATTTGACAAAACTTTTAAAGCAATAAGCATGTGGTTTGATACTAGGTTTCTTTTTTTAAGAAAATTGACCTATGATTATTATCAATATATAATTAGAGAAACTTCCCTCATAAATGGGTCCTTACATCTGCTCAGAGCTTACAAGTTTAAAAATTATGTAACTGATGGAGAGGGAGGAAATGAGAAGGGTAAAAGAAACTGCAGTAAATAGCACAAATTATGTTGACCCTTAGATCATGGTTTAATCTTCTGCAGCCAAAATCTGAGTTTAAGAAGTGAACGAGGTTATCCTCAGAAGTAGCATTGACATCCCAGGAAATGGCTCAGTGTGACTCCCTCCAAATGAGGAAAAGTCTACTTAAATATGAAGGAGAAACATAAAGGAATCTAGTAACGATGGCAGCAGGCCTCCATATTGCAACCAGGACACAGCTGGAAAGGTGCAGGTACACAGACTCCATCTGGGGCTAGAGCAGGGAGATCTGCTAAGCTCTCGCCCCCAGGTGGGCCCATTGGTGGGCGCCTAGGCTCTGCCGCACGTCGTCCCTGCGAGCTTAGGCCGTGCACCAAGGCAGCCGGAGCCACCCAGCTCCCCAGGACCCCGGACCAGCGATAGCAGCAGGCCTCCATATTGCAACCAGGACACAGCTGGAAAGGTGCAGGTACACAGACTCCTTCTGGGGCTAGAGCAGGGAGATCTGCTAAGCTCTCGCCCCCAGGCAGGCCCAGTGGTGGGCGCCTAGGCTCTGCCCCACGTCCCGGCGAGCTTAGGCCTTGCACCGAGGCAGCCGGAGGCACCCTGCTCCCCAGGACCCCGGACCAGCGATAGCAGCAAGCCTCCATATTGCAACTAGGACACAGCTAGAAAGGTGCAGGTACACAGACTCCATCTGGGGATACCACGCAGGGAGATCTGCTAGGCTCTCACACCCAGGCAGGCCCAGAGGTGCCTGCCGAGGCTCTGCTGCACTTCCCAGCGACCTTAGGCTGTGCACCCAGGCAGCCGGAGGCAACCAGTTCCCAGGACCTTGGACCAGTGATAGCTGTAGGCCTCCATATTGCAACAAGGACACAGCTGGAAAGGCACAGGTAGACAGATTACATCAGGGGCTACCGTGGGGGGGTATCTGCTAGGCTCTCGCTACTAGGCAGGCCCAACGGTGCCAGCCGAGGCATTGCTGCACTCCCCTGCACTTCCCCAAGACTTCAGGCCATGCACAAAGTCAGCAGGTGGCAGCCAGCTCATGATTGAGCAGCAATCACGAATAACCACCAGTAGAGAAACAACAGGTAAGCCCAGCCTCACGGGAGATTCAAACACCAGCCAGTGACAACAAGGTCAACTAACACCAGAAATAACCAGATGGCAAAACGAAGGAACTTCACTAACAGAAATCAAGGCAACATGACAGCATCTGAACCCAGTTCGCCAACAACAGGAAGCCCTGGATACCCCAAAACACCAGAAAAACAAGACTTGGATATAAAATTACTGGTCAGGATGCTGGTAGCTGAACACATAGAAAAATCTCATAAAGAAATAGAGGAGAAAATGGATCAAAAGTTAGAAGCCTTTACAAGGCAAATACAAAAATCACTTCAAGAAATGCAGGAGAAGATGGATCAAAAAGAAGAAGACAATAAGGAAGAAAGACAAAAATCACTTAAAGAAATACAGAAGAACGTGGGCCAACAAGTAGAAGCTATGAAAGAGGAAACACAAAAATCTATTAAAGAAATACACGAAAACACAATCAAGCAAGCGAAAGATCTGAGCATATCCATCCAGGTACTAAAAACAGAAGTAGAAACAACTAAGAAATCGCAGAGGGAGACAACATTGGAGATAGAAAACTTTGGGAAGAAATCAGGGGCCATAGATGCAAATATCAACAATAGAATACAAGAGATAGAAGACAGAATCTCAGAAGCCGAAGATACCATAGGAACCATTGATTCAACAGTCAAAGAAAATACTAAATGCAAAAAGGTGGTAATCCAAAACATCCAGGAAGTCCAGGATACAATGAGAAGACCAAACCTAAGGATTATAGGTATAGACAAGAGTGAAGATTTACAAGTTAAAGGGCCAGCAATTATCTTCTACAAAATTATGGAAGAAAACTTCCCCAACCTAAAGAGAGAGATGCCCATGAATATACAAGAAGCATACAGAACCCCAAACAGACTGGATCAGAACAGAAATACATCCCGTCACATAATAATCAAAACTCCAAATGTACTAAACAAAGAAAGAATATTAAAGGCAGCAAGAGAAAAAGGCCAAGTAACTTATAAAGGAAGACCTATCAGAATAACACCAGACTTCTCACCTGAGACCATGAAAGCTAGAAGATCCTGGGCAGATATAATGCAAACTCTAAGAGAACACAAACTTCAGCCAAAACTACTTTACCCAGCAAAGCTCTCAATCGCCATAGATGGAGACATCAAGGTATTCCATGACAAAACCAAATTTGCAAGATATCTTTCCACAAATCCAGCCCTACAAAGGATAATAGGGGAAAACACCAAGACAAGAACGGAAACTACATCCGGGAAGAAGCAAGATAGAAACCTCCTCTCATCAAACCCAAAAGAAGGTAACCTCTCAAATATAAAAAAATAAATAAAATAAATAAATATAATTTCAAAAATGTCTGGAGGAAATAATTACTATTCCTTAATATCTCTTAACATCAACGGACTCAATTCCCCAATAAAAAGACATAGATTAACAGACTGGATACGGAAACAGGACCCTACATTTTGCTGCATACAGGAAACACATCTCAGTGTTAAAGACAAACACTGCCTTAGAGTAAAAGGCTGGAAGACAATTTTACAAGCAAATGGTCTCAGGAAACAAGCTGGAATAGCCATTCTAATATCAGATAAAATTGACTTCCAACCTAAAATCATCAAAAGAGACTCAGAAGGTCACTTCTTGCTGGCCAAAGGGAAAATCCACCAATAAGAGCTCTCAATACTGAACATCTATGCTCCAAATGCAAGGGCACCCTCATTCATAAAAGAAACCTTACTAAAGCTTAAAGCACACATTACACCTAACACAATAATTGTGGGTGACTTCAACACTCCACTCTCCTTAATGGACCGATCAGGAAAGCAGAAAATAAACAGGGACACATTGAAACTAATTGAAACTCTGTACCAATTGGATTTAACAGATATATATAGAACATTTCATCCTAAAGCTAAAGAATATACCTTTTTCTCAGCACCACATGGTACCTTCTCCAAAATAGACCATATAATTGGTCACAAGACAGATGTCAACAAATACAAGAAGATCGAGCTAATCCCATGCCTCCTATCAGATCACCATGGAGTAAGAGTGGTCTTCAATAGCAACAAAAACAACAGAAAGCCCACATACACATGGAAACTGAACAATACTCTACTCAATGACACCTTGGTCAAGGAAGAAATAAAAAAAGAAATCAAAGACTTTTTAGAATTCAATGAAAATGAAGGTACAACCTACCCAAATCTATGGGACACAATGAAAGCAGTGCTAAGAGGAAAACTCATAGCTCTAAGTGCATCCAAAAAGAACCTGGAGAGAGCATACACTAGAAGCTTAACGGCACACCTTAAAGCCCTGGAAGAAAAACAAGTTAATTCACCCAGGAGGAGTAGAAGACAAGAAATCATCAAACTCAGGGCTGAAATCAATCAAATAGAAAGAAAGAAACCATACAAAGAATCCACAAGACCAGGAGCTGGTTCTTTGAGAAAATCAACAAGATAGATAAACCCCTAGCCAGACTAACCAAAGGACACAGAGACAGTATACAAATTAACAAAATTAGAAATGAAAAGGGAGACATAACAACAGAAACTGAGGAAATTCAAAAGATCATCAGATCCTACTACAAAGGTCTATACTCAAAACAACTGGAGAATCTAGAGGAAATGGACAATTTCCTAGACAGATACCAAATACCAAAATTAAATCAGCATCAAATAGATCAGCTAAATAGTCCCATAACCCCTAAAGAAATAGAAGGGGTTATAGAAAGCCTCCCAACCAAGAAAAGTACGGGACCAGATGGTTTTAGTGCAGAATTCTACCAGACCTTCAAAGAAGACTTAACACCAATACTTTTCAAACTATTCAACAAAATAGAGACAGAAGGGATACTGCCCAACTCATTCTTTGAAGCCACAATTACGCTAATACCTAAACCACAAAAAGATCCAACAAAGAAAGAGAACTACAGGCCAATTTCTCTTATGAATATTGATGCAAAAATACTACATAAAATTCTTGCCAACTGAATCCAAGAGCACATCAAAACGATCATTCACCATGATCAAGTAGGCTTCATCCCAGGGATGCAGGGATGGTTCAACATACGGAAATCCATCAATGTAATCCACTACATAAACAAACTAAAAGAAAAAAAACACATGGTCATCTCATTAGATGCTGAAAAAGCATTAGAAAAATTCAGCATCCTTTCATGCTAAAAGTCTTGGAAAGAGCAGGAATTCAAGGCCCATACCTAAACATAGTAAAAGCAATCTACAGCAAACCAGTAGCCAACATCAAAATAAATGGAGAGAAACTTGAAGCAATTCCACTAAAATCAGGGACTAGACAAGGCTGCCCTCTCTCTCCATATCATTTCAATATAGTACTTGAAGTTCTAGCGAGAGCAATTAGACAACATAAGAAAGTCAAAAGGATACAAATTGGAAAGGAAGAACTCAAACTATCATTATTTGCAGATGATATGATAGTTTACTTAAGTGACCCAAAAAACTCCACCAGAGAACTTCTACAGCTGATAAACAACTTCAGCAAAGTGGCTGGTTATAAAATTAACTCAAGCAAATCAGTAGCCTTCTTGTACTCAAAGGACAAGCAGGCTGAGAAAGAAGTTAGGGAAATAACACCCTTCACAATAGCCACAAACAACATAAAGTACCTTGGAGTAACTCTAACCAAACAAGCGAAAGGTCTTTACGACAGGAACTTCAAGTCCTTGAAGAAAGAAATCGAAGAAGACCTCAGAAGATGGAAAAATATTTCTTGCTCCTGGATTGGCAGGATCAATATAGTAAAAATGGCCATCTTATCAAAAGCAATATACAGATTCAATGCGATCCCCATCAAAATCCCAACTCAATTCTTTATAGATCTAGAAAGAGCAATTCTCAAATTCATCTGGAGCAACAAAAAACCCAGGATAGCTAAAACTATTCTCAACAATAAAAGGACTTCTGGGGGAATCAATATCCCTGACCTTAAACAGTACTACAGAGCAATTGTGTTAAAAACTGCATGGTATTGGTACAGCAACATGCAAGTGGATCAATGGAATAGGATTGAAGACCCAGAAATTAACCCACAGACTTATGGTCACTTGATCTTTGATAAAGGAGCCACAACCATCCAGTGGAAAAAAGATAGTCTTTTCAACAAATGGTGCTGGTTCAACTGGAGGTCAACATGCAGAAGAATGCGAATTGACCCACTCTTATCTCCTTGCACTAAGATCAACTCCAAGTGGATCAAGGACCTCCACATAAAACCAGACACACTGAAACTATTAGGAAAGAAACTTGGGAAGACCCTGGAGGACATAGGCACAGGGGGAAAGTTCCTGAACAGAACACCAATAGCTTATGCACTAAGATCAAGAATTGACAAATGGGACCTCATAAAATCACAAAGTTTCTGCAAGGCAAAGGACACTGTCAGAAGGACAAAATGACAACCAACAAAGTGGGAAAAGATCTTTACCAACCCCACATCCGACAGAGGGCTAATATCCAATATATACAAAGAACTCAAGAAGTTAGACCCCAAAGAACCAAATAACCCTATCAAAAAATGGGGTACAGATTTAAACAAAGAATTTTCACCAGAAGAAATTCGGATGGCTGAGAAACACCTTAAGAGATGTTCAACATCATTAGTCATCAGAGAAATGCAAATCAAAACAATCCTGAGATTCCACCTCACACCAGTCAGAATGGCTAAGATTAAAACCTCAAGAGACAACAAATGCTGGCGAGGATGTGGAGAAAGAGGAACACTCCTCCACTGTTGGTGGGATTGCAAAATGGTAAAACCGCTCTGGAAATCAGTGTGGCGGTTCCTCAGAAAATTCGGCATGTCCCTTCCAGAGGACCCTGTCATACCACTCCTGGGCATATACCCAGAGGATTCCCCTGCATACAATAAACACACCTGCTCCACTATGTTTATAGCAGCCTTGTATACAATAGCCAGAAATTAGAAGGATCCCAAATATCCCTCAAAGGAGGAATGGATACAGAAAATGTGGTATATTTATACAATGGAATACTACTCAGCAATTAAAAATAATGAATTTATGCAATTTGTAGGTAAATGGTCAAACCTGGAAAATATCATCCTGAGTGAGCTAACACAATCACAAAAGAATACACATGAAATGCAATCACTGATATGTGGATATTAGTGAGCCCAGAAGCCCTAAATACTCAAGGCACAATTAGCAAGTCAAATGATTCCCAAGAAGAAAGGAGAGGACCCTGGGCCTGGAAAGATTGGATCCAGTTTTGTAGAGAAACTGTGGGGGGAGGGGGAATGATTGGGGAATAGTTGGGGGGGAGAGGAACTATGGGACATAGCGAGGGGGAGAACTGGGAAAGGGGAAAGCCTTTGGAATGTAAACATTGAATATAGAAAATAAAAATTAAGGACTCAGGCCTGGAGTGGGAATTGGGCACAGAATAGCGGGTGCACTCTGCACTCGCGCGCGGGGCGGACCCCGAGCTCCCTGCAGGCAGCTGCCATATTGCCTGCAGCTTCCCGCCCAGCTGGCGGTGGGGAAGCCGGAGGGTCACCCAGCGTCCCAGGTGCTCAGAACCATCCGGTGGCGGCGGCAGAACCAGGTACCCGATACAGCCCGAGCTTAAGACCTTCGGGGACTCAGGCCTGGAGTGGGAATTGGGCACAGAATAGCGGGTGCACTCTGCACTCGCGCGCGGGGCGGACCCCGAGCTCCCTGCAGGCAGCTGCCATATTGCCTGCAGCTTCCCGCCCAGCTGGCGGTGGGGAAGCCGGAGGGTCACCCAGCGTCCCAGGTGCTCAGAACCATCCGGCGGCGGCGGCAGAACCAGGTACCCGACACAGCCCGAGCTTAAGACCTTCGGGGACTCAGGCCTGGAGTGGGAATTGGGCACAGAATAGCGGGTGCACTCTGCACTCGCGCGCGGGGCGGACCCCGAGCTCCCTGCAGGCAGCTGCCATATTGCCTGCAGCTCCCCGCCCAGCTGGCGGTGGGGAAGCCGGAGGGTCACCCAGCGTCCCAGGTGCTCAGAACCATCCGGCGGCGGTGGCAGAACCAGGTACCCGACACAGCCCAAGCTTAAGACCTTCGGGGACTCAGGCCTGGAGTGGGAGTTGGGCACAGAATAGCGGGTGCACTCTGCACTCGCGCGCGGGGCGGACCCCGAGCTCCCTGCAGGCAGCTGCCATATTGCCTGCAGCTTCCCGCCCAGCTGGTGGTGGGGAAGCCGGAGGGTCACCCAGCGTGCCAGGTGCTCAGAACCATCCGGCGGCGGCGGCAGAACCAGGTACCCGACACAGCCCGAGCTTAAGACCTTCGGGGACTCAGGCCTGGAGTGGGAATTGGGCACAGAATAGCGGGCGCACTCTGCACTCGCGCGCGGGGCGGACCCCGAGCTCCCTGCAGGCAGCTGCCATATTGCCTGCAGCTTCCCGCCCAGCTGGCGGTGGGGAAGCCAGAGGGTCACCCAGCGTCCCAGGTGCTCAGAACCATCCGGCGGCGGCGGCAGAACCAGGTACCCTACACAGCCCGAGCTTAAGACCTTCGGGGACTCAGGCCTGGAGTGGGAATTGGGCACAGAATAGCGGGTGCACTCTGCACTCGCGCGCGGGGCGGACCCCGAGCTCCCTGCAGGCAGCTGCCATATTGCCTGCAGCTTCCCGTCCAGCTGGTGGTGAGGAAGCCAGAGTCAGCCAGTGTGCCAGGTACCCAGACCCAGCCGGAGGCCGAACCAGCCTCCCATCCAGCCAGTGGCAGGGAAGCTGGAAACCGGACCCAGCCAGCTTCCCAGCAGCTTGGGACCAGCAGGCGGAACCAGATAACTGAGATATCCCAACTTTAAGACCCCTGGGGAAACAGGATATCAGACAGCGAACCCTGAGCAGGAGCAGTGCAGAGCAGCCGCCCAACAGGCGGAACCAAATACCTGGGATATCCTGAGGTTAAGACCTCGGGGGACTCAGGCCACCTGTCAGCAATCTGTGAGCAAGAGCCCCGCAGGACAGTGATTCAGGTATCCCAGTCACTGGGAAATAGCCTTACAACCCCACAGGAGGGTCAAGCACCAGCTAGTATCTACAGGACCAACTAACACCAGAGTTAACCAGATGGCAAAAGGCAAACGTAAGATCTCTACTAACAAAAATCAAGGCAATATGGCGGCATCCGAACCCAGTTCCCCAACAGCAATAAATATTGGATACCCCGAAACACCAGAAAAACAAGACTCAGATCTAAAATCACTGGTCAGGATGCTGATAGAGGAACACTTAGATAAATCTCTTAAAGTAATACATGAGAAAATAGATCAAAAGCTAGAAGCCATTGCAAGACAAACACAATTAAATCCCAGATATCTCAACACACCAGAAAAACAAGACTCAGATCTAAAATCACTGGTAAAGATGCAGATTGAGGATCACTTAGATAAATTTCTTAAAGTAATAGAGGAGAAAATAGATCAAAAACTAGAAGCCCATACAAGGCAGACACAAAAATCACTTAAAGAAATCCAGGAGAATATAGAGCAAAAAGTGAATCCCAATAAGGGGGAGAAACAAAAATCACCCAAAGAAATACAAGAGAACATGGGTCAACGAGTAGAAGTCATAAAGGAGGAAACACAAAAATCCCTTAAAGAATTACAGGAAAACACAAACAAGCAACTGAAAGATCTGAGCAAAACCATACAAAATCTAAAAACTGAAGTAGAAACAACTAAGCAATCGCAAAGGGAGACAATGTTGGAGATAGAAAACCTTGGGAAGAAATCAGGAGTCATAGATGCAAATATCAACAATAGAATACAAGAGATAGAAGACAGAATCTCAGATGCTGAAGATACCATAGGAACCATGGATTCAACAATTAAAGAAAATGCAAAATGCAAAAAGCTGGTAACCCAAAACATTCAGGAAATCCAGGACACAATGAGAAGACCAAACCTAAGGATTATAGGGATAGATGAGAATGAAGATCTACAACTTAAAGGGCCAGCAAATATCTTCTACAAAATTATGGAAGAAAATTTCCCCAACCTAAAGAGAGAGATGCCCATGAATATACAAGAAGCCTTTAGAACCCCAAATAGACTGGACCAGAACAGAAATACTTCCCGTCACATAATAGTCAAAACCCCAAATGTACTAAACAAAGAAAGAATATTAAAGGCAGTAAGAGAAAAAGGACAAGTAACATATAAAGGAAGACCTATCAGAATTACACCAGACTTCTCACCTGAGACCATGAAAGCTAGAAGATCCTGGGCAGACCTTATGCAGACCCTAAGAGAACACAAACTTCAGCCAAGACTACTATACCCAGCGAAACTCTCAATTGCCATAGATGGGGAAACCAAGATATTCCACGACAAAACCAAATTTGCAAGATACTTATCTACAAACCCAGCCCTACAAAGGATAATAGGGGAAAAATACCAACACAAGGGGGGAAACAACACCCCAGAAGAAACAAGATAGAAACCCCATCTCATCCAACCCAAAAGAAGAGAACCACTCAAATACAAATAATAATAACAATTCCCAAAATGTCAGGAAGTAATAATTACTATTCCTTAATATCTCTTAATATCAATGGACTCAATTCCCCAATCAAAAGACACAGACTAACAGACTGGATACGGAAACAGGACCCTACATTTTGCTGCATACAGGAAACACATCTCAGTGTCAAAGACAAACACCTCCTTAGAGTAAAAGGCTGGAAGACAGTTCTACAAGCAAATGGTCCCAGGAAACAAGCTGGAGTAGCCATTCTAATATCAGATAAAATCGACTTTCAACCTAAAGTCATCAAAAGAGACACAGAAGGTCACTTCCTGCTTGTCAAAGGGAAAATCCACCAAGAAGAATTCTCAATACTGAACATCTATGCGCCAAATGCAAGGGCACCCTCATTCGTAAAAGAAACTTTACTAAAGCTTAAAGCACACATCGCACCTAACACAATGATTGTAGGTGACTTCAACACTCCACTCTCCTCAATGGACCGATCAGGAAAGCAGAAACTAAACAGGGACACAGTGAAACTAACTGAAGCTTTGGACCAATTGGATTTAACAGATATATATAGAACATTCCATCCTAAAACAAAAGAGTATACCTTTTTCTCAGCACCGCACGGTACCTTCTCAAAAATTGATCATATAATTGGTCACAAGACAGACCTCAACAAATACAAGAAGACCGAACTAATCCCATGTCTCCTATCGGATCACTATGGAGTAAAAGTGGTCTTCAATAGCAAGAAGAACTACAGAAAGCCCACATACACATGGAAACTGAACAATACTCTACTCAATGACACCCTGGTCAAGGAAGAAATAAAGAAAGAAATCAAAGACTTTTTAGACTTCAATGAAAATGAAGGTACGACCTACCCAAATCTCTGGGATACAATGAAAGCAGTGCTAAGAGGAAAACTCATAGCCCTGAGTGCCTCCAAAAAGAAACTGGAAAGAGCATACACTAGCAACTTAACAGCACACCTGAAGGCGCTGGAACAAAAAGAAGCTAACTCACCCAGGAGGAGTAGAAGAGAGGAAATCATCAAACTAAGGGCTGAAATCAATCAAGCAGAAACAAAGAGAACCATACAAAGAATCAACAAAACCAAGAGCTGGTTCTTCGAGAAAATCAACAAGATAGATAAGCCCTTAGCTAGACTAACCAAAGGGCACAGAGATAGTATCCAAATTAACAAAATTAAAAATGAAAAGGGGGATATAACAACAGAAACAGAGGAAATTCAAAAGATCATCAGATCCTACTACAAAGGCCTATACTCAAAACAACTGGAGAATCTGGAGGAAATGGACAATTTCCTAGACAGATACCAAATACCAAAATTAAATCAGCATCAAGTAGACCAGCTAAACAGTCCCATAACCCTTAAAGAAATAGAAGGGGTTATAGAAAGCCTCCCAACCAAAAAAAGTACGGGACCAGATGGTTTTAGTGCAGAATTCTACCAGACCTTCAAAGAAGACTTAACACCAATACTCTTCAAACTATTCCACAAAATAGAGACAGAAGGGACACTGCCCAACTCATTCTTCGAAACCACAATTACGCTGATACCTAAACCACAAAAAGATCCAACAAAGAAAGAGAACTACAGGCCAATTTCTCTTATGAATATAGATGCAAAAATACTAAATAAAATCCTTGCCAACCGAATCCAAGAGCATATCAAAACGATCATTCACCATGATCAAGTAGGCTTCATTCCAGGAATGCAGGGATGGTTCAATATACGGAAATCCATCAATGTAATCCACTACATAAACAAACTAAAAGAAAAAAACCACATGGTCATCTCATTAGATGCTGAAAAAGCATTTGACAAAATTCAGCATCCTTTCATGCTAAAAGTCTTGGAAAGAGCAGGAATTCAAGGCCCATACCTAAACATAGTAAAAGCAATCTACAGCAAACCAGTAGCCAACATCAAAATAAATGGAGAGAAACTTGAAGCAATTCCACTAAAATCAGGGACTAGACAAGGCTGTCCTCTCTCTCCATATCTTTTCAATATAGTACTTGAAGTTCTAGCGAGAGCAATCAGACAACATAAGGAAGTCAAAGGGATACAAATTGGAAAGGAAGAAGTCAAAGTATCATTATTTGCAGATGATATGATAGTCTACTTAAGCGATCCAAAAAACTCCACCAGAGAACTTCTACAGCTGATAAACAACTTCAGCAACGTGGCTGGTTATAAAATTAACTCAAGCAAATCAGTAGCCTTCTTGTACTCAAAGGACAAGCAGGCTGAGAAAGAAGTTAGGGAAATAACACCCTTCACAATAGCCACAAACAACATAAAGTACCTTGGCGTAACTCTAACCAAACAAGTGAAAGATCTGTATGACAGGAACTTCAAGTCCCTGAAGAAAGAAATCGAAGAAGACCTCAGGAGATGGAAAAATATTTCTTGCTCCTGGATTGGCAGGATCAATATAGTAAAAATGGCCATCTTGCCAAAAGCAATCTACAGATTCAATGCAATCCCCATCAAAATCCCAAATCAATTCTTCATAGATCTAGAAAGAGCAATTCTCAAATTCATCTGGAGCAACAAAAAACCCAGGATAGCTAAAACTATTCTCAACAATAAAAGGACTTCTGGGGGAATCAATATCCCTGACCTCAAGCAGTACTACAGAGCAATTGTGTTAAAAACTGCATGGTATTGGTACAGCAACAGGCAGGTAGATCAATGGAATAGGATTGAAGACCCAGAAATTAACCCACAGACTTATGGTCACTTGATCTTTGATAAAGGAGCCACAACCATCCGGTGGAAAAAAGATAGCCTTTTCAACAAATGGTGCTGGTTCAACTGGAGGTCAACATGCAGAAGAATGCGAATTGACCCACTCTTATCTCCTTGTACTAAGATCAACTCCAAGTGGATCAAGGACCTCCACATAAAACCAGACACACTGAAACTATTAGAAAAGAAACTTGGGAAGACCCTGGAGGACTTGGGCACAGGGGAAAAGTTCCTGAACAGAACACCAATAGCTTATGCTCTAAGATCAAGAATCGACAAATGGGACCTCATAAAATTACAAAGTTTCTGCAAAGCAAAGGACACTGTCAGAAGGACAAAACGGCAACCAACAAAGTGGGAAAAGATCTTCACCAACCCCACATCCGACAGAGGGCTAATATCCAATATATACAAAGAACTCAAGAAGTTAGACCGCAAAGAACCAAATAACCCTATCAAAAAATGGGGCACAGAGCTAAACAAAGAATTCTCACCAGAAGAAATTCGGATGGCCGAGAAACACCTTAAAAGATGTTCAACATCATTAGTCATCAGGGAAATGCAAATCAAAACAACCCTGAGATTCCACCTCACACCAGTCAGAATGGCTAAGATTAAAAACTCAAGAGACAACAAGTGCTGGCGAGGATGTGGAGAAAGAGGAACACTCCTCCACTGTTGGTGGGATTGCAAAATGGTAAAACCGCTCTGGAAATCAGTTTGGCGGTTCCTCAGAAAATTGGGCATGTTACTTCCAGAGGACCCTGGCATACCACTCCTGGGCATATACCCAGAGGATTCCCCTGCATGCAATAAGGACACATGCTCCACTATGTTTATAGCAGCCTTGTTTATAATAGCCAGAAATTGGAAGCAGCCCAAATATCCCTCAAAGGAGGAATGGATACAGAAAATGTGGTATATTTATACAATGGAATACTACACAGCAATTAAAAATAATGAATTCATGCAATTTGTAGGTAAATGGTTAGACCTGGAAAATATCATCCTGAGTGAATTAACCCAATCACAAAAGAATGCACCTGAAATGCAATCACTGATAAGTGGATATTAATGAGCCCAGAAGCCCTAAATACTCAAGACACAAATAGCAAGTCAAATGATTCCCAAGAAGAAGAAAGGAGAGGACCCTGGGCCTGTAAAGATTGCTTCCAGTTTAGTAAAGAAACCGAGGGGGGAGGGGGAATTATTGGGGAACAGATGGGGGGGAGAGGAACTATGGGAACTATGGTGGGTGGGAACTGGGAAAGGGGAAAGCCTTTGGAATGTAAACATAGAATATAGAAAATAAAATTAAAAAAAAAAAAGCAAAAAATAAACAAAAATAAAAGTTAAAAAAAAAAATCATCAAATTCTTATACAAAAATAAACATCCATAATATTTAGATTTATGTTACAACACTTTCATTTATATATGTGTGTGCTTTTCTTTCTTTGTAAAAAATAAATTTAAAATTTTATGTAAAAAAAAAAAATGTACTCTTTGAAAAATGTAATTAAAATATTTTTTGAAATTTTCCTACAATAAAAAAAAAAAAAAAAAAAAAAAAAGAAAATAAAAATTAAAAAAAAAGAAATCTAGTAACTTAACTCTCAAACAATGGAACAAAGAAGATGAGAGTGTAACTTTACTGTAACACTTGAACCTCTGTTTTAATGCATTTCTGAAGGGCACACTTTGAGCAAGAAATCTAAATTGATCCTTCCTCTTGCTTTACTATTAAGTAGTAAAGGTCCCTATTAAGGAGTTAAGGATGCACAATAGAATAATCTCCTCAAGCAACATTTAAAAGTATAATGTTTATTAAAATGACAGAAAAAATTTCAACTATTCTCTGTGAGAATATCACTTGCAATATGAATCTCATGTATATATTTGACCCTGTGTGAATGAAGGAAGACATTTAGAATTCAAAATATTGCTTTGGGGCTGAAAAAGTTAGGTAGTCCAGTCATAGTTATTCAAAAAAAAGTCCCATAGATGCTTTACAGAGGTGAAAGTTCTGCATAAAATTCATCATTTATTGTTTAGCAAAAGACAGATTTTGCTTCCCAGATCATACTCTATCATATAGAATAACATCCTCTTTCTCTCATTTACAGTCACATTGTTTCTCCAATTTAAAAAGTGCATCTTGAAAGAATAAATAAGTAAAAGCCTGTATAACCCTATTGCTAGGTTTTACTTTTGTTAATGTATTTCGATAATATTCAAAATGGGAGTATTAAATCCACGTTTCTGTGATTGTAAAATTTGCCACTTATACATGTACTCATATACACATATATGTTGATTGTATATTTTAATTACAAATGTCACTGCTCACTTTAAGATTCCAGTATCAAACCAGTCCAGAATGCTATTCCCAAAGCACAAATTAAAAGAATTAAAAATTAAGAGCTAGTATTAAGGTAAACATATTATTGCCAATTACTAATTTTTATACATGCAACTTTTTAAAGGCAGAATTTCATCATCATTAAAGATCTTATATAAATGAAACCCAGAAAGTCTAATAACAGTTTATGAACACAAATTAAAAAGGTAAATGAGTAATTAAAATGTTTTTCTCTTCTATTTCATTGCCATAGTATTTGGGCAAGTGACAATTTGGGGGGGTTATGGTGGTCTCATCATTTTTAGTAAAATAATGGACAGAACAAAGTCTCTGGAAACTTCCATGGTTCATGAAGTTTTAAATTACAAATTACAAATTCTCACATCATCCATCTTCCACTTTTATAGCTGTTGGAATAAAAATCTATTTCAAAACAATTAGCTCAGTGCATGCTCTTCCTTTGCTGTTTGATTCTGTCAGTATGATTCTTGAACATAATCCTAAGACTCTAAGCCAATGCCTTGGCTACTTCTCAAAAGAGTCCTAAATATTTGCTCTTCTTCCTGAACCAATTATGCATTGGCAGACACTCCAATAGTACATTAATCACAAAAGCTTCATAGTTTGTTCGTTTCTCTCTCTCTCTCTCTCTCTCTCTCTCTCTCTCTCTCTCTCTCTCTCTCTCTCCCTTCCTCCCTCCCTCCCTCCCTCCCTCCCTTTCACTCTCCTCTCCCTTCTTTCTCCCTCTCTCCCTCTCTCATTCTCTCTCTCCCTCTCTCCGTCCCCCCCTCCTTCTGCCTGTTGATTATCTTGAGAGATAAATGCCAGGAAAAAGAGATGTAATCTATGACAAACTAGCTATTAAATGAGAGTCAAAGCCTGTGAACCGAAGACCATAGCTCATTTATTGTCTGTGGATTATAATCTATGGCCTGAAAGGGTCACTATAAGAGAGCTTATATTTAGATATCAGTAATATAAAGACTATTATTTTCAGGTTATACATTAACAATGCTATCACTGAGACTCGTTTCTCCTATTTGCTCATACATTTTTCTTATTTTTCTTTTAATGGTTATTTCTTCATGTCATATTTCATTGTTGTGTCTCTATCTTGGGTAGGGATGAGTGTGTGTGTGTGTGTGTGTGTGTGTGTGTGTGTGTGTGTTTCTGTTGGGAATCAAACCTGTGACCTCGACTATGCTAAGAATTATACCTTTAGTAGTTTGTGTTGCCTATGCTGACAATTACAAAAACGTTGCTTCTGTGCTTTTCCTTGGATTCTAGACCACTAGTGATATATTTAACTCAGTATCTTGCATGCATCTTTAAAGTCCACAACAGATGTCTGTAAACTGTTTTATCCCAATCTTTCTTGTATAACCATTTTACTGGGATACACTCAAAATGCTTAAATTGTCACCTCTGAGAAAGCGTTTTGCAGGATTAGTTTTATAGATATTTGATTTTTTTTTTACTGTGTCTTCTTGTTATTTTCCTTCAAACTGTTATTACATAATGGAAATTAAGTATATATCAGAAGAGGTAAGATCATTTAATATCTCTCTATTCTTCAGTTCAAATCTCCAAAGTATATACATTAAGTCCTTACAAAGAGTGAACCATGGTTACATCTCATGTCTTCTACCTCTTAATTCCTTTTAGTGACCTTTTCCATTCTGTGTATAATTCACTAGGTTTCGACTGATAAGAGTCACAGAACATGATTTTATTTCTAACTTTCATACTACTCTCCAGAGTTTTATTTCAAATATCACTTCCTGGAAGAAACCATACTTAAACACTTTATTCTATAGTGAACCTCTTCTAAAAAGAAAAAGAAAAAAGAAAAAAAGAAAAGTACGCATTTAAACCCAGGACTTGGGAGAGAAAGACAGGTGGATCTCTGAGGTAGAAACTAGCCTGGTTTGCATAGTAAGTTCCAGAAAAACCAAAGCCACACAGAGAAACCCTGTCTCAAACACACACACACACACACACACACACACACACACACTCACACACACACATGGTCACGTGGAGACCAGCTGGCAATTCAATTTGTGAAATAAGTTGTCTGCATCTACTAAGGACTATACTCAGGCTGTTAGGCTTGACAAACTGGTAAGCTATCTTAACACCTACGATTGATAATCTTTGCATTTAAAACAAATACCCCCACTACATATAATATGATATACAATATAAGACATGAGGTGTGATATGTGATAGGTAATATATAATATGTATAATAATATATATTGGAAAAATACATATATATACATTATGTATCCATATATACCCATATATCCATACATGGGACATACATATACATACGCACACATGTATACACACAAACATACACACACACTATACTCAAGCTTACATTTCAGGTTTCTGCCTTTCTACTAATTAATAAAGAAAAATCCATGTAAACTATTTGTACCTAAGTTTTGTTACTTCTGAATTGCAAATAACATTGTTATGTATCTCACAAATTGAAAAGATTATAAACTAAAATGAGTGAATTAATTGAGTTTATTTTGAAACTATTTGGTAAATATTCCATAATGTTATTTTATCATTTGTATAGATGGTAGCACATGTATGTGGTCTTATACACAATTTGCAATAATACAAATACACCCGATGCTTAGCAAAGAGTAGGTATGTACTGAGTAATGATTCTGTGAGAAATTATACTAGAATTGATTTAATAACTCATTCTAAAATGGATTTTTCTTTCACTAAGAAAATAAATGAAATTCATAGCCCTAATCATTAATCAAAATCATTCACCAGTGCTTATTGTACAACAAGCCATAACTTCTTATCCAACTGTATTGTCATATTTTGCTATTTCTTGATAAGTATAAAATGTTTCAGCTGTAAATCACACATCTATTTGTAAATCCTTTTTCCTCTCTACTTCATCCTTTTCAAAGTTCCCTCTTCCACTGAGTCTACTGTTATTTTCCATTGCATCAGAATCTTTGGCTGATGCTTTCCAACAACAATTGATCTTCAAGAAACACTGATACCAAAGTTCCTCTGAAAAACTCATCAGGCAAACGTTTTATATTACTGATGTTGTTGTTGAAATTGTGACACTGTCTCTTGACCTCTGGATGCTTGGACTTTGCAAAACAACGTTTTGGGCTTTGGATCACAGGACTCCTCACTCTTTGTTTTCCTTTGTATTTACTTTGAAGTATGTCTTTGAGCATCTTATATTTCAAGACAGGTCTCAAGGTTCCCAGCCTTCAAAAGGACTGAATTCTTCGCATTGTTTCTATTGGATGACCCTTCCTTCTCTGAGCTGCTCAGAAACATTGTCTACACTCACACTGTATCATATCTTAATCTGCCTACAGGAAGACTTCCTTCCAATGACTAATGTGTTCTCAGAATATAGCAGAAGAAAAGTCAATCCCACTTGTTAGTCTCCATATTTAATATTGTGTTATGTATGTAGCTGCTGCCTGCCATGTGATGATGAAGAAGATGATGATTTCTGATCTTTTCCAATATTCCTATCTGGCAAAACCCAGGCTTCATCTCAAAATAAGTTTGCATCCAGATAAATGAAAATGAACTCTTTATCTTTCAATTAGGCTCTTTAGTCTGTAAAATCAAAATACCCTATAACTGGGGAGTTCATAGTAAAGGAAACATAACACTTTGGAAAATGCTTACTTGCAGACCATTTTATAGTGAGCCTTAATGAAATGATAGCTCTTATACTCATATGGGAAACAACTATCAAATGACCAGATCTATAACTTATGTAAATGTATGTGATCAGAAGAGAGGATGAAATTATGAATTATAGAAATGTTCAAGGAATATAAGGTGCATTAATTTCTCTAATAATTTTCCTCTAGAATTGAATGTGTGCAGTTTTTCCAGTATATATCCACCAGGAGATGCATATTGTTTTGTTTCATATGTCCATGTGCATTTGTTCATTTGTAACTATTTATGCTCTTCCTGTATGGATATAACCCATGGTCCATTCATAGCAATTGACCTGATACAATTTGAATATATGCATCATCCCACACCCATACAAAAAAATAGCACCCTTCCCTTTATTGTGATAGCACTAAGAGATGAGATAAAGACAGATGATTAAGTTATAAAAGTAGGTGCTCATCACTGACCTCCTGTCTTTGATGTGTTCCAAGAGCACAGCTATGAAGTGCCATGTGGGTGGCATCTATTGACTTTAATCTTAGGCATATCAGCTTCTGTTACTATGAAATGAAATGAAAATGTTCTTTTTCCTTTCCTTTTCTTTTTTCTTTTTTTTTTTGAAACTCAGTTGTAAAAATCTAAGTCTACAATGAAAACTAGTTTATTGTTACCTATTGGATTAAAAAAAGAGAGATAAAACCAACAGAATAAGATATGTTACAAACCTTAAATCTGAATATTCTTTTCCATGATGTCAATACTTGGTTATAGATAAGCTATGGACCAGACAGAGTCAGAATTATTCCTCCAGTGTTTGCATGAGGAAATAGAAGGACCATTCTTCCTAGGATATGACTTTTAGTCTGCCATAACCATTTCTGGGACATTCAGGATATATCTACCTAGACAAAGGAATGAACCCAAAGGGAAACAAGGGAGATTAAGAACAGCCGTGCTGTATCCTCTGATTTCCATTGAGGCCTTGGAGCCAATTTTACTCAATGTTGCTGCAACAACTGAGATGATTTTTTTAAAGGTGTGAGGGCATGTAAATTTCCTTTCCTTGTTAAGCTTGTTCCAATGGGACTTTATGAAATCTTACAACCAATATAACCTCGTCTATTAAAACTGGTATATTAAATATTATTAAATAGCAATGCCATTTCTGCAGAGAATTTTAATTATGAAAATTAAGATACAATGTAAAAAGTAACAATAAAGACAAATAGTAAAGGAGATCTATAGATGGGTACCCAGAATATGAGAAACTTCTAAATATAAAAGGATATTACTGTTCCTATTAAAAACATTAAAAATCCAATTGTGAACTTTTGTCTTTTATAATAAACTCTGAATTCTAAAGAATGTTTAATTTCATGTTTTTACTTAATAAGGTATTTGTATTTTATAGCCAGCTATGCTGTTTGAATATTTTAATGAGCTTATGTTTGCATTTTTAATAAAAGTCTATAGAAAACTTGAAGCAAGAGGAAGCAGAATTGGTTAATATTTTTTCTTGGAAAAATCCTTCAAAGGGAAATCAGTTTTCTATAGAATAGGAAGTGAAATCTAAAATCATTAACTATGTGGCATGCTGACACATATTTTTCAATCCTGGATACAAGAGTCTAAAATAAGAGGATCACAAATTTTTAAACCAGCCTAACCCACATAGAAGAAAGAATAACATTTGCTATTCTCTGTTCACATATTAAATATATACAATATATAGTTTAAAAATATAAATGATAGAAATTGAAATGAATAAAGACAGGTTATAACAGTACTATTTTTATTAACGTGTATTAATTATACAAAATAGCTTTGATTCATTTTCATATATGTATATCATACACCTTGATCATTTTCTAGCCCTACAACTTTATTATTTATGTTCCCTTTTCCAATCATGTTCTTCTTTTTATAATAGTGGTCTTTGGCTGCCATATGTAATCCTACCAGCCAGTGTCAACCAATAAGAGCAAACATTTAATATTTGTGTTCCTTTGTCTGGCAAGCTTCATTTAACATGATGACCTTTAAGTCCACCTACTTTCCTATAGATGGAATGAGTTTCCTATACCTGACATTTCTTCTTTATGACTGAATAAACCTCCAATGTTTATATTTGACACATTGTCTTTCTCCATTCATCCAGAATGAGCACATTCTGGCTCATTTCATGCTATGACTGTTGCTGAGAATGCACAAGTAAATATATGTATATATGTTTCCCAATAGTATGCTGACATGATTCCTCTAAATATATACTCAGAATATTATAACTAAATAAAATGGGAGTCTTTTTTAACTTCTTAAGCAACAGAACTAATTTACATTCCTCTCAACATTAACCCCATACCAACATCAGCATTTATTAATAATTTTCTTGATGTTACCTATTCTGAGGTAAAATAATATCTCAATTTAGTTTTGATTTAAGTTTTCCTGATGGTTCTATGTTTTGATTGTATTTTCATATATTAGTTGGGTTTCTTTGAAATTTGTGTGCTGAAATATTTGCATATTAGGTGATAATATTTATTTTAGGACTTGAAATTTTTTAGTTCTTCCTATATTCAGGAGGGAGATCCTCTACTACATATTCATGTGGTAATGATTTTGCCATTTTTTACTCTTTTAACATGATTGTTTTCTAGCTGTGCAGAAAATTTAAGTTTAATAAATTCTCATTTTAAATCCTTGCCAGTTTCCTAAGCTATTGGCATCTTATTTATAAGAAAGTAATTGACAATATCTTTCTATATTTCTACATATTTTTCTCTGGCACTTCTCTCATTCTATTTCTTAAAGTCTGTGACTCATTATAAGTTGTTTTTAATACATGGTAAGAGCTAGAAACCAAGGTTTAGTCCTTCACTTGGGTACGTGTCCCATAAACCAGGATATGAACAATCATGATAGAGGTTCCTGCCACTGTAATTTTCTGTACCATCACATGAAGCCAAATAGATGTGTATATCTGAAACCATGAGCCATGATAAAGTTTTCTTCTCTAAATTATTTCTGTCAGGTATTTTGTAACAGGCATCAAAGCTAACTAATTCAAGCAACTAACTTTGCAGTAATCTTTCATCATATAGAAAACAAAAATAGATGAAATAGAATACACTTCTAAATATTGAATAATTTGTGACTACACTAAAGTAAATAATATTCATTATGTTTATTTTGACAGTCAAATTAATCTAATAAATTGAATCTGAACATGTTGTCGCAAGCCTATAAACCAATAATATTTAATGCTTAGGCAAGAAGAGCTGATTACAAGGCAGCCTAAGTTATGGAAAGGGTTCAATATAACAAGAATGAATATGTGCTATTAAATAAAGAGAGCAGACAAATTTTAAAATTCAAAGAGGAATCACCAAGAAAGTATCTTTCCTTTCTGAATAATAAAATTCTACCTGCCTTGCTACATTAGACCCTGGAAGCAAATAAGTTTAAATAAGCTTTCAGTGATTTAAACTCTCAAGCAGAAGATTTTGGTGTGATATAATGTATATGTATGTGTACATACATATACATTATATCACACCAAAATCTATATATACATATACATTATATCATATATATTACATCATATTTCACATATATACATATATAATAGAGAAATCTAATATAATGAAATAATTGTGTTCCATGTTAAAAGAGAATATAAGAGTAGTGTTGGTTTACATAAAAATTATTTAACATTATTTCAATCCTTGACTTAAAATGATGAGAATGTAATTAGATATTCTCCTATACATTCTCACATAATATATAACACATTCTCAGTGTTATATAGGTTGAACTATCATTCGTTTCAAAGGGAACGGTGACTAAATGCGTAAAGTGATTTTTTCAACTAAAAACAATAACAAAATCACATAAGCATTTAGGGTTTCACTTAAAAAGTATTTCAATAACTAACATTTGCCAAACTCTATCCCTTCTAAACCATGGCTTTTAAATTGTAGTGTCGTCCTTTAGAATATTGAGTGCATTTTTATCAGGTAAATTTATAAAACGGAGTCCTAACATATAAAGATATTTTATATGAAATAAAATAGAGTTTACATAAGTAGTACCTCTTGAACTTTTATTCTAGGTATGGCAAAACATTGATTGTGAATTTATTTTTCTTACAGATTGTATATTTTTTCTGTGGTCTGCCCTCATAGGTGGCCTGATTTGAACAATTCCTTCTACAGTGATAATAAAGTCAAAGGGCAAAACATTCTAAGCCTGAACTAGCAATATATGTATAAAATATATATAAGGAAATGTATACATGTAAAATGTTTATGTATATAAAATATATGCAAGAATACACAGAATGGTTTCTGATCTCATAAAAACAAGAAAATAAAGCCCAGTGTTTTTCTAGCACACCCATTGAGTCTGTAATAATCACATTAGCTACTTTCAAATCATAAAACAAGACTTACAAATATAGAGTGGTGTCAGGACAGGAAAGAATGTATTGTCCTGTTTCCAAGGATGAAAAGCCCCTTTGTCCTACTTAGAGAATAGTGAGAAACAAGTACAACATTGACAACTGCAAATGTTTTAAAAAGAAAAGGAAGAGAAAGAAAAGCCTATATTGTGCCCAAGTTTCCAGAGGGGGAAATGGAATATTGATACAATTATCTGGATAATTACAGCTCAAAATATAAACTTTTCTGCTCCATTATTTATGTACTTCAGGCTAAAATTCACTTGGAATTTTTACTTTCTGTCACTGTGTTGCCTCATTTCATAAACTTGCATTTCTCCACAGAAATGCTGCATGGTTTTACAAGATTGCCCTGGGGTTGAGAACAACTAAGGAAAACAACCACATAGCAACAGATCCATCTTAAACTGTAAACTTTCATGACATTCCATAAGATGCTGAGGGTTTATCCTATGCCTAAAAGAAAGTCATCAACATAATCATATTTCATTTAGAAAATTTTTCTCTATCCACTGGATGGGCTATTTGTTTTGCATACAACTTGATGCATGCAAAAAATGTTCAAAAATGTTATAGCTATAGAATTAAAAAATGGAATGGCCACACTATAGATGTCACAGGGAGAGTCAATGAATGTACCATAAACTTTCATTCTTTGCCGCCTTACCAGATTATTCTGTCTGCAGTCCTCTCTGCTCATGATTTCAGTACAAGTGGAATTTTCTCAGCGAACTACTAAGTAAAATTCCAGACTATTCTGTAAAACAACCATTTCTGATTTTGTGCGCTATTATATCTTGTGTATATTTTGACAATGGGATGTAAAGGTGTGTGTGTTTGGGTGTATGTATCAGTGAGTGTGTGTGTGTGTGTGTGTGTGTGTGTGTGTGTGTGTTTCTCCTGGCCAACATTCCTTTAATTAAGATTATCCTAACTTGTTATGCGATGTTGGGTTAATATCCACTGAAGTTCTGCTTTTTGATTGAAGGATATGGAGGAGGAGTGGATCTGGGCATAGGGGAGGTGGGAGCAGGGAATGGGAGGACTGGAGGGAAGGGTGACTATTATCAGAGTGTAGTATGTGAGAAAAGAATAAACAAAATAAAATGAAATGAAGTTAAAAATTCTTTAAAGTTAAAAACAAAAGTCTTTTCCCCTGTTGTTCATATCTAAGATGTTTGTTTTTATGCTGATCAAAAAAGTCTAATTGGTAAATAGTTAATTTTTATATTTTTCTGGTAGTATCCTAAACATCACTAGTAAAACAATGTTTCTTTTGGCAACTTCGAATGAACTATTGTGCCAGAGCCTGTCAGTACCAGTGAAATAGTCTTTGATGGAGTAGTGAGGATTAAAGATAGAAAAGACAGAAAGAAGACATAGACAAAATAGACTTGGGAGGGCTGTCAGCAAATATTATAGCCTTGGATTTAATCAGTATAGTTTTTTTTATATCTCATAGTGTCATGGGAAATAAAACCATAAGCTATTAAAAATAGCGGCTGACATATACATAGGATATCTCTATCTATCTGGATGCCTCTTTTTTCTTTCTACCAAGGTTAATAGACCATTCAGCCCCTTGCCTTGAGCCTCAAGTGTATCTCCTCTTATCATTCCATGCATCAGCAGTTCCAGAAATGTCAGTGGACCTTGATCTGCCTTGACTCTGCCTGGCAGGCATACTTTCACAGAAGTAGACAAAATGGCTTCAGACACTATTGAAATGACATTCTGATATTAACTTCTAAAAGCAATGGAACCTTGTGATAATCTTAATCTGTCTCCTGAGGTCTCATCAATGACAGGCACGTGTATAATGATTGGAAAAAACAATGTCAGAATTGTTAATTTTAAATGTTAGAAGCAAATGAGTTTAAATCTCACCCCAGATCATTGTGGAAATGAGAATTCATACTCACTTTTGAGCATCTTCCAGTTTTATTAGGCCATGATATGATGCAAGCTTAGGATGAGACACCCACCAACATTCCATTTTCACTGTGGAAGAATCATGTCGAATGGGACTCCACAGAATTACTCAGACTGAGAGAAAAGGGTTGCAAAATGAGAAGATAGTAGGAGAATCCATGGTCCAAAGCAATCATTTGAAATGTTAGAAACTTTCATAAATGTACCCATTTTCTTAGCTTTGTGTACCACATATATTCAGTTTTTCATGCTTAGAAACAAGGGATTTAACTCTTATAGTATCTTAAACCAGCTCAGGGCAAATGTCTACATCTTTGAGTAAAGTCTATCCTTTATATTCTGTATTACTGTCAGAATTCATAGGTGTCATAATAACTAATGAAGCACTAAAAGTCCATTATTATATTTATAATAGAAGCCAGGATCAGTAAAAGATAGATTGTGGTCACACAAAACAATTCTTCAGGAAATTTATCATCCCTAGCCTACAATCACCTCTCCCATACAAGCACATGTACAACTAATCAATTCATAAAACTCATAATTAAAGCTGTGTTTTGTTTTGTTTTGTTTTGTTTCAAACTTTCAACTTTCGGAGACTAAGCAGCTAAGGTGAGTATGAAAAGGAAAACACACTTGAACATGCAGAGCAACAATATCACTGCCATGCTAATATAGGGAAGACACACTCCACACCTAACGACCAGGTTAGCATCTTGATGCTGGCATAACAAAGGACTGCAAAAAGGGTTGTTTCCTGTATTAGTTTGTTTATTTGAAGTTCTAAAGGTTACATGCTCCAAATCAAGGAGTTGGCCAGGCCATTGCTGGAAGCTTTTTTTTTTTTTTTTTTTTTTTTTGGGTTTTTCGAGACAGGGTTTCACTGTGTAGCCCTGGCTGTCCTGGAACTCACTCTGTAGACCAGGCTGGCCTCAAACTCAGAAATCCGCCTGCCTCTGCCTCCCAAGTGCTGGGATTAAAGGTGTGCGCCACCACGCCCGGCTTGGAATCTTTTATAATAATCACCAGTGCATTGATTTATTTAAATTTAAAAAGAACTTATTGCATTTATTCCATCTCTTTTCTGATACTGTATTTAGATATTAATATATAAAACATACAAATTTTCTACATAGAAGTTATTATTTATTATGAAAGCTTTTGTCTTTATATCTTCTGATTGATAAAACAAAAATAACATAAACTGGATACATTATAAATGAAAAAGGATTATTTATTATAGTTCAGAAGACCAGGGATGACAATATTGCCATGATGATGATATGGTCAGGTTTGGTGAGGGACATTTTTTGATTTGAGGGTTTATCGTTTTATTATCTGACATTATATTGTTGACAGGATTATGATTTCATTGTGGGTTATTCAAGGCATTCATGAAAGCTCCAGTCCTTATGAACTCATTGCCTGTCAAACATAACCCTAAAAGATCACCAAAACTTGAAGAACAGGAGTTTCAACTAGTATGCTTGGATTAAGTATGAACAGTCCTTCAGTTGCACCCAGATTCCTTACTTCTATGTGTTTTGGATAAAACCATGTTTAATTTTTTCCTGTCTGACAAATAACCAGGAGTTTTATAAACTTGTTATAGGTGAATGCTATTTTTCTCAATCTTCTTTTTGTAATTTTTTATTTTTATTGAAAATAGTTTCATCTCTCATGCAGTACATTCCAAGGATATATTTCTTTCATATTTCTTTCCTCCACACTCACCCTTTTACCTCATATCCTCCACCCCTGCTACCCAACATCTCTTCTCTCCTCCTGATTTGCTCTGCCTCTTTCCTTTTCAGAAAAGAGCAGGTCTCCAAGTGATGCTAGGCAAGCAGCCAAACAGAACAAAAGAAGATACAAAGATAAAAACAAAGTCATCCCTTGTGTCAAGATGGACAAAGCAACCCGATAGAAAAATAAAGAGTCCCAAGCAGATAAAACAGTCAGAGATACATCCAGTACCAATGTCAAGAGTCTCAGAAAATTACCAAGCTAACAGCCATAACATATAGAGAGGACCTGGTACAAACCCTTCACTCCAGCATTAGAAAATTCAAGTAACCTGTAGATAAATTTGTAAATCTTTCATTTTTGTGCATTGTTTCTGTGTATACATATATTATTTATATTGATAATATAAAAGATTATTCCTAAACTCGGTGTTTATTTTTCTTTAGAATAAAAAAGTAAGTAGGGTATATGTAAGAAAATAGAATGTATGACACATGAATGGATTTCAGTTGCACTACCCTTTCTGATAATGCCTAAAGTCATAGATGAGTATAGAACAATGAGTGCAGAACAATGACTTTATCTATGCATATTGCAAATCCCACTCTTTAGTCATAAGTCTCATTTGTAAATATACAGAAGAGCTTAGATTATTTTTCCATAACCATGTCTTCTGCATATTCATATGTATCTTCTCAGCACACACCCTGCCTCTGGGGGACATCTGCAGCTGTATACCCTTTAAAATGGCATTTTTTTTTTATGATGGAAAGGTCTCCAGAACATATGGATACTGAGAGTTTTTCTGGTTTTGTTCTTCCCCAGAATTGGGTTGAATAAATAGATCATCTGGCAGCAGTCTACAGAGGATTTTACCATGTATTTTTTATCAATGAAAGAAAATGCCTGTACATATTTTCTCAAACTAAGTTAATTACCTACCCTAAACAACTCTCCATTCCTCCCTACCTCAATTACCTCTATATTACATATGTATTCCGTTGTCCTCACTGTTCGGTTATTTTTGTTACCCACTCAAAGGCCTACAACAGTCAAGCATGATTTCATCTTAAAACAACCAGGTTTACTTCCCACAAGGTTATATTTGTTTATGTTTTGAACATTTTTGTACTTTAGCAAAGATCCCACCCACTTAAGAGTTCAAGAATTTTACACTTGATAAATCATCTATTTCAACATAATCATTTATATTTAAAATATTCACAGTGATGAAAACTTGCATTTGTATAAGCATTCAACATATCTATACAATTCTTCTCAAAAAGAGACACAAAGAAAGTTCCTTGCACAATTTTTTCAGTAAATCCCAAAGAATCAAAAAGAAATCTAAAATTTTGATGGCTTTAAGGGTATTCCAAAGATTGGATCCAAATATCAGCTATCATTACAGAGAATAAAGTCTCCAAGACTGTACCTATGCAAACATATAATGTCAAAGGCATCCAAGATGATGGGGAACTAGAAAGAATCTAGAGAAAGTGTCGGTGTTGGGTTGTCAGATATGTCAGATCACGTTTAGAAATCTGAGTTAAGATCCTATCAAGAACTACCATCTCCACAGTCTACTCCATCCACAAAAGTGTGACACTCCTTGAACATGAAAATGAGGAACGAAAACTGAAATTTCTGCCTCTTATATTACTATATTTTATCACTGTGTAACACCTACTTAACTTTCTTGTTTGAGACTATATTCTATACTGAGTATGTTCATATAGACTGATGCTGAAAATCATGCTACTGTCAGGTTGTGTTTAGGAATATTATACATGAAATACCTTGAAAGCAATATGTTTCCAAAGAAGAATTACAGCAAGAAGTTACTTCTTGAACTGGAGTAGTTCACTCTAAGTTAAAACCGGTCAGATAATGGGATGTTTGTTTTTCCTTGTGTAATTAAATCTTGTGTTTGTGTGATATTTTGCATTTAATATGTGCCAGAACAAAAGGTCATTTGTAGTTTTCAGTTAGCATGAACACTCTAAAATATTCTTCTTCTTTCCAAACCACCATGACAACCAAGTGATCTAGCCAATTACTCTGTCCAATTATAATTCAGAAATTCACATTTATGTTTGCCAAAAATTTGCCATTTCTTTCCTGCCAACTCTTTCCAATATTTATAATTTGCTTTAATTTAAGTCCTGATTCCATGATTGCCTTTTTTTTGTATGACATCTTTTCCTGATTCTCATACAGAGTGACCATAAATTACTTTTGATTAATGGCAAGAAAATATTAATTTTATAATTTATTTTCTCTATATTCTATACCCTACATAACTTTAAAATAATTTCTCTTATTCTTTAATTATCATGTTCTTTATAAATATTTATCTCTTTATTCAAGTAAAACATACAAATAACTTTTTCATTAAAAAAAAGCATGTTGTTCTCTGGTAGAATTTTTGGGGTCACTTATGTATACTATCATATCCTCTGCAAATAGTGATACCTTTATTTCTACTTTGCCAATTTGTGTATCCCCTTGATCTCTTTGTCTTGTTGTTCTAGCTAACACTTCTAGTATTATAATGAATAGATATGGGCAGAATGGGCATCCTTGTGTTCTCCCCAATTTCAGTGGGATTGCTTCAAGTATGTCTCCATTTAATTTGTTATTGGCTGTTGGTTTGCAGTAAATTGCTCTTATTATGTTTATGAGCCTTGAATTCCTGACCTCTCCAATACTTTTAACATGAAGGGGTGTTGTATTTTGTCAAATGCTTTTTCTGCATCTAAGAAGATGATCATGTGTTTGAGTTTGTTTATATGGTGGATTACATTAATGGATTTTCATATGTTAAACCAACCATGCCTCTCTGGGATGAAGCCTTACTTGATCATGGTGAATGATGGTTTTGATGTTTTCTTGGATTCAGTTGGCAAGAATTTTATTGAATATTTTTGCATTGATATTAATAAGCAAGATTGGTCTGAAGTTCTCTTCTTTGGTTGTGATTTAGGTATCAGAGTAGTTGTGGCTTCATAGAATGAGTTAGGTAGTGTTCCTTCTTTTTCTATTTTATGGAATAGTTTGAGAAAAATTGGTATTGGGCTTTGGTGAAGGTCTGGTAGAATTCTGCACTAAATTCATCTGGCCCTGTGATTTGTTTGTTTGTTTGTTTTTTGGTTGGGATGTTTTTAATGACTCCTTCTATTTTCTTGTGTGATCCAGATGATAAAAACTTCAGCCAAGTAGTTGGATATAAAATTAACTCAAATAAATCAGTAGTCTTCCTTTATACAAATGATAAACAGGCTGAGAAAGAAATTTGGGAAACAACTCCCTTCACAATATCCACAAATAATATAAAATATCTTGGATATCTCTAGCCAAACAAGTGAAAGATCTCTATGACAATAACTTCAAATCGCTCAAGAAAGAAATTGAAGACCTCAAAAAATGGAGAGATCTCTCATGCTCATGGATTGGCAGAATTAACAATAAAAATGGCCATTCTACAAAAGGCAATCTATAGATTCAATGTAATCCCCATCAAAATACCAACACAATTCTTGAAAGCCAAGGAAAGAACAATTCTCAAATTCAACTGGAAAGGCAAAAAGTTTAGAATAGCTAAAATAATTCTTAACAATAAAAGATCTTGCTCTTGCCTGCACCCAGAGCCAGATCAGCTTGGCAGGAGGTCTGTGCACCAACAGCTTGGTGGCTGTCGCAGACCACAAGGGGACAGCTCCTTCGGCTTGCAGCAGAGGCTGCCATTTTGCCTCAGGTCACTGTAGACAGCTGGCAGTTGGAGCAAGGTGTGTGGACAGAGTCCTAGTCTAACATCAACTACCCCGTCAGGCTCTTGTTGCACCCGGAACCTGATCAGCTGGGTTGGAGGTCTGTGTACCAACAGCTCGGCGGTGCACCACACCCAGAGCCAGATCAGCTCAGCGGTCGATCTCTATACCGACCAACGCGGACACCAACTTGCTCAGGGTCTGTACCTGAAGTACAGCTGAGGCCTACAACTTGCCTCAGGGCACCACAGACAGCTAATCAGACAGAGCTCTGTGGACTGAAAGCACCACCATCTAGCCTCCAGCAGTCCAACCGGGGAAGCTCCGGTCCTGCAGGGAATCCCACAGTTAGAGCCCTCAGACCCACCACTATCTTGGAGCTGGTGGCCTGATCAGGTTACCATAGAGAACCAACAGAGGAGCCCAGGTCACCATAAAGATCTAACAGACGAGCCCAGATCGGTGGGAAAAAAGATCTGATTCTTTTTTTTTTTTCTAAAACAGGGTTTCTCTGTGTAGTCATGGCTGGATTGGATCTCACTCTGTAGACTAGAAATCCACCTGCTTCTGTCTCCCAAGTGCTCTAATTACAGGTGCGCACCACCACAACCTGCAAAAGATATGATTCTCTTTTTTTCTATATTTTTTGTTTACATTCCAAAGGCTTTCCCCTTTCCCAGATTCCCCCCACTATAAGTCCTGCCCCATAAGTCCTCTCCCCACCAACTATTCCCCAATCATCCCCCACCACCACCATTTCTCTGTTCTGGATCTACAAAACTGGATCCAATCTTTTCAGGCCCAGGGTTCTCTCCTTTCTTCTTCTTGTGAATCATTTGAATTGCTAATTGTGCCTTGAGTATTTAGGGCTTCTGGGCTCATTAATATCCACTTATCAGTGACTGCATTTCATGTGTATTCTTAAGAGCTGGCAACTAGGCAGGCCAGGAGGACATGGCAGGAGGCCAATTGCACATCCAGCAGCAAGACTGTGGGGGGGGGAGGGCGCAGGGGGGGGGACATGGGTCCCTCACAGCAGTGCTGAGGAGGTAATTCAGAGCCCAGTAGCAGAAACCTTCCTGTCTCCACCTCAGGAGCACGGACGCCCTCTATGACAGCAGCACCAAACACCAGGCTCACAGAAGCTTCAAACACCAACCAGTAACAACAAGATCAACTAACTCCAGAGATAAACAGATGGCTAAAGGCAAATGTAGGAACGTTACTAACAGAAATCAAAGCAATATGGCAGCATCTGAACCCAATTCGCCAACGACAGCAAGTCCTGGATACCCCAACACACCAGAAAAACGAGAGTTGGATTTAAAAACACTGGTCATGTTGCTGCTAGAGGAACACAAAAAAAGACAAAACAAATCTCTTAAAGAAATGCAGAGGAACATGAAAAGGGTAGAAGCCCTTACAATGCAAAAACAAAAATCACTTAAAGGATTCCAGGAGAATATGGATTAACAGACAGAAGCCAATAAAGAGGAAATGAAAAAAATCACTTAAAGAAATGTAGGAAAAATTGAGTCAACAGAAGTCATGAAAGAGGAAACACAAAATCTCTTAAAGAATTGCAAGAAAACACAAACAAACAAGTGAAGGAACTGAGCAAAACCACCCAGGATCTAAACACAGAGGGAGAAACAAATAAGAAATCACAAAGGGAGACAACGTTGGAGATAGAAAACCTTATAGAAGTAAGAATCTCAGATGCTGAAGATACCATAGAAACCATTGACTTCACAGTCAAAGAAAATGCAAAATGCAAAAAGCTTCTAACCCAAAACATCCAGGAAATCCAGGACACAATGAGAAGAACAAACCTAAGGTTTAAAGGTATAGATGAGAGTGAAGATCTACAATTTACAGGGCCAGCAAATATCTTCAACAAAATTATGGAAGAAAACTTCCCTAACCTAAAGAAAGAGATGCCCATGAATATACAAGAAGCCCACAGAACTCCAAACAGACTAGACCAGAACAGAAATACCTCCTGCCACATAATAATCAAAACCCAAAATATACTAAACAAAGAGTATTAAAGGCAGTAAGAGAATAAGGCCAAGTAACATATAAAGGAACACCTATCAGAATCACACCAGACTTCTCTCCAGAGACCATGAAGCTAGAAGATCCTGGGCAGATCTCATGCAGACTCTAAGAGAACACAAATATCAGCCAAGACTACTATACCCAGCAAAACTCTCAATCAACGTAGATGGAGAAATCAAAATATTCCATGACAAGACCAAATTTACACAATATTTCCACTAACCTAGCCCTACAAAGGATAATAGGAGGAAAACTCCAATACAAGGAGGGAAACTACACCCTGGAAAAAGCAAGAACGAAACCTTCTTCCATCAAACTCAACAGAAGATAACCACTCAAAAACAAAAATAACATCAATAATGACAGGAAGAAAAAAATCTCTATTCCTTAATATCTCCTAACATCAATGGACTCAATTCCCCAACAAAAAGACATAGACTAACAGACTGGATACGGAAACACAACCCTACATTTTGCTGTATACAGGAAACACACCTCAAGGTCAAAGACAAAAACTACCTCAGAGAAAAAAGCTGGAAGACAATTTTACAGCAAATGGTCTGAGGAAGCAAGCTGGAATAACCATTCTAATATCAGATAAAATTGACTTTCAACCTAAAGTCATCAAAAGAGACACGGAAGGTCACTTGTTGCTGGTCAAAAGAAAAATTAACCAAGAACTCACAATTCTAAATTTCTGTGCTCCAAATGCAAGGGCACCCTCATTTGTAAAAGAAAATTTACTAAAGCTCAAAGCATACATTGCACCTAACACAATAATTGTGGGGGACCTCAATTCTCCACTATCCTCAATGGACCGATCAGGAAAATAGAAATTAAACAGGGACAAAGGGAAACTCATTGAAACTTTGGACCAATTGGATTTAACAGATACATATAGAAGATTTCATCCTAAAGCAAAAGACTATACCTATTTCTCAGCACCTCATGGTACCTTCTCCAAAATTGACCATATAATTGGTCACAAGACAGATCTCAACAAATATAAGGAGACTGAGCTAATCCCATGCCTCCTACCAGATCACCATGGAGCAAGAGTGGTCTTCAATAGCAACAAAAACAACAGAAAATCCACATACATATGGAGGCTAAACAATATTCTACTAAATGATACTTTAGTCAAGGAAGAAATAAAGAAATAAAAGACTTTTTAGAATTTAATGAAAATGAAGGCACAACATGCCAAAATCTATGGGACACAATGAAAGCAGTGCTAAGAGGAAAACTCATAGCCCTGAGTGCTTCCAAAAAGAAAAAGGAGACAGCATATACTAGCAACTTGACGGCACACCTGAAAGCTCTGGAACAAAAAGAAGCTATTTCACCCAGGAGGAGTAGAAGAGAGGAAATCATCAAACTCAGGGCTGAAATCAATCAAAACGAAACAAAGAGAACCATACAAAGAATGAACAAAACCATGAGTTGGTTATATGAGAAAATCAACAAGATAGATAAACCCTTAGCCAGACTTACAAAAGGGCACAGAGACAGTATTCAAATAAAAAAATAGAAATGAAAAAGGAGATATAACAACAAAAACAGGAAATTCAAAAGATCATTAGATCCTACTACAAAAGCCTATACTCAACACAACTGGAGAATCTGAAGGAAATGGACAATTTCCTAGATAGTTACCAAATATAAAAATTAAATCAGGATCAAATAGATCATCTAAACAGACCCATAACCTCCAAAGAAATAGAAGGGGTCATAGAAAGTCTTCCAACCAAAAAAAGCACAGGACCAGATGGTTTTAGTGCAGAATTCAATCAGACCTTTAAAGAGGACCTAATACCAATACTCTTCAAACTGTTCCACAAAATAGAAAGAGAAGGAACACTACCCAACTCATTCTACGAAGCCAGAATTACCCTGATACCAAAACCACACAAAGATCCAACTAAGAAAGAGAACTTCAGACCAATTTCCCTTATGAACATCGATGCAAAAATACTCAATAAAATGCTTGCCAACCAAATCCAGGAACACATCAAGATGATCATTCACCATGAACAAGTTGGCTTCATCCCAGGGAGGCAGGGATGGTTCAATATATGGAAATCCATCAATGTAATCCATTACATAACAAACTCAAAGAAAAAAAACTGCATGGTCATCTCATTCGATGCTGAAAAAGCATTTGACAAAATTCAGCATCCTTTCATGCTAAAAGTATTGGAAAGAACAGGAATTCAAGGCCCATACCTAAACATAGTAAAAGCAATTTACAGCAGTCCAGTAGTGAACATCAAAGTAAACGGAGAGAAACTTGAAGCAATCCCACTAAAATCAGGGATTATACAAGGCTGCCCCCTCTCACCATATCTTTTCAATATAGTACTTGAGGTACTAGCTAGAGCAATTCGAAAACATAAGGAAGTCAAAGGGATACACTTCGGAAAGGAGGAAGTCAAACTATCACTATTCACAGATGATATGATAATATATTTAAGTGACCCAAAAAACTCCACAAGAGAACTCCTACAGCTGATAAACAACTTCAGCAAAGTGGCTGGTTATAAAATCATCTCAAGCAAATCAGTAGCCTTCCTATACTCAAAGGATAAGTAGGCTGAGAAAGAAATTAGAGAAATGACATCCTTCACAATAGCCACAAACAGTATAAAGTATCTTGGTGTGACTCTAACCAAACAAGTGAAATATTTGTATGACAAAAACTTCAGGTCGTTGAAGAAGGAATTAGAAGAAGACCTCAGAAAATGGAAAAATCTTCCATGCTCATGGGTTGGCAGGATTAATATAGTTAAAATGGCAATCTTGCCAAAAGCAATATACAGATTCAAAACAATCCCTAATCAAAATCCCAACTCAGTTCTTCGTAGAGTTAGAAAGAGCAATTCTCAAATTAATCTGGAATAACAAAAAACCCAGGGTTGCTAAAAGTATCATCAACAGTAAAAGAACTTCTGGGAGAATCAGTATCCTGGACCTCAAACAATACTATAGAGCAATAGTGTTAAAAACTGCATGGTATTGGTACAGTGACAGGGAGGTAGATCAATGGAATAGGATTGAAGACCCAGAATTGAACCCACACATATCTACGGCCAATTGATCTTCGACAAAAGAGCTGAAAACATCCAGTGGAATAAAGATAGCCTTTACAACAAAAGACGCTGGCTCAACTGGAGGTCAACATGCAGAAGAATGAGAATTGATCCACTCTTATCTCCTTGCACTAAGCTCAACTCCAAGTGGATCAAGGACCTCCACATAAAACTAGACACATTAAAACTAATAGAAAAGAAACTGGGGAAGATCCTTGAGGGCATTGGCTCAGGGGGAAAGTTCCTGAACAGAACACCAATAGCTTATGCTCTAAGATCAAGAATAGACAAATGGGACCTCATAAAATTACAAAGTTTCTGTAAGGGAAAAGACACTGTCAATAGGACAAATTGGCAAACAACAAATTGGGAAAAGATCTTCACCAACCCTACATCTGACAGCGGGCTAATATCCAATGTATACAAAGAACTCAAGAAGTTAGACCCCAGAAAACCAAATAACCCTATCCAAAAATGGGGTACAGACGTAAACAAAGACTTTTCACCTGAAGAAATTCGGATGGCTGAGAAACTCCTTAAAAATGTTCAACATCATTTTTTTTTCTTTTTTAGGTATATTCTTTTTTTTTTTTTTTTTTTTTTTTTTACTTTTGGGGAAGTTTTTCGTGGGGAGGAAGGAAAGAGAAGGTAGAGATATGAGTATGAACACAATGTTACATGCATGTGAGCACAGTGTTACACACATATGAACACTATGTTATACACATGTAAACACGCTGTTATATACATGTATGACACTGTTAAAGAAAAAATTATAAAAACATTAAGGTAAGAAAAAAAACATATTTTCTTCAGTGATGTAGCCCCTGGGAAAGTGCCCATGTCCCATTCCTGTAAGCAACCCTCATCAATGCCCATGTAAGCAACCCTAATGAAAATCATTGGATCTCAAAAAGAAAGAAATATGACATGAAAGTAGAAGTTGGGGTGGGAGGAAGCTAGATGGAAGGGAGGAAGGAAGGAAGAAAGGGATTAATAAGATGGTGAGGGGGACAAGAGAGTAACCAGGGTGTGTGCATTTGACTAAAATAAATTACATGTGTCTACTGTGTACCATTATATAGAATCAATGTATGCTAATATAAATGTAAAAATAACAGAAATGAAACAAATACTCCACATCAAATCTCCAAGCAACCAAGTCCAAAGGTATAGTCTGTCAATACCATAGAAGATTGTTCCTCTGGGAGAGAAATGAAGTTTCTCACTATGTTTCAACAAAGATTTGAGCCTCAACACAGATTTTACTGGAGAACATTTTGCTATCTCAGGAGACGCACACAAAAAAAGCATACACACAAGAAAACTAAGAATTTTACAATGCTCTTTCCATAAAACATCCTGAATGGCAAATCCACTGTTTAGAAAGCAAACTGAAGGTAGCCAGGGCCTGGGGTGAAGGGGCAGAGCCAAGGAGGAAGGAAAGAGTGCTCCGAGGTGAAGCAAGTGTTTTTCAGGGATGGTTTCTCTATAACTAGTTAGGACAGTCTTACAACACTGTGACAATACCTGAAGCCATAGGGTCAGACAGGGTAATGTAGATAAAGAGAAAAACATCATGTTGCTTGACATTTGTAACCATAAAATCTGTAACCATAAAAAAGAAAAAAGTCTATTCAAGAATTCAAACCAAAGCCTTAGCTTGGTGACTAAGAGCATTGACTGCATTTAGCAGAACCTGAGTTTGTTTCCTAGTCCCCCACTGATAACTCTAGTTCCATGGGATCCAGTACCTTCTGCTGAACCTCCCAGATGACTGCACACATACACACAGACTTGAATGAATAAATATAAAATGGAGGACATATGGGACATATGGTGAGGGGGGAACAGGGAAAGGGGAAAGCCTTCGGAATGTAAACAAAGAATATAGAAAATTAAAAAAAAATTAAAAAAAAAAACTAGGTTAACCAGTATGCTCAGACTTATGGGATTTAGGGACAAGTTTTCACAAAATTAAGTTATAGTCCAATCGTCAGAATTTTAATTGGCCATTTTCTGTTTTTTAATATTCTTTATTTACATTTCAAATGTCCCCTTTCCTGGTTCCCCCCTCCTCTTAAAATACCATAAGCTATCTCCTCTTCCTCAATCAACTTTCCCCTGCTTCCCTGTTCTGGTATTCCTCTACACTATGGAATCAAATCTTTCCAGGACCAAGGGCCTCTCCTCTCTTTGGTATCTAACAAGGCCATCCTCTGCTGCTGATATGTCTGGAGCCATGGGTAGTTCCTTGTGTGCTCTGGTTGATGCTTTTGTCTCTGGGAGCTCTGGGAGTACTGGGTGACTCCTATTGTTGTTCCTCCTATAAGTTTTTGCTTGTTTGGTGTCTTAGTCAGGGTTTCTATTCCTGCACAAACATCATGACCAAGAAGCAAGTTGGGGAAGAAAGGGTTTATTGAGCTTACACTTCTAAACAGCTGTTCATTACCAAAGGAAGTCAGGACTGGAACTCAAGCAGGTCAGGAAGCAGGAGCTGATGCAGAGGCCATGGAGGGATGTTACTTACTGGCTTGCTTCCCCTGGCTTGCTCAGCCTGCTCTCTTATAGAGCCCAAGTCTACCAGCCCAGAGATGGTACCATCTACAAGGGGCCCTCCCCCACTTGATCACTAATTGAGAAAATGCCCCACAGCTGGATCTCATAGAGGCACTTCCCCAACTGAAACTCCTTTTTCTATGATAACTCCAGCCTGTGTCAAGTTGACACGCAAAAATAGCCAGTACAATTGACCCCTTGTCAACTTGACACACCAACATATCACTATTAAGCCTCAACTCTTATTTTCTTATTCATCCCCAAGATCTAAATGTTAAAAGTCCCACAGTTTTACATATTAAAAGTTTAATCCCTTTAAAATGTCTGATATCTTAACATTCAAAGTCTTTTAAAAATTCAGTGTCTCTTAACTGTGGGCTCCACTAAAATACCTTCTTCTTTTAAGAGGGAAAAATATCAGGGCACAGTCACAATCAAAAGCAAAACTCAAACTCCAATGTCTCAATGTCTGGGATCCAACTCACGATCTTCTGGGTTCCTCCAAGGGCTTGGGTCACTTCTCCAGCTCTGCCCTTTGTAGCACACACCTTGTCTTCTAGGCTCCAGCTGCCTGTACTCCACTGCTGCTGCTGTCCTTGGCGGTCATTGCATGGTACTGGCATCTCCAAGCCTCAACTCTTTTGCATGACCCCTTCAGTCCTGGGCCACCAATTACAACTGAGGGTATACTTTCACCAATGGCCTTCCATGGCCTCTCAGCGTACCAAGCCTCAGCTGTTCTTCATGATGCCTTCATGCCTTCAAAAGCAGTACCACCTGGGTGACTCTTACACAGTACCAAGTCCTGCTACAGCACGAGACACAACCTTGGTTATCTGAAACACACTCTCTGTGCTGTCAGAAAACACTTCCCAGAAGATTTCACCTCAGTGATGCTGGTTTCTTCTTAATCACCGCTAATTTCTTAGCTCCAGCTAACCAGCATCAATAGTCCCAGTAACACAAAGGTTGAATTTAATGGTTTTGGTATCTTGTTAATTACAGCTGATTTTTCAGCCCCAGCTAACCAAAACCACAGAATCTTCATGGCCCTGATAAGAGTCTTTAATCTTCCCTCTAAATTTCACAAGCCAGGCCTCCATCTTCTGCACTGTTCTCAACATAATCTTCCAAGCTCCTACACATCTCACAGAGGTCTCAACACTGAATGGACCATCTAGCCCAAAGTTCCAAAGTCCTTCCACAGTCCTCCCCAAAACATGGTCAGGTTGTCACAGGAATACCCCACTCCTGGTACCAATTTGTCTTAGTCAGGGTTTCTATTCCTGCACAAACATCATGACCAAGAAGCAAGTTGGGGAGGAAAGGGTTTATTGAGCTTACACTTCCAAACAGCTGTTCATTACCAAAGGAAGTCAGGACTGGAACTCAAGCAGGTCAGGAAGCAGGAGCTGATGCAGAGGCCATGGAAGGATGTTACTTACTGACTTGCTTCCCCTGGCTTGCTCAGCCTGCTCTCTTATAGAGCCCAAGTCTACCAGCCCAGAGATGGTACCATCTACAAGGGGCCCTCCCCCACTTGATCACTAATTGAGAAAATGCCCCACAGCTGGATCTCATAGAGGCACTTCCCCAACTGAAACTCCTTTTTCTATGATAACTCCAGCCTGTGTCAAGTTGACACGCAAAAATAGCCAGTACACTTGGTTAGAGTAACACTCAAGATATATTGTATGATTGGGGGCTACTTTAAAGGTTGTTTTTCCATGATTTCTTTCTCAGTCCAATTTTAGCATTTGTATATAGGATTGCTACTGAATATTTTAGTTTTTTATCCACATACTTTTCTGAAATGTTTATCAGATGTATGAGTTCTCTATTGTAAGTTTTAGAGTCACATATGTATTATGTCATATCAACTTCAAATGGAGACACTTTGCCTTCTTCCTTTTTCCTTGATTCCAATTTGAATCCCCTTGGTATCCCTCAATTATCTTGTTCTAGTTCAGACTTTAATGACTGTATTATATAGGTACAGAATGAATGGACAACCTTGACTTGTTCCCGATTTTAGTGGAATTGCTTTGAGTTACTCTCCATTTGACTTGATGTTTTGCTGTAAGGTGCCTTTATTATGTTTACTCCTGAAGAGTCTCAATTCCTAGTAACCACATGGTGATTTATAACCAATACTATCTCCAACTTTTAAAAAATTGATATCCTTTTGTGACTTCCACAGGCATCAAGCATACACATGATACACATGCACATGTTCAATCAAATCACTCACAAAAATTAATAAATTCAATAAAATTTAAAATAATCAAGATTTTCAATTACAATTTAAATGTATAATTCTTTTGTTTTATCCTGTGATTCATCTTCCTGGATTCCTAACACTAGATGCAATTGCATAAAATAGTAATACATTAACAGCAATCAATTATGTTATTTTCACATATTATGGGCAGTACAGGCCTTAAAATACTAGTGAAGAGGAGGTATCCTTCCTTACTTGTCTGTCTCCTCAAAGATCTGGGAACACAGCAGCTCTTCCTCCTATACTATCATTTAGAGACTGTTTCTGTACCCAGAACTCCACAAATATGACACTGGAGTATGACTACCTATTTGATACTTATAATCTCAATTCAAGCCTGAGATGCACCACTGTCTATTCTTTGTACAACTAACTGAGAAACATTCACAATACAGTGTCTAAATCACATAATTATTTTCCCAGTAAGAGACACCATGAACAACAACTTTTGCATCTCTCTCCTTAACTTTCACATTGTGAAGGTATAAAATCATTAGTGATATCCAGAAAAACACTGTATTTTAATTTTTTGCATTGCTCTTAAGGCTACTAAACTTTTGTTTTGATACTCACTATCACACAACTTGTTTATTCCTAGGAAAAACATAACCTGACAAATTTTTCTAAACTACACACAGAGAAGGAGGTGATTCTAAATACTAAAAACTCAGCAAAAAAAATCATACTAGAGTTTATATAAAACAAAAAACCAACATTTCATAAATGATAAGTCTTTTCCATCATGGAATATAATATTTTAATATAATTAAATTCTTGATTTGGGGGATGGTCATGTATCTCAGTTGGCATCATATTTATCTAGCATGGGCAGAGCTCTAAGATCAACCCAGAGCATCATTGCATACTGGAATTCTGGCACTGAATATAAGGAAGAGAATTAGAAATTTAACCTCATCCTTGGACATGCAAAATTTGAAACCAGCCTAGCTTTTGCCTAAAAAACCCAAATACTTGATAAGTCTTTGGGGAGAAATGGTTTCCCACATTATGATATATATGTATATGTATATGTACATGTACACACACACACACACACACACACACATATATATATATATATATATATATATATATATATATATATATATATACATGTGTGTATGTATATAACATAATGTCCATATGTGGACATTATGTAGATATATAAGCATGTAAGTGAAGTAGAACACCCATGTACATTATATTATGACTAATTTTATGTGTTATTTGGACAGAACACAGCATTCAGAGATGTGATGGAACATTAAATACTTCTGGTGGCTGTTTCCATAGAAAGTCTTTGAATCAGATCAGTATTTTAAAATGTTGCTTTGAATAGCATAGAATGTCTTCCTGGATGTATACTCAACTGGACAAAATCCTGGATAGAAAAATAAGATTGATTTTACTAAGAAGGAATTCTGACAGTAAAAGGCCTTTGTACTTGAATTGAAACATTGGCTTTTTTTCGGGCCTGAAAGCCCTGTGACTTGAACTATAATATAGATTTTCTGCTTCCCCATCACTCTAATCATATAACCCATGCTTATGTATATGCATGTTCTATTTTTACCCTTTATATGGGAAGATTTGACTTTTTTAAAAGCGTATTTTTAAAAGGAGGTTTGTTTGTTTGAGAGAGAGAGAGAGAGAGAGAGAGAGAGAGAGAGAGAGAGAGAGAGAGGAAGAGAGTCAGATATTTTTACTTCCTACCTGAGATCTCAAGTAGGCATATCTAGCAGTATCTACTATGATGTCTGCCAAAGTGATGCTTGCCTATGTTCTGATTCCTCTGGCAGAATTGTACTTCTGCTCTCTGGTAACAACCAAATGATGTCCAAATGTGGCAAGCTTTGGCCAAGACAAATATTTGGAAACAAGGGGGTTGTTTGCAAACAGGTGGAAATTTTCTCCATACTATATAAATATCATGCCATAAAGAGGCACTGCTCCTCTCTAATGGACACTAGACGGGAACGTCATCAAAGCTAGAACTGTTGCTAATTCCAAAGCATTACACGTAGTTTGAAAGAAAGGAAATGTTTTCTGTTTCAGTTTGTTCATATCTGCTATTACAATAAAATTAACATTAAATGATTATCTTCAGTGACTGAACTAACATTCTTCCTCATACGATATGACTGTATGAAGAAAAATGTTTCTCATATACTGATCAGAAATATATTCATTTTTATCTCGCCCTAGGAAACTGCCCAGGCATATTTCAGATATACAGACACACATATACACACATACACACATACACATATACACATATGTATATATATTCATATATATGCTGGAGGGATTTAAGACAACTACATTATATTGAACTAACTGCAGACCCTAAAACAGCACCTAAAAATAAAAACAAGTACTGAAAATACAATAACCAAAAACTAGTTAAAATCTCATGGGTGATAAACACTGCAGAGAATAGCAAAGCTATTGCAGTAGTTAATCAAGACTGCCAAACAACAAGCATTGGGCATAAAATCAGAGGAAAAGAAATAACAGCAAGTGTCAGAGTCTTGATAAATTTAACACCAAGACTGATGCATTGTCCAGGATTCCCATAGGGGATAAAAAAAATCCTACTGTATGAGAACAACAAATAAGCCAAAAACGTTGAAGAAAAAGTACAATAGAAAGAAAAGCCACCAAGAGATTATGTTCCAAAGTGTTACAAGGAAAACTCACCAAAATATATGATGCTAATAGCAATAATTTAGTGTCATAATTTAAAAAACTATCTTTCAGACATTCTGTGTTGGATAATATAATAATTTAGCTGAAAATGTACTGGAGGTAAAATATTAGAAAATTAATCTCTCAACCTGATTAAAAATGAACAGAGGTTAAGCAGTCAGTGAATAGAATCAAACGAAGGAAGTAGGCACAGAGCTTGAGACGTCCATAGTGTGCTGCCAAGCGTACCAACATACATACTGTTAGAGTTGGAGAAAGAGAAGACATAGGAAAAGAGTAGAAATATGCGTAAAATACCTGTAAAAGGCTTCACAAATCTGCTTAACAATATTGTTCTATCAACTCAGAAAACTGAAGTACAAAAAGGTCAAAGAGAAACACACATGTCACATGTACTGGAAAAAGTTAAAACAAAAGTTCTTGAGGAACATTTAAGGGCTATAAAATGATTAATACCTGTCTGCTCAATGATTGCTGAAAAAACTGGCAGAGAGATAACATTCTTAGTTTAACTTATAAACTGTTCCCAAACTCCCTCACAAATATGAAGCAAAAATTAGGACATTCCCAGAGAAGAAAAACCCAGGAGACCTAGCTGCTACCAAATATTCTCAATAAATAAACTAAATTACTGCATTCAGGCTCAAATGAAGTATTTAATGGAAATTTAATCCATATGAATAAATTTTTAAAACATACGAACTAATAATATCATTATGATAACATAAGCTTATTTAAATTTTATCTCAATTCTGTTTATTTTTACAGATGTGGTGACTGTTGTTGATATGAAAATTGTATTTAAAATATTTTGTAATGATATAAACAGGAAGCAAATTCTTATCATATTTAGGGAAATATATTACTATTAAACTGTTGCAGAATATTTGATCACACTGTGATGTGATCCCTGAGATGGTGTTATTTACTGAAAAAAAAACTGTTTCTAGTTACGGTGGGGCTCATTTATTAGGACACATAACTTTAGTCCCTCTTGCTGGAATATGGACACGCCCTTAGCACACACCTTTTATCCCATGCAATGAGGATAAAGTTAGTTTGTAGAAGAAAGCACCCATGTTTGTAAATGATGTCTAATTGCGTGGCAGACAGTGATGAATCAGGAAAAAATATCACACAATAGGATATGCCCAACTCTCACATGAACAGCAAGAAAAGAGGGGCTACTTAAGAGAGAAAAGAAATGAGGCAGTTTTATCAGTAAAGTAGTTACATACACAGGTTGAAGAGAGAAAAAGCTAGATACAAAATGAGCCACCAAATGAAGAGTCAGAAGATTAGAACATATTGCTACAGTCAGTATGAGACCAAGCAGAAACCAAAAAAAAAAAAAAAAAAAAAAAAAAAAAAAAAAAAAGCCACATTGAACCAGTTAGCTTGGAGAGGAGTTTGAACAAGAACAGCTGAGTGGAACCACCAAAGTAGAGCGCAGGAAGAACTAGAACGGGTGAGGTTATTCACAGTAAGTCTCAGAGGATGAAAATACCCTAAAGGTAGATGAGATTGTACAAAGGATAAATGATTCCATGACTAGACCTAGGTTATCAGTTGGAGACAGTAAGCCTTAGAAACAAAACAATTTCAAGCTAATGAAAGTTAGTTTTATATTAATCCACATTAAGTCATTTTAAACACAAATCTTAAGTGTGTTCCAAGGGGCAACAAAGAAAAAAAGAATATAATAAAAGAAGAAAATGGTAAAAGAAAAAAGGCAACTCGAAAAGCATACAAATATATCTATTTAATAAAAAGAATCCAGGAAATGAATAAAGAAGACAAAAAATAAAAAATAAAAGTTCATTTAAGATATACACACTTACCCAATTATGTTGACTTGTGCTCTTGATCCCAGAATTTGGGAGTCAGAAATGCATCTTTCTGAGTTCAAAGCTAACCTGGTCTACATAGGCAAATCGAAGCTATCCAAGACAACATAGTAAGATTTCTTTGTCAAAATATGTAAATACATAATTGAATAAAAAGAAAAAAACTATAAAAATCAATGATATTTTAAAGACAATTTCTATCACTAAATGTTAAGCTCACCTATTGGTTCAGAATTCTCCTTTTTCTACTTTCCCAGGGCTGGGGTTGCAGGGGTTTTTCCATTCTGCTCAACATTTTAAATAATTCTAAATTACCTGTTGATCAAATTATAAACAAATATTTTAAGGTTTTAAAGATTTGTACCTCTCTAAATATCTCCATTATATTTTCCAAACAAAATCATATTCAGAGATAAAATTCCATAGGCTTTGTTATTTTAGTGTATTAAAAACATCCTTGAAATTTACTCTCAATACAGTGTGAAGGAGATCTTTTTTACAAGTGAGTTTTCTACCTGCAGATCAAAAGGGCTTAACTTATAAAGCTACAGTTGTCAGCACTGATCTCTGTTTTGACATGCCTAAGAAAGGTTAAGTCTGATTCACATAATAGTATCATTGAAAATCAGATGAATCTTGTTACAGAAATTCCTTTCAAATTTAACAGGGTTTTGAAAAAAGGTGGTAAAACCACATAGTGATTTGTAATTTAAAAACATACTCTTGAAAGATGCAGTGTCTCCTATTTAAGCGTACTTGAAAATTGTACTTTTAAATATTTTAGTCCCATAATTGAAACAACTTCATTTCTCAAGTATTTTGACCAACTGCTGTTGAGAGACCAAATATTTTGGGTTAAGACTCTATCTTAGAGAACCTGGACTAAGGTTGAACTCAGGTTAACTAACAGGTCAGTACCTAGCACCAGTTTCTAGTTACCCCACAAAAAAGACCTGCATCTAGCCCCAGTTTCCAGGTTATTCTCCCAACAAATCTGTACCTCTAGGTTACAAGCCCTCCCCTGACACTTCACTTCCTAACAACCAACCACCAATCAGTAGGAAAACAGAAGTTAATTTATGGTTTACTTCCCAGTACCAACGAATCATGTTTAAGGCCATAATGACACACACCCCCATCAGAAGTGTACTATGCTAGATACCCCTTCTTGCCTCTATAAATTCTGGCCTGAAACTGGGCTTGGAGAGCTCTCCCAATCTCCTGCACCAGAGCCTGTGGTGCGGCCCCAGCTCGAGCTTTAATAAAGAGAAACTAATGCGATTGCAATGGATCAAATTCAGCTCCTTGGTGGTCTTTTTGGGGTTCACGAACATTTCCTGGCACAACACTGTAAGCATTCACTTCTGTAATTCTGGGAATTACACCAAAAAAGAAAATTTCAACCTTCACCAAGACTTAGCAGTTAATTACTACTTATTATTTTTCACTTAGTGGTACTCTATTCAACTCATTATACCTGAAACAGCTGGTAAATTAAAATATTAATTGCATTACAAATTTGAAAATACTTATGATGAAATGTTTTTTACGATGACTTAAAGACATCCTAATTAAAACCTGTCCTCTGTAAGTTCCCTTCCTATTTAAGTAAATATTTGCCATTTAAGATTCTTGGCAAACTTAGACCAAAATGACAATTCAATTTTAAAGGTCTTACTTTTATATATATATTAGGGTTATAAATACACACACACAAACACACACATATACATATATACATATGTATAATTTTAATTCCAAATTAATTGGTTCATTTCTTTTAAAGCATAAATTTGATATTTGTCCCTGTGCAGACAGGTATGCAGGGATCACCTGAGAAGAAGATCGCTTGGGACACAGCCCACCAGGACTCCACCTGCACCCAGGAGCTTGGCAGCACCACAGCCAACTCCGTACCTACCCGCCAGGGGACAGCTACACTGCAGGGAGGCGATTAGAGAAAGTCCTGTTTTTAGCGGCTAAGCAACACCATCTTTGCTCCTGTGACTGTGTAGAGTTGCAGACAAGTACTCAGGGATCACTCAAGTAGAAGACTGCTTGGGAAATGGCCCACCAGGGTTCCACCTGCAAGCAGGAGCTGGGAAACACTGCCACAGCAGTCTGTGTACCTAGTCTGCTAGGGTGTATGTGCTCTGCATTGAGTCCTAGGATTAGAAATGAGGCCAACATCTTCTCTCCTGTGAATGAACAGCTTGTGCAGCCAAGAACACAGAGAACAACCAAGTGTAAGATCACATGGGACTTGGTCTGCCAGGGGCTGACCTGCACCCGGGATCTGGGCAGTCCCCCAGCAATCTGTGTCAGGGGAAAGCAGATCACCTAGGGGTGCTGAGATAGGTTTGCAGGTACACAAGAGGGACAAGCACCAGCCAGGGACAGCAGGACCAACTAACACCAGAAATAACCAGACAGCAAAACACAAATGTAGAAAATTTACTTACAGAAATCAAGGCAATATGGCAACATATGAACCCAATTCTCCCAAAACAGCAAGTCCTGAATACCCCAACATACTAGAAAAGCAAGATTTGGATTTAAAATCACAGCTCATGGTGCTGCTGGAGGGCTTCAGGAAGGACATAAATAACTCCCTAAAAGAAATACAGGAGAACACAAGTAAACATGGAGAAGCCCTTGAAGAACTAAAGGAAAAAAAAAAAAAAAACAGTGAAGGAATTGAACAAAGCCATCCAGGATCTAAAGAAGAAGAAAGAAACAATAATAAAATCACAAAGAGAAACAACTCTGGACATAGAAAACCTAGAAAAGAAGTCAGGAGTCATGGATCCAAGCATCAGCAACAGAATACAAGAGATAGAAGAGAGAATCTCAGATGCAGAAGATACCATAGAAAACACTGATACAACAGTCAAAGAAAATGAAAATTGCAAAAAGCTCCTGACAGAAAACATCCAGGAAATCCAGGACAAAATATAGAGAGTGAAGATTTCCACTTTAAAGGGACAGTAAATGTCTTCAACAAAATTATAGAAGAAAATGTCTCTAACCTAAAGAAAGAGATGCCCATGTACATGCAAGAAGCCTACAGAACTCCTAATAGATTTGACCAGAAAAGAAATTCCTCTTGTCACATAATAATTAAAACACCAAATGCACTGAACAAAATAAGAATATTAAAAACAGTAAGGGGAAAATGTCAAGAAACATATAAAGGTAGACCTATCAGAATTACACCAGATTTCTCACCAGAGACTATGAAAGCCAGAAGAGCCTGGGAAGATAACATACAGACCCTAAGGGAACACAAATGCCAACCCAAACTGCTGTATCCAGCAAATCTCTCAATTACCATAGATGGAGAAACCAAGGTATTTCATGACAAAAACAAATTTACACAGTATCTTTCCACAAATCCAGCCCTTCAAAGGATAATGAATGGAAAACACCAACAAAAGGAGGGAAACTACACACTAGAAAAAGCAAGAAATGAATCTTCTTTCAAAAAACCCAAAAGAAGATAAACAAAAAACATAAAAATTACATCAAAAATAGCTGGAAGCAGCAATCACTATTCCTTAATATCTCTTAACATCAATGGACTCAATTTCCCAATAAAAAGACCTACAGTGACAGACTGGATTTGTAAACAGGACCCAACATTTTGCTGCATAGAGGAATTGCATTTCAGTGTCAAGACAAACACTACTTCAGAGTAAAAGGCTGGAAAACAGTTTTCCAAGCTAATGGTCCCAGGAAACAAGCTGGAGTAGCCATTCTCATACCCAATAAAATAGACTTTCAACCAAAACTCATCAAAAAAGACACAGAAGGACACTTTGTACACATCATCGGGAAAATCTGCCAAGAAGAACTCTCAATCCTAGACATCTATGCTCCAAATACAAGGGCACCCTCATTCAATAAAGAAACTGTACAAAGCCTAAAGCACACATCACATACCACACAATAATTGTGGGTGACTTCAACACTGCACTCTCATCAATGGACAGATCAGTGACACACAAACTAAACAGAAACAGTGAAACTAACAGAAGTTTTGAACCAAATAGATTTAATAGATATCTATAGAAAATTTCATCCTAAATAAAAAAAAAATACCTTCTTCTAAGCACCTCATTGTACCTGCTCCAAAATTGACAGTATTTTCACAAGACAGACTTCAACAGACATAAGAAGATCGAATTACTCTCATGCCTCCTATCAGATCACTATGGTCTTCAATAGCAACAAAAACAGAAAGCCCAAATACAAATGGAAGCTGAACAATGCTCTACTCAATAATACCTTGGTCAAGGAAGAAATAAGAAAAGAAATCAAAGACTTTTTAGAATTTAAAGAAAATGAAGGTACAATATACCAAAATTTATGGGACACAATTAAAGCAGGGCTAAGAAAAAACCTCATAGCTCTGAGTGCCTCTAAAAAGAAGCTGGAGAGAGCATATGCCAGCAGCTTAACAGCACATGTGAAAGCTCTGGAACAGAAAGAATCTCATAAACCTAAGAGGAGTGGAAGGCAGGAAATCATCAAACTCAGGGCTGAAATCAACCAAGTAGAAACAAAAATAACAAAGAATCAGCAAAACAAGGAGCTTGTTCTTAGAGAAAATCAACAACATAGTTCAACCTTTAGCCAGACTATCCACAAGGCACAAAGACGGGATCCAAATTAACAAAATCAGAAATGAAAAGGGAAAAATAGCAACAGAAACTGAGGAAATTCAGAAAATTCTCACATCCTACTACAAAAGCCTATATTCAACACAACTGGAAAATCTCGATGAAATGGATAATTTCCTAGACAGAAACCTAATACCAAAGTTAAATCAGGATCAGATAGACCATCTAAATGGTCCCATAACACCTAAGGAAATAGAAGTAGTCACTGGCAGTCTACTAACCAAAAAAAGCAGAGGACCAGATGATTTTAGTGCAGAATTCTATCAGACCTTCAAAGAAAACCTAACACCAATACTCTTCAAACTATTCCACAAAATAGAAACAGAAGGAACACAACCCAATTCTTTCTATGAAGCCACAATTTCACTGATACCAAAACCACACAAAGATCCAACAAAGAAAGAGAAATATAGACCAATTTCCTTTATGAATATCAATGCAAAAATACTCAATAAAGTTCTTTTTTTGTTTTTTTTTTTGCTTGTTTTTAATTTTTTATTGGATATATTCTATATATTTACATTTCATATCCCTTTTTCTGGTTCCCTGTACCCCAAAGGTCCCACATGCACTTTTCCCTCCCCCTGTTCCCCCATCCACCCCTTCCCACTTCCCTGTTCTGGTATTCCCCTACACTGATTCTTTGAGCCTTTCCAACACCAGGGTCCACTCCTTTCTTCTTGTTGGACATCATTTGGTATGTGGATTGTGTCTTTGATGTCTGAAGATTCTAGGCTAATATCCACTTATCAGTGAGTGCATACCATGGGTATTCTTTTGAGAATGGGTTACATTAGATATAATGTTAAGCTGTGGTCTTATTGTTTCTCTGGGGAAGAGGTCAAAAATAAGGGGGACCTCCAGAAGACTAGATTCTGAAACATTAAGCAAAAAATCTGTCTTGGTGATACTAAAATCTTGTTTTGAAAATTATATTATGTTCAAGGCATAAATTCTTATTTGATACTGATTTTATTTTGATACAAAATCAAGGTTTTCACTGGTATAAATACTAAAAATGTAAAAATGCAGGATTTACACCCAGTCCTTTCTTGCTGTTATTATTATAGATCTGAAATGTTTAAGCCTATGAGTTTGGGACCATACAAAAATATAAGGCTCTGAGTTTATTATTAGAGTGTTTTCAATGTTTTAATTAGAGTTGCTTCTGTTATGGAGAGAGAGAGAGAGAGAGAGAGAGAGAGAGAGAGAGCAACGAGATTGCCTCTCTTCATTTACAGACAAACTCAATGTGTCTATAGATTATTATATGGCTTAATAATTCCTGATTCTTTAAGTCTGTCAGATGTCCTTGTGCCAGAAGGCTGAAGATCAATGTTTCAACATTTTGAAGTATAAACTGTTCAGGTGTTTAGCAGTCTTATCATTTGGCTAAGTCTTAAAAGGTGTATTAAGCTTTCTATATGTTCAGTTAATATTGGTCACTCTTTGATTTCTGACGGGGATAAAAACTGTTAGTCTCATAGTCAGCTCAAGCTCTTTAATCTTGAAAACTGATATAGATTTACAGAAATGATTTTCAGGTGATATAAAATTTATAGCCAAAACATGAGTCAGGTGTTAATTCTTATAGTGTTTCAAGATAGTGAAGATGACAAAGGTTCTGTTTGACAGAGATTGGATGTTAGGCCTATCTTATAGTTTATAATTTACAAAATGATAATAGTATGCTCAATTTATATTTAGAGAAGACCACAGAATGGAGCAGAAGATCTGAGACCACCTATCCTGATTCACAGTGACTCTCTCACTAAAGACATATTTCCAAGAGACTGATTAATCTCTTTGAGACTGTTTTATTTGTAGTACAGGAAGCCAGAAAAGAATACCCCCTCAGACGAAAGGTAAGAGGCACCTGAAGGACCGACACCAGACTCCATTGGCAGGTCTTGAGGGCATGATAGCCCACAGATTTGGCGAAGGTATGTGAAGCAGGGACCAGACAAGTCACTGGCAGCCTTTCTAGTGCAGCTTAGAAGCATTTTGCTATACACCCCAGACTAGAGGACTTTAGTTTGCTGAGAAAGTATGTAGAGGGATTTGGTACAAGTTATTTAGAAGGCCTGTAGAGAGATTTGGTGGTGCAGGTTGTTAGAAAAGTCTATAGAGAGATTTAGTATAGTTTGCTGAGTCAGGGAGACAGAGGAGAAAGAAAAAATGAGAGAAGGAAGCTACAGAAAATCCTGGCTAAAAGGCAGAAAGGAATCAATGTGCATACTATATGGAGAGGCCACTGAGCCAGAGTGTGCCCTAACAAGCTGGGAGCAAGAACTCACAGGTCTTGGGAGAAGTGGCCCACAAATGGCAAAGGTGTTATCCCTGGATAAAGACAATGACTAGGGGAGATGGGTGTTCTGACCACCTCCCCCAACCCTGGATAACTGTGAGAGGGAAAGAGAAACCCACTCAGTTCTTGATGGACACAGGGGCTTAACACATGGTCTTCCAACCCAATGGCCCTGTTTCCAAGAAAAGATCTAGGGTCCAAGAAGCCACTGGCACCAAAATATGTTCATGGACTACCCGAAGAACAATGGACCTAGGGATGGGATGGGTAACCCATTCATTTAAGGTCACCCCAGGATGTCCCTAACTGTTGGAGCAAGGCATACTCTCCAAAATGGTGGGGAGGACAGATATACTTACTGTCCAAAGGGCTGCAGCAACTGGCCCAAAAAGAGAGACTGACCCCTGCTGAAAGTTGCTACAGACAGGAGCAATTTTCTCCGTGAAGGACAGGGACAAGCAGGTGCTGCTATGGTGGGCAGCACAAATGGCATCTGGGTAGAAGAATCTTTACCCCCTGGCATGTCAACGCAGAAAGTGGAACTAATGGCCCTTACCAAGACCTCGGAACTTGGAGACAGCAAGAAAATCAACATCACATGGATAACAGGTATGCCTTTGCCACAGCCCATGTCCACAGGTGTATATGCCAAAAGGACTGCTCACATCAGAGAAAACCAACAGGAAATCTTGGACCTCTTAGATGCCCTAATGAAGCCAACAACCGTATCACCCTCTGCCCAGGATGTAAAAAGGGAAAAGACTCAGTGGGCAATAGCCCGGCAGAGCAAACGGCTCCAAGGATAGATATACAGGAGCCTATACTGGTTGTGGGTCTGCAAGAGGCACCCACTGAAAAATGGGACAAAGTGAGATAGCCTCACTTAAAATATGCTGAAGAAACAAAGGACTGAGATTGGTAGCCATCTGACCAACTATTACCAAGGAAAGGTGCATACAAGAAGGGAGAATTATATTCCCGAGAAAGTAAGCCAAGGACTCGCCAGGGCAAATGCACACATGAACTCATTTAAGGGATCAATAAAACAGTGTAAGGTATGCCAGCGAGTGAATGCTTATGCAGCAAAGAGTAAATAGGGCAGAAGACCTAGAAGAGAACAACCTAGAGTATATAGAGGTTTTATAAAAGATAAGGCAGGAAAGTATGGTTATGAATATCTTCTAGCACTTGTAGATAGTTAATCTAGATAGGTTGAGACTTCCCCTAGCAGGCAGGAAACAGCAGCCAGGGTTAAAAGAAATTTTCTTGAGTTTCAGAGTGCCCAAGGTAATTGGATCAGACAATAGTTCTGTTTTTGTTTCTAAGGTAAGTCAGAAATTGACAGATATTGGGGACTTATTGGAAACGTTATTGGATGTACTGTCCCCAGGGCTCAAGACAGTTAGAGAAAATAAACAAAACTCTATGAGAGACCTTAACTAAATTGACCTTGGAGACTGGTTTAGGCTGGGTGGTGCCTCTCCCCTTGTTTCTGAATAGTCCTTGCCATTTTAATCCTCTTTGTTACCCCAATTTCTTTGTCATCTACTGGGTCCTCCCGAGAGGTGTACCACAACATGAGATTTGGCTCAAACTGTCCGCTTTAATGCTCTAGGCATGCCAGAGACTCCTCACTGCTTCCAGACAGGTTACTGGATCTGTCAAAGAAGGCTTCAGAAACAGTTGCTGGAACCCTGGTGAAAGAGATCCTCACCAAATTGATCACAGAGACTGGACCTTTGCTCTCTAGGCTCGAGGCACTCCAATGGATAAGGCATCGAGGTCCTGGAGGTCTACTCAGGAGGAGATCCGCAAGTCCCACATCGCTTCCAAGTTGGAGATATGGTCTACATTAGATGCCACCACGCGGGAAACTTTAAGACTCAGTGAAAAGACCCTTATCTTGTACTCTTGACCACCCTGTTTTCTGCCATGATAGGACCACTAATGATAATGCTCCTGTTTCTTACAGTTAGACTTATACAGTCAATAGATTAGTTACCTTCATCAGGGACCAGGTGAGCGCGGTCCAGATTATGGTACTTAGGCAGCAGTATAAGAGCCTTCTGAGACAAGAAGAGGCTGATCTTTAATTCTCCTAGTTCTAAGGTTAGAACTATTAACAAGACAGGAAGTGGGGAATGAAAGGATAAGGTTATAAGCTAGGAATCCCCCGTGCCTGGGCACGTGGGGGGCACTTGGATCCCCAACGCCAGTGGGGGAGGGTGGGCGCAACACTGCATGGCGGCCACAAAAGCGGAAATGACTTAACTAGTTCTTCCGGCCTCTGTGAGAGGCTGATAGGTTATCAGAGCACGAGTTCAGATGGTTTGAACTGATTGGCTTAGAAGCTTGTGGTAGGCGGGTTCTGTTATAAGTCTATAAAAGGCCAAGGCAAGCCAGTCCGCGCTGGGCTTACTTCTTCTACCCTGCGCGGGGAGGCTGTAATCCCCCAGAGCTCTGGATATTAAAATCCTCTTGCAAAATTGCATCAGGTATGTCTCTCGTGAGTGTTTCGGGGTGCCGGTTTCCGAGGCATGGGGTGCAGGAGTACCCCGTTTTTTCTTTCGGATCTTACAGTATGATGTACTGCAGCTCCATCCATTTTTCTAAGAATTTCATGAATTCATTGTTTCTAATGGCTGAATAGTACTCCATTGTGTATATATACCACATTGTTTGTATCAATTCCTCCGTTGAGGGACATCTGGGTTCTTTCCAGCTTCTGGCTTTTATAAATAAGGCTGCTGTGAATGTAGTGGAGCATGTATCTTGATTGCAGGCTGGGGAATCTTCTGGGTATATGCCCAGGAGTGGTATGGCTGGGTCCTCCAGAAGGATCATGTCCAGTTTTCTGAGGAAACTGCGAGACTGATTTCCAGAGTGGTTGTACTAGCTTACAGTCCCACCAGCAGTGGAGGAGTGTTCCGCTTTCTCCACATCCTCACCAACACCTGCTGTTTCCTGAGTTTTTACTCTTAGCCATTCTGACTGGTGTGAGGTGAAATCTCAGGGTTGTTTTGATTTGCACTTCTCTAATGACTAATGATGTTGAACATTTTTTAAGGTGTTTCTCAGCCATCTGAAATTCTTCAGGTGAAAAGTCTTTGTTTAGCTCTGTACCCCAATTTTTGATAGGGATATTTGGTTTTCTGGGGTCTAACTTCTTGAGTTCTTTGTATACATTGGATATTAGCCCTCTGTCAGATGTAGGGTTGATGAAGATCTTTTCCCAATTTGCTTGTTGCCGATTTGTCCTTTTCACAGTGTCTTTTGCCTTACAGACAAATGTTATGAGGTCCCATTTGTCTATTCTTGATCTTAGAGCATAAGCTATTGGTGTTCTGCCCTCAAGGATCTTCCCCAGTTTCTTTTCTATTAGTTTTAGTGTGTCTGGTTTTATGTGGAGGTTCTTGATCCACTTGGAGTTGAGCTTAATACAAGGAGATAAAAGTGGACCAATTCTCATTCTTCTGCATGTTAACCTCCAGTTGAACCAGCACCATTTGTTGAAAAGGCTGTCTTTTTTCCCCTGGATGTTTTCAGCTTCTTTGTTGAAGATCAATTGGCCATAGATGTGTGTGTTCAATTCTGGGCCTTCAATCCTATTCCATTGATTGACATCACTGTCACTGTAACAATACCATGCAGTTTTTAGTAGCTGCTATACACAGATTATGTGGCTATTGTGAATGGTTTCATTTCCCTAATTTCTTTCTCAGCCTGCTTATCCTTTGAGTATAGGAAGGCTACTGATTTGCTTGAGTTGACTTTATAACCAGCCACTTTGCTGAAGTTGTTTTTCATCTGTAGGAGTTCTCCAGTGGAGTTTTTTTTTTGGGGGGGGTCACTTAATTATACTTTCATATCATCTGCAAATACTGATAGCTTGACTTCTTCCTTTCCAATTTGTATCCCTTTGACTTCCTTATGTTGTCGAATTGCTCAAGCTAGTACCTCAAGTACTATATTGAAAAGATATGGTGAGAGGGGGCAGCCTTGTCTAGTCCCTGATTTTAGTGGGATTGCTTCAAGTTTCTCTCCATTTACTTTGATGTTGTCTACTGGTCTGCTATAAATTGCTTTTACTATGTTTAGGTATGGGCCTTGAATTCCTGTTCTTTCCAAGACTTTTAGCATGAAAGGATGTTGAATTTTGTCAAATGCTTTTTCACCATCCAATGAGATGACCATGTGGTTTTTTTCTTTGAGTTTGTTTATTTAGTGGATTACGTTGATAGAATTCCGTATATTGAACCATCCCTGCATGCCTGGGATGAAGCCAACTTGACCATGGTGAATGATCATTTTTATGTGTTCTTGGATTCCATTGGCTAGAATTTTATTGAGTATTTTTGCATTGATGTTCTTAAAGGAAATTGGTCTGAAGTTCTCTTTCTTAGTTGGATCTTTGTGTGGTTTTGGTATCAGGTTAATTGTGGCTTCATAGAATGAGTTGGGTAGTATTTCTTCTGTTTCTATTTTGTGGAATAGTTTGAAGAGTATTGGTATTAGGTCTTCTCTAAAGGTCTGATAGAATTCTGCACTAAAACCATCTGGTCCTGTTTTTTTTTTTATTGTTTGTTTGTTTGTTTGTTTGGGGTTTTTTTTGTTTTTGTTTTTTGGGGTTTTTTTTGTTTGATTGTTTTGTTTTGTCTTTTTGTTTTTGTTTTTGTTTTGGTTTTGGTTTTGGTTTTAGTTAGAAGCCTTTCTATGACCCCTTCTATTTCTTTGAGAGTTATGGGACTGTTTCGAAGATCTATTTGATCCTGATTTAATTTTGGTATTTGGTATCTGTCTAGGAAATTGTCGATTTCCTCCAGATTCTCCAGTTGTGTTGAGTATAGGCTTTTGTAGTAGGATCTGATGATTTTTTGAATTTCTTCAGTTTCTGTTGTTATATATCCCTTTTTATTTCTAATTTTGTTAATTTGGATACTGTCTCTGTGCCCTTTGGTTAGTCTGGCTAAGGGTTTATCTATCTTGTTGATTTTCTCAAAGAACCAGCTCCTGGTTTTGTTGATTTTTTGTATGGTTCTCTTTGTTTCAACTTGATTTCAGCCATGAGTTTGATGATTTCCTGTCCTCTACTCCTCCTCAGTGAAATAGCTTCTTTTTGTTCCAGAGCTTTCAGGTGTGCTGTTAAGTTGCTAGTATATGCTCTCTCCTGTTTCTTTTTGGAGGCACTCAGGGCTATGAGTTTTCCTCTTAGCACTGCTTTCATTGTGTCCCATAGATTTGGGTATGTTGTGCCTTCATTTTCATTAAATTCTAAAAAGTCTTTGATTTCTTTCTTTATTTCTTCCTTGACTAAGGTATCATTGAGTATAATATTGTTCAGCCTCCATGTGTATGTGGATTTTCTGTTATTGTTGCTATTGAAGACCACTCTTACTTCATGGTGATCTGATAGGAGGCATGGAATTAGTTTGATCTTCTTTTATTTGTTGAGGTCTGTCTTGTGACCAATTATATGGTTGATTTTGGAGAAGGTATCATGAGGTGCTGAGAAAAAGATATAGTCTTTTGCTTTAGGATGAAATGTTCTCTATATATCTGTTAAATCCAATTGGTCCAAAGTTTCAAAGAGTTTCCCTGTGTTCCTGTTTAGTTTCTGTTTTCCTGATCAGTCCATTGAGGATAGTGGAGTGTTGAGGTCCCCCACAATTATTGTGTTAGGTGCAATGTGTGCTTTGAGCTTTAGTAAAGTTTCTTTTGCAAATGAGGGTGCCCTTGTATTTGGAGCATAGATGTTTAGAATTGTGAGTTCTTCTTGGTGTATTCTTCCTTTGACTAGCAAGAAGTGACCTTCTGTGTCTCTTTTGATGACTTTAGGTTGAAAGTCAATTTTATCTGATATTAGAATGGCTATTCCAGCTCACTTCCTGAGACCATTTGCTTGTAAATCTCAATAATATTTTTGCCAACTGAGTCTAAGAACACATCAAAATGATCATTTAACATGATCAAGTAGGCTTCACCCCAGGGATGCAGGAATGGTTCAATTTATAGAAATCCATCAATGTAATCCACTACATAAACAAACTCAAAGGAAAAAAAACACATGGTCATTTCATTAGTTGCTGAATAGGTACTTGACAAAATTTTGCATCCTTTCATGTTAAAGGTTATGGAAAGAACAGGAATTCAAGACGCATAGCTAAACATAGTAAAAGCAATGTACAGCAAACCAGTAGCCAACCTCAAACTAAATAAAGAGAAATTTGAAGCAATCTTACTAAAATAAGGGACTAGACAAGGCTGCCCTCTCTCTCCATATTTATTCTGTATTGTACTTGAAGTTCTAGCTAGAGAATTTAGACAACAAAAAGAGATTAAAGGGATACAAATTGGAAAGGAAGAAATCAAATTATCACTATTTTCAGATGATATGATAGTATACTTAAGTTACCCCAAAAATTTCCCAGAGAAATTCAAAACCTGATAAACAACTTCAGCAATGTTGCCGGATATAAAATTAACTCAAACAAATCAGTAGCCTTCCTATACTCAAAAGATAAAGAAGCTGAGAAAGAAATTAGGGAAATGACACCCTTCAAAATGGCCACAAACACTATAAAGTTATCTTTGTGTGACTCTAACCAAACAAGCGAAAGAACTGTATGACAAGAACTTCAATTCTTTGAAATAATAAATTAAAGAAGACCTCACAAGATGGAAAAATCTTGCTTGCTCGTAGATTAGCATGATGAATATAGTAAAAATGGGCATCTTGCCAAAGCAATCTACAGATTCAATGCAATCCCCATCAAAATCCCAATTCAGTTCTTCATTAGAGTTAGAAAGAGCAAGTCTCAAATTCATCTGGAATAACAAAAAACCCAGGATATCTAAAACTATTCTCAACAGTAAAAGAACTTCTGGGGAAATCAGTATCCCTGACCTTAATTTAAGCAGTACTACAGAGCATTAGTGTTAAAAACTGCATGGTATTGGTACAGTGACAGGCAGATAGATCAATGGAATTGAATTGAAGACCCAGAAATGATCCTACACATCTATGGTCACTTGATATTTGACAAAGGAGCTACAACTCTCCATTGGAAAAAAGAGCCTTTTCAACAAATGGTGCTAGTTAAACTGGAGGTCAGCATGCAGAAGAATGCAAATTGATCCATTCTTATTTCCTTGTACTAAGCTCAAGTCCAGGTGGATGAAAGACCTCCACATAAAACCAGACACACTGAAACTAATAGAAACTAATAGAAAAGAAACTGTGGCAAAGTGGAAAATTTTCTGAACAGAACACCAATAGCATATGCTCTAAATTCAAGAATTGACAAATGGATCTTTATGCCTATCATTTTATCTGTATCATGTCCATGGTAATCTTTAATTTTAACATGTTTTCTATATATTTCTTCAATTTTATCAAAAATATTTTCCATGTAAACCTTCAAGTTTATCAGAAAATGTTTATAATTTCACTTTCAATCAATTTTGGAATACTTTTATGCCTACAATTATTATATCTATATAAAATTTTGTGTGATAATATTTAATTCTAAAATGTTTTTCTACATTTTTCTACAATTTTATCAGAAATGTTTTCCATGTAAATCTTTAATTCTATCACAAAATGTTTCTATTTCATATTTCAATTTATTTAACAATGTTTTACATGTCTACCACTTTATCTTTAATTTTCCATGAATATTGTCAATTTTAATGTATTTTTCTATGTCTCTCTTCTATTTTATCTGAAATAGTTTCCATGTAATTCTTTAATTTTATCATAAAGTGAGTTTTTCCTTCCCTTTGCAATAAAAAAGGTATTTTTAAAAAAAGACGCTAGATAAACCTGAGCCTAGGCTCAGGCTACCAAGCATCATCCTCTATTGGTCCTGCTGAGACCCCTCAGCTGTCAGTGAGTTCAAAGGCTGGAAGGAATTCTGCACAGAAGAGGAAGCAGGGCTGCCATCCTGTTCTGCCCTGAATTGTTGTTCTGACTTTCTTCACTGATGCATTGTGTCCTAGAAGTGTTAGTTATTTATTTAAATCCTTTCCTCTCAGAAAGAAAAAAAAGAATTGACAAATGGAACCATATTAAATTACGGTTTTTGTAAGGCAAAGGTCACTGTCAAAAGGACAAAATGGCAACCACCTGATTGGGAAAAGTTCTTTACCAACCCTACATCCGACAGAAGGCTAATATCCAGTGTATACAAAGAACTCAAGAAGGTAGACTCCAGAAAGTCAAATAACCCATTAGTCATCAGGGAAATGCAAATCAAAACAACCCTGAGATTCCACCTCACACCAGTCAGAATTGCTAAGATTAAAAACTCAAGAGACAACAGGTGTTGGCAAGGATGTGGAGAAAGAGGAACACTCCTCCACTGTTGGTGGGATTGCAAGTTGGTACAACCGCTCTGGAAATCAGTCTGGTGGTTCCTCAGAAAATTGGGCATGTCACTTCCAGAGGACCTTGGCATACCACTCCTTGGCATATACCCAGAGGATTCCCCTGCATACAATAAAGACACATGCTCCACTATGTTCATAGCAGCCTTATTTATAATAGCCAGAAGCTGGAAGGAGCCCAGATGTCCCTCAAAGGAGGAATGGATACAGAAAATGTGGTATATTTATGTAATGAAATACTACTCAGCAATTAAAAATAATAAATTCATGCAATTTGTAGGTAAATGGTTAGATCTGGAAAATATCATCCTAAGTGACTTAACCCAATCTCAAAAGAATACACATGAAATGCAATCACTGATAAGCAGATATTAATGAGCCCAGAAGCTCTGAATACTCAAGGCACAATTAGCAAATCAAAAGATTCCCAAGAAGAAGGAATGAGAGGACACTGGTCCAGAAAAGACTGGTTCCAGTTTTGCAGGAGAGTACCAGAACAGAGAAATAGTTTGGGGGTGATTGGGGAATGTGTGGGGTTGGGGGGGAGGACTTATGGGACACATGGTGAGGGGGGAACTGGAATAGGGGAAAGCCTTTGGAATGTAAACAAAGAATATAGAAAATAAAATTTAAAAAAAAAAAGAAAAAATGGGGTACAGAACTAAACAAGAATTTTCACCTGAGGAATACCGAATGACTGAGAAACACCTGAAGAAATGTTCAATATCCTTAGTCACCAGTGAAATGCAAATCAAAACAACCCTGAGATTTCACCTCACACCAGTCAGAATGGCTAAGATCAAAAACTCAGGCGAAAACAGGAGCTGGCGAGGATGTGGAGAAAGAGAAACACTCCTTCACTGTTGTTAGGGTTACAAGCTGGTACAACCACTCTGAAAATTAGTCTGATTCCTCAGAAAACTGGGCATGATACTACCAGAGGACCCTGTTATTCCACTTCTGGGCATATTCCCAGAGGATTCCCCAGCATGTAATAAGGAAACATGCTCCACTATGTTCATAGCCACCCTATTTATAATAGCCAGAAGCTGGAAAGAACCCAGATTTCCCTCAATGGAGGAATGGATACAGACAATGTGTTATATTTACACTGTGGAATACTACTCAGCTATTAAAAACATGAAATTCTTAAGCAAGTTGGAGAATGTCATCCTGAGTGAGGTGACCCAATCACAAAAGACAATACATGTAATGCACTCAATGATAAGTGGATATTAGCCCAGAAGCTTGGAATACCCAAGAAACAATTCACATATCAAATGATGCCCAAGAAGAAGGAAGAAGAGGCCCCTGGTTCTGGAAAGGCTCAGTGCAACAGTGTAGGGAAATACCAGGACAGGAAAGCTGGAAGGGGTTGATTGGGGAACAGGGCAAGGGAAAGAGTCTTATGGGACTTTTGGGGAGGGGGAATCTCGAAAAGGGGAAATCATTTGAAATGTAAAGAAAGAATATTTCTAAAAAAAACCACAATTTTAAAGTAAATTTAGTTAAACTTTCAAAATATAAAATAAACTGACACCTATATGAAATACATTGTTAAAGAGCCTTATCATCAAAGCAAAATTATAAATATAATCCTTTTTCTATTTTGTAATTCATAAGGAAAAGAAAAAGATGTCATGTTGTCTATTGTTTATTCTATAATACTTCAAAATAATTGCTAGCTTGTGAAGTAGTTTCCTTCTCAGCTGAAGGATGACATAATCCTTTTTCTATTTTGTAAGTTATAAGGAAAAGAAAAAGATGTCATATTGTTTATTGTTTATTTTATAATACTTCAAAATAATTGCTAGCTTGTGAAGTAGTTTCCTTCTCAGCTGAAGGATGACTTTGGGATACCTTTGTTTGAAGAAAAACTTAATACCCAAGCTCTGAATTTCCATTTTGGTAAATCATTAAGTAGAAAACAAGGATAGAAGTTTGCGATTAACATCAATGTCAGCCTGTGCCATAGTTTACTTTACTGCTCCATGCCTTTAGCCAAAGGGAAAATAAATGTTACATAAATGTGTACAGTAGCTGCAATTTTGTGTCAAGTGAAGTATAAAATATTAAGCAGTTTGTAGAAGAAAATAAAATGATTGAAAGAATCTGAAGCATGACTTGATAAAATTAGGGGTTTTTTTGCCTTTCTTTGTCTTTTACACAATATTTCACACTGGGCACAGCACTTCAGCAAGATTCGTTTCTCGGGGCTGGAGAGATGGCCCAGCACTTAAGTGCACTCTTTCTCCTTCCTGTGGACTTGGAATTGACTCCCAGAACCCACACGGCAGGTCATAACCATTTGTAACTCCACTGGCATCTTCTATCTTCTGCAGACAACAGAAATACACAGATACATGTAGGCAAAAATCTGAAAGATATTTAAAAACAGATTATTTGCTTGTAAAATTCCTTGACAAAAAGCAATGTAGGGGAGAAGGGATTTAAGCTTATTACACTTTATTATTATTAATTATTAATTATTAATTATTAATTATTAATATTATTATTTAATCTCTTTTTACAGTCCAGCCACTACCTCTTCCCATTCAGCCCTGCCCACCACTCCCCATCCCATACCTCCTCCCTTTTCTCCAATAGGATGTCCCCACCCTCCTCGCCCTCATGTCACCAGACCTCCCCAATCCCTGGAGCTTCAAATCTCTCCATGGTTGATGGTTAGGTGCTTGCTTCTTCTCTAACTGAGGCCATACCCGGGAAGTCCTCTGCTGTATTAATGTTTGAGCCTCATATTAGCTGGTGTATGCTGCCCAATCTGTGTCTGAGAGATCTCAGGGTTCTGGGTCAGTTGAGACTGCTGGTCTTCTTATGTGGTCACCCTCTTCCTAGGCTTCTTCCAGTTTTCCCCCCAATTACACATTAAATTTCATCGTTGTAAAGAAATCATGGTGAAACTTCTGCAGCAACCCACATCACACCCATAATAGAGAACAGGAAAAAAAAAAACAAATGCATACATTCTCACATTCTTGTTTGTGCTCAGCATGGTTTTTCTACTTTGTGCAGTTCAAGACACCCAGCCTAGGAAATGGTGTTGTCCTCAGTGGGGTGGGTTTTCCCTCATCAATGCATTCAGCCAGTTCCTCCACAGACATGGCCCCAGGAACTTCCAATGCACACAACCTCTCAGTGAGCCTCTCCTTGCAGGAGAAACCTCAGTTGTTTCACATTCGCAATGTAATAGAAAGGGATCAGAGTTTCATAAAATAGAAGTGCTCAAGGGAGGCAAGCAACATCTTAAGCAGAGGGATGACAGGAAAAAGAATGAAAGAGAAAAAGAATGTCCATCCAGAAATTGCTTCTGTGTTTCTTGGAAATCCTCAGTTGGAAGACCACAACACTTAAATATGAATTTGGAGAGCAGAAGACAGCTGAGACGACATTACAAGGAAATTGCTTCATTTTGGCAGAAGATGGGAGCATAAAACAAAGCTGAGAAGGAACTGGGAGTGCTGGTACCAGGCTTCAGAGGTGGTACCAAGTAGGACAGCTTCCTGGGTTTATGTCCAGGCACTCAGAGAGCCATACAGACTTAGGGTTCTCCTGACAGGAGAAATCATTATGATTAAAAGCAACTCGAGCAAAAAGGGCTTATATCCTCTTATTTAAAGATGGATTTTTGATATTATAATTATAATATTTATTACTTCCCTATCCTTCTTCTAAACCATTCCACATACCCATTCCCACTTTTCTTTAAATCCATCACTTCTTTCACTACATGTTATTGTATTCGTATATGCATACACACATACATATATATTCCTAAATATAATCTGTTCTGTCTGTATAAATGTTTTCAGGGATGATCATTCAGTACTGGATAACCAGAATGTTCTTCTCTATGAAAACTCACCTCTCCCTCTTTCTCTCCCAGCTTTCCTCAGATGCCTAGAGTTCTTTGTGTAAGTTTTATTTCATACTAACCCTATAGGTGAGAGCCAGTCACTGAGAGAAATCAGGTCATAAACTCAGGGTGGAAACTTGAAGACATGACCTGGATAAGTCATGAAGGAGTGCTGCCCACTAACTCACTTGTTTGACTTTCTTGTATCATCCAGGCCCACCTTCCCAAGAATGGCATCATCTCCTATAAGATAGGCTCACCCATACATTCATCAGTCATGAAAACACATCACATGTTTGTCCATAAGACAATCTTAAAGAGTTTTTTTTCTTTTTTCTTTTCTTTTCTTTTCTTTTCTTTTCTTTTCTTTTCTTTTCTTTTCTTTTCTTTTCTCTTCTTTTCTTTTCTCTTTTCTTTTCTTTTTTCAGTTGATCTTCCCTCTCCTCAAATGGTTCTAGCTTGTGTTGACCTAGGTAGGGCATGTGCTCTGATCTGATCCCAGCTGACACTTTTGAGCTAACCATGTTTGTTTATCTTTAATTCACTCTTATTTTTATCTACAGTTCCTTCTCTGTAGAGACAAGTTGAACATGTGAACAACTCACAGATATGCACCCAAGAATGAACACATATAAACAATTTCATCATTCAATAGGTTTGCTGTTGTTACAGGATGCATGCTACTAATATTACAGTCACCTAATATTATTCTCATTCCTATTCAAATTCACACACAAAAAAATCATCACATATTGTGTCAGTTTTGTTTCCATGACTCCTTAGACTCCTGGAAGAAATCAAGTAATAAACTGGTACCATCGCTGTGCTTATTTTACATGTGTAAAATAATCCTACGTATGTTTAGTTTTAAGAATTTAGTTAGAGTTAATCCCTCCTGGCAGTTGGTAAAGAGACACCTTGATGGTGGTGTTGGTCTTCTATCTGTCAGGGGCATAGCAGATGGCATTTCTTTGATTCCTGGCTTGGTGGCTAAAGCCGTCTTATGACTAGGAGTCATAAAAATCAAGTCAAACCCAGGCTGTGTAGCAAGTGAAGAGGAAGACAGACAGAAACCTGTAGAATATCATGACGATCACAGACCTACTCTCCAGTGCATTCACGGGGAGGCCCTAGACATGCACTTGCCGCTATGTGGTGCAGTGTAGGTGGAGGATGTCATCCAGGGACCTGCAGGCTGTGTGTCCATCCTGCAGTGAGAGCCATGAGAGTGTTTGAGTGTGTGGAGAGAAGAAGTGGAGTAGCCTGACCATTATAAAAAGAAGCTGGAGACTTGAGGATGAAGAGGAGGAGAGCCATTGTGCGTGGCCAGCCTGTCTTCCCTGGGCCAAGGTCAATCCCGAGCTGCTGCTGGGTACAAGCTTAAGTCCGTGGCTATTCAGAATCAGGGGTCCGTGTCAATGTCCTATCTGTGGCTCATATTACCACTAAAGAACCTGGGATGTCCTCTAGGTGGGGCAGCCCCCAGGTTGTCTAGGGACTGTCAATAACTGGCCCCACCCCCTCTGGATGCAGTGCTCTGGAGAGTTGGCTATCTCTGCAACTCCTCCAGGCAGCACAGTAGAGCTAGTCCTGCTGAACTGAGTGGGAGTGGGCCGCGCCTGAAGGCAAGAGCAAGGAAGATCAAGCCTAACCTGGCTGCTCCTGTGGCATGTGAGATGATATCCTCCCTCTTGCTCCCTCCCCACCTGTTTTAGCAGAGAGAGCTGGTCCTGGGGTCCTGAGAATGAGAGAACTAGCCTGCACCCCCACCCCCACCCCACCCCTGCCTCCACACTGGCTGTGACACTTGGGAGAGTAGGCTCTGCACCTTATCTGGGCAGCACAGGAGCTGCTCTGGAGTTGTAGGTGCAGGTGAGCCAGGCCCAAGAGAATGAATGCAGGAGATCTGACCTTAACTCCTACAGATGGCTGCATTGGGTGGTCTTGCTGCAGTCCAAGACTCAACCAGGAGTTGTAGCTGCAGGGAACCAGGATTCTTTGGTGAGGCAGCAAGGCACTGATTCAGCAAGTGACAGACACCAGAACGTAAAGGTAGTTTAGTATGTTAATGTAAAAGGCTGCTCTGAGCCAGGGGATTTTAAGCATGAGATTTTTCCATTTCAAAGGATGTATCCAGTAAAGCAGGCACAAAGAACAATCAGTATAACCATTTGCCATAAGGAAATGTAAAATCAACCAGGTAAAATGTTTCCCGTGTAACAAATTAGAAACTCAAACATAGATAACATCTGTCTTCCTGATACAAGCTTCAGTCCTAAGAGAGACTTCAAAGGATGTTAGGCCAGACACCCTAGGTCTTAATGAGAGTCTTGAGTAAACTTAACCTGACACCTAGCCTTTCTCTGTAGAAACCTGTGCTCAGTCAATGCCTTTCATACCACAATGTCAGAGCCACTCTCATTAACATAGCCATAAAAGTTTACATTTTGTTGGGAAATTAATGTAATTATGTAAGGCAAAGCAGTGCAGTTCTAAGAAGAGAGGGGTTTTGGCCAGTGATTTACTTCAAAGAAGAATTCTTTTACACCTATTTGCTTGATTTTTCTTAGCCCTGGCTACTAGGAATGGGGGAAGTTTTAGAAAATAAAGCAGGCTGCCAGTGAGATTTTTTGGCTTCTGAATGGAGGTGTTCTGGAGAGCTCCAAGAGGCATTTCCTTGCCTCAGTCTGTAAGACCATATTTCACAGAATCAATTGGTACCACTGGCATGGTCTAGCTGGAGAGTGCTGGAGAGCTTTCCCTGATGGTGCTGATAAGGGGTAGAAGATTTGCTGACCAGCTCAGCTATCATCCAGGCTCAGATCCAGGGATCGGAGTTGAACCACTCCAAAATCTCTATCATTCACCAGTTATTGGGACTTGTCAAAAGGCCATTCCCAGTGTTCCAAAGCTTCAGGACCGCCATGACACAGAGCAACAACCAGATAACCAGAAAGGGTCCCGAAAAGAATCACATATTGACAGTGTCACAAAAGCCAGAGATCTGAAAATAGATCAATGATTCATTGTAATGAACATCTGAAAGTAAATTGTGTTAATACATTGTGATGTTCTACAACTTCCAAAATGAGATGTTTCTACCCTTTGTTGTTGTTGGTGGTGGTGATGGTGGTGGTGACGGTGGTGGTGGTGGTGGTGGTGGTGATGATGGTGGTGGTGGGGGTGGGGTGGTGGTGGTGGTGGTGGTGGTGGTGGTGGTGGTGGTGGTGGTGGTGTGTGTGTGTGTGTGTGTGTGTGTGTGTGTGTATTTTATTTTGGGAAAGCTGCAAGGGTGAAGGATGGATATGAGAGAACAGAGAGATGAGCAGACATCCATGATGTGAAACTAACAAAGAATCAATAAAAGGTTAGAAGAAGAATTTAGCCACAGTTAAAGTGACTACAGAATACTATTAAAGCTGGTAAGAACTTTTCTTGTGGGTTATTTGACACATGATTTCTCATTTTTGAAGAAAGAACATTTCCAGCTCACAGCAGGGATCTTCTTCATACAAAGTTTCAACAAAATGTCAGCACTTCCCTTGGAAGAAGATGTCAGCATGGTATCCTGGGTAAAGATGTACAAAACGAATGAGTTATATACTTTGCAGTTTTAAAATATTGTGAGGATGCATTCATCACACACACACACACACACACACACACACACACACGAAAACACACACACACACAATTTAAGAAAAATTTCACTTTTTCATGTATTTGAATGTTTATATCTTTCCTTGGGGAAAAGTCTCTAGCTCTAAAATTCATTACCTTTTATTTTGTGCCCTATGATATTTCAATAGTCACTGCTGCTGACGCAGTAAAAATTGTTTTAATTACCAACTATACTTCCAGTTCAACATGGTCCACTTCTATTATGGAAGATTTCTTCTCTTGTAAAAGTCTATTCTATGCAAAAAACAAACCACATTACTCATAGTTGGTCTATTTATCTGTTTGGAATAGAAGAATTTTTCCAACAAATAAAGGAGAGCCACAGCTTTTGGTCTGAGCTAAGAAATCTAAGACTGTGGATAAATCTGACTGTGTTTAAATGGTCTCAGAGTTTGGTAAAAATTAAGCTTGGCTGATCCTTTGTTTTCTAGGGTGAGCATAAAGTAGGAGCAGACTCTTAGCGATGCAGCATGACTGGCACGCTGTGCAGGTTTGCTTCTCTGTGTAAAGGGACAGCCAGTGGCACTTCTGTGATGAAGATCACATCCCAAGCCACTTACTGCTCAATGACACGCCTGTCTGGTCATCAATTCTATTTATCATCAATCTATATTATACTACTTATGATCATTGCAGATGCCTTATTTCAGACTTTCACCCTTTTATCTCTTTTTATAGTATTTTTTAAACCTGTATGCAAAATATTTTTATCATATTCTTTTCACTCCCATAATCCCTCCCCAATCCTCTTCAGAAACCGACTACTTCATGTTCTATCTCTTAAAAAAACCAAAACATATAGTCCATGTGATTGTTTGTATATACTTGACCCAGGGAGTGGCACTATTGGAGTCAATATGGCCTTGTTGGAGGAAGTGTGTCACTGTATATGTGGGCTTTAAGACCCTCACCCTAGCTGCCTGGAAGCCAGTATTCAGCTAACAGCCTTCAGATGATGTACAACTGTTAGCTACCTCTCCTGTACCATGCCTGCCTGGATGCTGCCACATCCCCACCATGATGATAATGGTCTGAACCTCTGAACCTACAAGCCAGCCCCCATTAAATGTCCTTTATAAGACTTGCCTTTGTCATGGTGTCTGTTCACAGCAGTAAAACCCTAACTAACACAGAAATTGCTACCAGGTACTGGGATATTGCTGTGATGGGCCTGACCATGTTTTGTTTAGAAGAATGTGGACTTTTTGGACTTTGGATTTGTCCAAAAGCTATGGAATGCTTTAAGAGGGGCTTAATGAGCTATCCTAGTAGGAATATGGAAGACTTTGTTGCTGTGAATGATTTGAACTGTGTAGACCTGGCCTGAAAGGTTTCAGTGGAGAACTTCATTGTATGGCCTAGAGATTGTTTTGTGGTATTTTGGTGAAGAATCTGGCTACTTTTTGCCTTTGTGTCTGCCTGAGGCTAACGTGAAGAGACTCAGATTAGTTGCATTGACAAGGGAAGTCTCAGAAATGCCCATCATAGGCTTTGTTGCCTAGTTAAGTCTCATGAAGAGCATTTTAAACAAGTGTATCAAGCTGAGAAAGGAAAAATATAAAATATTTAGTTCCAAGTATTAAAGGGGTACCAGAAAGTGAAATGGAACTGAATCCCACATTTTAGGAGATAACAGATGAAGGGATTGGGGGGCAAGATCCTACCCAGGTAAATTTCGAATCAGGCATGGTGGTACATGCCTTTAATCCCAGCCTTATGGGACACAAAGCCATGCAGAGTTCGAGGTAAATCTACAGAGCAAGTTCCTGGAAAACAATGTTTAGGCAGAGAGGGAGTTGGAAAATGGAAAGCTGGTAATAGAAGGGGGAGGGGGCATGTTCCAGCCCTAGGAAGCAGCATAACAAGGCAACTTCAGCAATGCCATTCTAGCTTTAGAGTGAAAAATAAAAGGGACTACTGGGACAATTGATGCTGGTTAATTGGAAGTGTCAGTAGAGGTGATTAAGAAGAGACCAGCATCACTGTGGTGAACTCTTCTAGGAAGTGTTTTCTGAGAGCACAAAGATGCTGTGCTCCAGAGATAGTCAAGGTTGTACCTCATGGTATAGCTATACTTGCTAATGTGTAAGAGTCACCCAGGTAGTACTGATTTTGAAAGCATGAAGGCATCATGAATAACAGCTGAGGCTTGGCACTGTGAGAGGCCATAGAAGGCTGTTGGTGAAGGTATAAGCAAAGGGTTTGAGGTTTGGCACCATGAAGAGAGCCTATAAGAGGCTACGAGTGAAGCCTAGTTGCAGTGGAAGACCCCAGTGTTTTGGACATATCAACAGAATGTGATGATCACCAAGAACAGTGGATTGGATAAACCTGAGCTTAGAGTTCTACAGAGGGCAGAGCTAGAAAAGTGGCACCAGCCCTTTGGAGGAGCCCAGATTATGTGTGGATCCCAAATGTAGAAACAAGAAACTGTAACTCTGAAGTTCCTTGGAGGCCCAGGATGTTCCAGATGCCTTGAGATATCCGGTGAGAAAAGCTGCTAAAGGAGTATAACCAGCCTAGGAGAAAGAAGTTTGTTGCAGTCAACAAACATGAAAAAGGAATTATAGATCTGAAGGCCACTTTGATATCAGTCATGGAGATGCAGTTTGGAGTTTGCCTAGTTGGTTTCCTGTCTTGCTTTTGGGATTACAGTTAAGTAATTGGATGAATGCCAGGAGAAACGTTGAACTTTGCACTTTTAACACTGTTAAGCATACTATAAGCTATGGGGACTTTTGAAGTTGGACTAAATGTATTTTTGCATTATGCTATGTTTAGGAATGGCCCCCATAGACACATATGTTTCAACAAGAGTATGGGGGGCCAAGGAGTGGAATGTAATGTTTTGTATATGGTTTGTATGGCATTGTTGGAGTAGGTGTGTCACTGTGGGTGTCGGCTTTAAGACCCTCATCCTAGCTGCCTGGAAGCCAATATTTTGTTAGAAGCCTTCAGATGAAGATGTAGAACTCTCAGCTCCTCCTACACCATACCTGCCAGGATGCTGCCATGTTGCAGCCTTGATAATAATTGACTGAACCTCTGAACCTACAAGCCAATACCAATTAAATGTTATCCTTTATAAGACTTGGCTTGGTCATGGTGTCTGTTCACAGCAGTAAACCCCTCACTAAGACATGGAGTTACCTTGCTATGGGGGAAATTTCCCATCTAGACATTGTGCATTACCAAATAGAACACCTAGTACCAGGAATAGGTTACATTTTTGAGTCCTGGGACAAGTGGGTCTTATTGTTTAGTCTTTGTGTGGTTTCCATATCAGGGTGACTGTGATCACATAGAATAAATTAGATAGTTTTCCTTATATTTCTTTTGTGAAATAGTTTGAAGAGTATTGGCAGCAGCTCTTTGAAACTTTGATAGAATTCTGCATTTCTGTCCCTGGACTTCTGTTGGATGAGAGACTTTTAATGACTACTTGTATTTACTTGGGGGGGGTTGGGATGGTTTAGACATTTTATCTGATCTTGGTGTAACTTTGCTACTTATTCATCCATTTCAAATTTCATCCAATTCATTTAGATTATCCAAATTGGTGAGGTACAAACTTTTGCAGTAAAACCTAATATTTTTTTTATTTTGTTTTAATTTTTATTTTCTATATTCTATGTTTACATTGCAAAGACTTTCCCCTTTCCCAGTTACCCCCCACCATATGTCTCATAATTCCTCTCCCCCCCTGCTATTCCCCACTCATTTCCCCCCCGCCCACGATTTCTCTGTTCTGGGTCTACAATACTGGATCGAATCTTTACAGACCCAGGGTCCTCTCCTTTCTTCTTCTTGGGAGTCATTTGACTTGCTAATTGTGCCTTGAGTATTTAGGGCTTCTGGGCTCATTAATATCCACTTATCAGTGATTGCATTTCATGTGTATTCTTTTGTGATTGGGTTAGCTCACTTAGGATGATAGTTTCCAGATCTAACCATTTACCTACAAATTGCATGAGTTCATTATTTTTAATTGCTGAGTAGTACTCCATTGTATAAATATACCACATTTTCTGTATCCATTCCTCTTTTGAGGGATATCTGGGCTCCTTCCAATTTCTGGCTATTATAAACGAGGCTGCTATAAACATAGTGGAGCATGTGTCTTTATTGTATGCAGAGGAAACCTCTGGGTATATGCCCAGGAGTGGTATGCCAGGGTCCTCTGGAAGTGGCATGCCCAATTTTCTGAGGAACCGCCACACTGATTTCCAGAGCGGTTTTACCATTTTGCAATCCCACCAACAGTGGAGGAGTGTTCCTCTTTCTCCACATCCTCGCCAGCACTTGTTGTCTCTCAAGTTTTTAATCTTAGCCATTCTGACTGGAGTGAGGTGGAATCTCAGGGTTGTTTTGATTTGCATTTCCCTGATGACTAATGATGTTGAACATCTCTTAAGGTGTTTCTCGGCCATCCACATTTCTTCTGGTGAAAATTCTTTGTTTAGCTCTGTACCCAATTTTTGATAGGGTTATTTGGTTCTTTGGGGTCTAACTTCTTGAGTTCTTTGTATATATTGGATATTAGACCTCTGTCGGATGTGGGGTTGGTGACGATCATTTCCCACGTTGTTAATTGCCATTTTGTCCTTCTGACAGTGTCCTTTGCCTTACCGAAACTTTGTAATTTTATGAGGTCCCATTTGTCAATTCTTGATCTTAGAGCATAAGCTATTTGTGTTCTGTTCAGGAACTTTCCCCCTGTGTCCATGTCCTCCAGGGTCTTCCCAAGTTTCTTTTCTAATTGTTTCAGTGTGTCTGGTTTTATGTGGAGGTCCTTGATGCACTTGGAGTTGATCTTAGTACAAGGAGATAAGAGTGGGTCAATTCGCATTCTTCTGCATGTTGACCTCCAGTTGAACCAGCACCATTTGTTGGAAAGGCTATCTTTTTTCCACTGGATGTTTGTGGCTCCTTTATCAAAGATCAAGTGACCATAAGTCTGTGGGTTCATTTCTGGGTCTTCAATCCTATTCCATTGATCTACCTGCCTGTTGCTGTACCAATACCATGCAGTTTTTAACACAATTGCTCTGTAGTACAGCTTGAGGTCAGGGATATTGATTTCCCCCAGAAGTCCTTTTATTGTTGAGAATAGTTTTAGCTATCCTGAGTTTTTTGTTGCTCCAGATGAATTTGAGAATTGCTCTTTCTAGATCTATGAAGAGTTGATTTGGGATTTTGATGGGGATCGCATTGAATCTGTATATTGCTTTTGATAAGATGGCCATTTTTACTATATTGATCCTGCCAATCCAGGAGCAAGAAATATTTTTCCATCTTCTGAGGTCTTCTTCGATTTCTTTCTTCAAGGACTTGAAGTTCCTGTCATACAGATCTTTCGCTTGTTTGGTTAGAGTTACGCCAGGTTACTTTATGTTGTTTGTGGCTATTGTGAAGGGTGTTAGTTCCCTAACTTCTTTCTCAGCCTGCTTGGCCTTTGAGTACAAGAAGGCTACTGATTTGCTTGAGTTAATTTTATAACCAGCCACTTTGCTGAAGTTGTTTATCAGCTGTAGAAGTTCTCTGGTCGAGTTTTTGGATCGCTTAAGTAGACTATCATATCGTCTGCAAATAATGATACTTTGACTTCTTCCTTTCCAATTTGTATCCCTTTGACTTCCTTATGTTGTCTAATTGCTCTCGCTAGAACTTCAAGTACTATATTGAAAAGAAATGGAGAGAGAGGGCAGCCTTGTCTAGTCCCTGATTTTAGTGGGATTGCTTCAAGTTTCTCTCCATTTATTTTGATGTTGGCTACTGGTTTGCTGTAGATTGCTTTTACTGTGTTTAGGTATGGGCCTTGAATTCCTGCTCTTTCCAAGACTTTTAGCATGAAAGTATGCTGAATTTTGTCGAATGCTTTTTCAGCATCTAATGAGATGACCATGTGGTTTTTTTCTTTTAGTTTGTTTATGTAGTGGATTACATTGATGGATTTCCATATATTGAACCATCCCTGCATCCCTGGAATGAAGTCTACTTGATCATGGTGAATGATCGTTTTGATATGCTCTTGGATTCGGTTGGCAAGAATTTTATTTAGTATTTTTGCATCAATATTCATAAGAGAAATTGACCTGTAGTTCTCTTTCTTTGTTGGATCTTTTTGTGGTTTAGGTATCAGCGTAATTGTGGTTTCGAAGAACGAGTTGGGCAGTGTCCCTTCTGTCTCTATTTTGTGGAATAGTTTGAAGAGTATTGGTGTTAAGTCTTCTTTGAAGATCTGGTAGAATTCTGCACTAAAACCATCTGGTCCCGTACTTTCTTTGGTTGGGAGGCTTTCTATAACCCCTTCTATTTCTTTAGGGGTTATGGGACTGTTTAGCTGATCTACTTGATGCTGATTTAATTTTGGTATTTGGTATCTGTCTAGGAAATTGTCCATTTCCTCAGTTTTTTACTATTATGTCTCCCTTTACTTTTTTGATTTTCTTAATTTGTATACTATCTTTGTACCTTTTGATTAGTTTAGCTAAGGGTTTGTCTCTCTTGTGGACTTTCTAAGTAAAACTGTTCTTTGTTCTGTTGATTTTTGTGTATTGTTCTCTGTTTCTAATTGATTAATTTCAACCTTTGAGTTTGATTCTTTCCTACCATGTATTCCTTTATTTTTCCTTTTATTTTTTTGGATATTTTATTTATTTACATTTCAAATGTTATCCCCTTTCTCAGTTTTCTCTCCAGAAACCCCCTTTCCCGTCCCCCTCCCCCTGATTCTATAAGGGTGCTCCCATCTACTCCTGCCTTTCCACCCTGGCATTCCCCTACACTAGGGCATTGAGCCTCCACAGGACCAAGGGCCTCTCCTCCCATCGATATCCAACAAGGTCATCCTCTACTACATATTCAGCTGGGGCCAAGGGTAGCTACATTCATACTCTTTGGTTGGTAGTTTAGACCCTGGGAGCTCTACTATCTATTCCTATTTGGTATGTTTGTTTCTTTTTGCTCTAGAGCTTTCAGGTGTGCTGTTAAGTTGTTTGTATGAATGAGGTCGTTCCAAATCCTTTATGAAGCCACTTAGTGCTTTGAATGTTTTTCTTAGCACTGCTTTCATTGTGTTCCATAAGTTTGGGTAATAATTTTCACTAAATCCCAGATAGCTTTTATTTCTTTCTTTACTTCTTTTTTTCTTCCCTGACAAAGTGATCATTCCGTAGAGAGTTTTTCATATTTCATGAGTATGTAGTCTTTCTGTTGTATCTGTTGTTGAAGTACAGCTTTATTCCATGGTAATCTGATAAGATGCAAGGGGTTATTTCAACCTTCTTTTATTTGTTGAGGCATGCTTTGTGCTCTTATATATTTTAAGTTTTGGAGAAGTTTCCATGAAGTGGTGAGATCTTTTGTGGATCTTTTGGTGAAAGGTTCTTTAGGCATGTTAGGTCCATTTTGGTTCATAACATGTTAGTCAGAGAAGCTTCTTAAATGCAGTAAAATGATAATTAACATGGAGTGTGTAAGATCTTGTAGCACTCATCCCTAAATAGATGTCTCCATCATATCCATCCACTCAAGAGTAACAGTAATTTTGCTATTACTTTCACTTAGAGATGATATCTACTTGTTTTGACCTGGAATTTAGACTGACAATGTGATTTTTACTAGCAAAATCCACTGGGCTATTAATTTCTAAGAAAATTAAATATGATTTTTCTATGAGACTCCATTGAAAATGCCTAATATACGCACTCTTTCAATCAACTCAACTGAGCCTAGCATTCTAACAAGGGCAGGTAAGCATAGGGAACAGAGTAGGAACCTGGAATTGCAGTTGTTTTTTGGCTGTGCCTACCATCCCTGAGCAATTCCCAACTGAATCATACTCCTCTAGTGTTGTCAAATGATAACTCTCTACTTCTAACATGTATCAGTAGTCTCTCTATTCTGAGAGTTCTGTATTTCTCTCACACACTTATGTACAGTAGCATATGTCTATTGAAGATGTGGTAACCTATTGCTATCATTATTTTGATACTGGGATCACCTTCATTTGGCTAGTATAAATCCCTTCCAACTGGTTCTTTTACCTCTTACTATAGCCTCTTACTTTTCAAAACTGACTTTTTATGTAAGTTATTTAAAGCACACATTGGAAGTTCCCTGTACCATATTATATAGCCCCTTATTTTTATCTGAATTTAAAATGAACCTATAATTTTATTTGATCTTGTGTCCTAGGCTTGTGCAATTCTTTGGAAGATTTTTGAACCTTTAGTAGAGGAGTGTGGCTGATGACAGCAAATCATTAGAGACAGATGGTGAAGACACACTTGCCTGTGGTTCTGTCCTCCATCATGTTTTCTAGCTTATTGCATTTCCCAGGTCTTCTGTGTTACGATGGACTGAAATGATAACTAACACAAAACCTTTCAAAAGTCTCTGTCTAGTAATTCCTAATATTCATAACAAAATTAATACATCCTTCAATTGTTTTAAATTTTAGATCATGAAATCCCTTCTTATTTATGAGGTTCTGCTATGATATCAATAAAGTAAGGAAAGGTAATATATGAATGAACAATTCTATCTGCATTTCAAAACAGAAAACTCTACTTAACAGAGTTGGTACAGCTTATTGTTTAGCATGCTCAAGGCCCTAGGTTCAAGTCCCAGGAAAAAAAGTAAATAATGATTAAATTTATTTAAAAAAATAAGCAGTAAGACAACCTCCAAACTAAGAAACTATAAATCATATATTATATAAACCAATTATTATCAAAAAATACAGAAAACAATTCAGACTCATAATATTTCAAGGCTTATTTATTTATTATATATTTATTTATTCTAAGGGAGAAAGGAAGCATAAGAAGGGAATTAAAAAGAAAGTATCGGGGAACACTCATAGAAAGTGCTAGAATTTTTGGCCTTTTGGGATTCTTAGTAGGAGAAACTTTGATCACTAGAGAAAAAATTTGTGGGATATTATATAAAGACCAAAGCTAAATAGAAACAATTTATCAGAATCCTATGCTTGTTAGGTTCAAAATACTAAGAAAATAAAAGAAAGTGTTAGTTTGGGCTTGTAACTATTTATTCACACAGATTTTGTTATTAACAAACAATATCTTACTCCCTAAGAAATGTGTAAATACTATTTCCATTCAGACCCCATAAGGTGGAACAATTGATTTTAAATGTCACAATGCATTACATGCTCATAAAATGCTCATTAAATGTGTTCATAAACCATAAAACACAAGTTATTCTCATGAGAACAGCTCCAAAGACACATATGAGAAATTCATCTCTAAAGTAATAAATATACTTACACTGTGTATTCTCTGAAATGGCAGTAATCTTCACGGAAGAAGAGCGTGAATTCTAACCATCAAGCACCCATAGCAAACACGTAGAAATATTTAAAAACAAAGTTATCTCTATAAGAAGTCTCTCAAGAAAGAATTTTCTGGGGAAAATATGCTTAGTAATAAGAGATGGGGCTTCACACATACTTGATAATTTGGTCCTTTGGCAGCCATATCTACTTGTTGACTGGGTCTTCACTGTGTTAATTTTGCTATTTGATATCATAAGTTCTCCCAAATTTAATAGATTCAAATTTAAAAACAAATTATCTTGTATTCTTAAGTTTATAGGTCTGAACTGTCTTGCAAAATGTTATCAGGATTATTTTTTGCCTTGTTTAACTTTTTTTGGTAGATGTTAAGGGGTACTCAGTTTTAGGATCGTGGAGGGGCCATTGGGTGGAGATTTGGAAGCATGTCCACCATTCTGTCTACTGTAGCCACAAAGAAATTCCTTGACCATAAGAACATGATTAGTCAGGAAAGGAAAGCTATAAGAAAGTAAGGCAGCACATGCAGGATATCAAGGTTATAAAAGTCACTGTCATCAGAGGTAACAATGTGGGTAAACTGTTAGTTGACACCTAGAGAAAATCCACCCTGGAAAGAGCAAGGGGAAGAGACACATCACATAGAATTTTAAGCAGAATTTCAGTTATCACTGAAGAAGGGAGGAAACTCTGCTATAAGGGTAACAGAAAATAAGAGTTTCATCTTTCCTAAAACTATTACTTTAAAACCATAAACCCTTATATCTGCAGGACTGACCTCCAAGCCAGTAATTAAAGTAAAAGGATAGTATTCTAAAGAGGTGGTATTCTTTCCATAATGTCAGTGTTGTCCTTAAAACACTAAGCAGGGACCTCTTGAACAGGCATATTTTCTCTTCACATGTATCACATTAAGGACATCATCATCTACAAGAATCTTTATTCTGTTTTGAGCTTCAAGAACTATGAGAACGTGAGTCTTGCTTACAAAACCCACCCAGTCTGTGGTACTTTGTGATAGTAACCTAAGAAGTCCACTGTATGGTAGCAAAAGCTGGAAGAAGAACAGAATGTAAATGACTAAGAGTCAAAGCTTAAAATTATATTCACATGGAGAACATATCGATCTGAAATTTGACAAGTGGTTTCTCATGCGTATGCTACTTAGGCAAACCTCATGCCTGATGAGTGACTTGTATCTGAGAGGGCTCAGTAAAGGAACTGTGGAAATGACCATTCCTTTAGAGGAACGGTGTTTATTGGATATAAGAGAAAGAAAATATCCAGAAACATAAAGAATAGCTCAGAGCAAAGAAAGGAAATAGACTGGACAAGGCCAGCACTGTCTATAAGGAAAATGACAGAACAAGGGTCACAAAATTTAGGAGATTTATAAAAGGAATGAGAAGGTGGAGGGCAGGAAAGCTCGTGAGCTGAAACAGACCTCAAAATTTGTAGTAGATAAGATGGAGGCGGTGAGAGTGGACTGCATGCTAGTGTTGGGGTTTGAATTGCTTAGAAAGTCCTTGTGTGTAGGGACTGAGGGATCCTAGAGGCCAAGTATGGACTTTAATATGTAATCATAGATACATGTCAGCACAGAGTCTATGTTCCTTCTTCCAGAGGCAAAGGGAATGATTCCTTTTGGGGGATCAGAAACATGTTTCATGTTAAGAAATGCTGGCCATTATCTGACTGGCAGAATCTTACTATACTCAGACTTGAGATCATTTCTAGACATGTACACTATTTGAGACCTAGCATAAGTCAACTTACTTATATGCAACTTATTTGCAAATATTTTAGAGCTATAAACTGAAAATATTATACATATTTATCAATTCATCAATGCAATAAAACTCACCTAAAACATAAAAAAATGTCTTGTAAATATTTATTGAGTGGTTATCTTTAGGAATATGTAATATATTAATATAAATATATCTTGAGAGCTCCGTGGTCCAACACTATCCTGGGGAGAACAGCTCAACCAGGTGGAGCCCTGCCGACTGGGAGAGCCACTGCCTAGGCTTCAGCAGTCCAGCCAGGAAGCCCTGAACCTGCAGGAAATCCTGTGGTTAGACAGATCCCTGAGACTGGCCACCATCTTGGAGTTGGTAGACTAACCAGGCAAACCAGGAGGAGACCACTGGAAGCCAGTTAAGTATCAAGAGGCAAGCAGGGAGGAGACTTGAATACAGGCTAGGAGAGCTGAGGATGTAATTTCGAGCCAGTGGTGGAATCCTTCCAGTTTCTTCCTCAGGAGCACAGACGCCCTCTGAGACAGCAGCACCAAACACCAGGCTCTCAGGAGCTTTAAACACCAACCAGTAATAACAAGACCAACTAAGTCCAGAAATAAACAAATGACAAAAGGCAAATGTAGGAATGTTACTAGCAGAAATCAAGGCAATATGGCATATCCGAACCCAGTTCCCCGACAGCAGAAAGCCCCGGATACCCCAACACACCAGAAAATCAAGTACAGATATAAAATCATTGGTGAGGATGCTGATAGCAGAACACATGGATAAATCTCTTAAAGAAATACAGGAGAGGACCCTTACAGCAGCGGTCATGGTAGGTCTCCATATTGCTACCAGGACACAGCTAGATAGGCCCAGGTAGACAGACTCCAGCTGGGGCTACCATCGCGCAGGTAGATCCGCCAGGCTCTCGCCACCAGCCAGGGCCAGGGCTGAGGCGCTGCAGGACTTCTCCATGCCCTCCAGCTTTGCACCAAGGCTGCTGGGAGCAGCCTGCCTGCAGGCCCTTACAGCAGGGGTTGCAGTAGGTCTCCGTATTGCTACCAGGACACAGCTAGAGAGACCCAGGTAGACAGACTCCAGCCAGGGCTACCATCGCTCGGGTGGATCCGCCAGGGTCTTGCCACCAGCCAGGCCCAGGGCCGAGGCTCTGCGGGACTTCGCCCTCTGGCCTTGCCTTAAGGCCTTGTCCGGCCTTAAACAGGGACACAGTGAAACTAATTGAAACCTTGGACCAATTGGATTTAACAGATATATATAGAACTTTTCATCCTAGAGCAAAAGAATATATACCTTTTTCTCAGCACCACATGGTACCTTCTCCAAAATTGATCATATAATTGGTCACAAGACAGATGTCAACAAATACAAGAAAGATCGAGCTAATCCCATGCCTCCTATCAGATCACCATGGAGGAAGAGTGATCTTTAATAGCAACAAAAACAACAGAAAGCCCACATACACATGGAAACTGAACAATACTCTACTCAATGACACCTTGGTCAAGGAAGAAATAAAAAAAGAAATCAAAGAATTTTTAGAATTCAATGAAAATGAAGGTACAACCTACCCAAATCTTTGGGACACAATGAAAGCAGTGCTAAGAGGAAAACTCATAGCTTTAAGTGCATCCAAAAAGAAACTGGAGAGAACATACACTAGCAGCTTAATGGCACACCTTAAAGCCCTGGAAAAAAAGAAGTTAATTCACCCAGGAGGAGTAGAAGACAGGAAATCATCAAACTCAGGGCTGAAATTAATCAAGTAGAAACAAAGAGAAACCATACAAAGAATCAACAAAACCAGGAGCTGGTTCTTTGAGAAAATCAACAAGATAGATAAACCCTTAGCCAGACTAACCAAAGGACACAGAAACAGTCTCCAAATTTAAAAAAATTAGAAATGAAAAGGGAGACATAACAACAGAAACTGAGGAAATTGAAAAGATCATCAGATCCTACTACAAAGGTCTATACTCAACACAACTGGAAAATCTGGAGGAAATGGACAATTTCCTAGACAGATACCAAATACCAAAATTAAATCAGGATGAATTAGATCAGCTAAATAGTCCCATAACCCCTAAAGAAACAGAAGGGTTTATAGAAAGCCTCCCAACCCAAAAAAGTACGTTTGCCTTTTGCCATCTGTTTATCTCTGGAGTTAGTTGGTCTTGTTCTTAGTGGTTGGTGGCTCCTGTGAGCCTGGTGTTTGGAGCTGCTTTCTTAGAGGGTGTCCAAGCTCCTGAGGTGGAGACCTGGAGGTTTCAGTTACTGGGCTCTCAGTTACCTCCTCAGCTCTGCTGTACCGGATCTAAGTCTTCCCGAGGCTCGCTGCTGGACCTGCAATTGGCCTCCCTCTGTCTCCTCCTGGCCTGCCTAGTTGCTAGCTCTTAAGAATCAGATTTTTTTTTCCTCCACCAATCTGGGCTAGTATGTTAGATCTTTATGGTGTCCTGGGTTCCTCTGTTGGTCCTCTATGGTGACCTGTTCAGGCCACCAGCTCCAAAATGGTGGCAGATCTCAGGGTTCTGTCTAACCACTGGGTTCCCTACAGGACTGGAGGTTCCCTGGTTGGGCTGCTGGAACCTAGATGGTAGTATTCTCAGTCCACAGGGCTCTGTCATGTTAGCTGTCTGTGGTGTCCTGAGGCATGATGTCAGCCTATGGCTGTACTCCAGGCACCGACTCACTAGCAGGTTGGTGCCCCCTTGGGTTGGCACAGAGACCGCTTGCCAAGCTGATCTGGCTCTGTGTGCACTGCCAAGCTGTTGGTGCACAGACCTATCTCCAACCTCCTTTGGCTCTGGGCGTGAGCAAGAGCCTGACCAGGTGTTCTTTGCCCGGCTAAGTCTCTGTCCAAGCACCTGGACCCAGTCACCACCGCAGTCCTCAGTGACCCGAGGGAAGATGGTAGCCCGCTGCAAGCCCGCTAGCCTGTCCCCAGCGATCAGGGACAGCCTCTGAGCTGCAGGTGCTCAGAGCTCCTGCTGACCTCCCCTGGCTCTGGGGGCCAGCAAGGGCCTGACCTGGTATTCGTTGCTAGGCCAAGTTTCTGTCCACGCACATGAACCCAGCCGCCAGTAGGCAGTCCGCAGCGACCCCGTAACACTCTTTTATAATGCTCCCAAATAAAAGCATTTCCAACACAGAAGTTAGATAAAGGATGCTTAGTATTTGTATCTTCCTCTTAGAAAATGCAGGACCATTGACAATCTAACCACTTAAATATGGCTACAGCTGACCTTAGGAGATAGAAGTTGCTAAAGTCATGGATAAACATAGAGGTGCTATTTTTGCTACATTTCTTGGTTCACTTATGAGGCTTATGCTCACTCAGAAGACCTAAAAATCAGGAAATATAAGAACAAGGGCAGGAATGCAAACTGATGAAATATCATGCCCACTAATGTTACAGGCTCAAACACACAATACTGGGTATGTGTGAGACACAGAAGCAGAGAACTTTGGCCTTATTTCTCCTGACCTACTGACCGATATCTCTGGAGGCATTATGTCACCCATGTCCTCACGTCCCTTTGACCACATTTGTGACAACTGAGCTTCATGCTTCAGAATGCTGTTTTTGGTTACTACTACTACTACTAATAATAATAATAATAATAATAATAATAATAACAGAAAGAAAAAAGTAAAAATTAAAAATACAAACCTCAATCTAACCAATTTTCTCCTGGTGAATTGTAATCAAGTCAAATACTTCCCAAGTGGAACCTACATTGCCCAAATGTCCCATTGTTTACTTCTCTTCTCATTCTCTACTATTTTAATAAACTAAAAGTCAGTAAAATAATAAGCCACACTTCTGTAACCACCTCACTCTCACCATGTAGAAGCATTACTAAACATTTTATACTGAAAATGTTATAGTAGAAGTAGAAAAGCCCAACCCAAAATTCATTAATCAAGAAGGTTTGGCACAGAATTAAAAAGAAAGTGGAACTTATTATAGACTTACAACTCATTCTTCAATGTAAATTAAATATCTATTACATGTAATAGTGTAATTATAAATATTTAAGAAACACTCAATGGGCTCTTAAACCATTTAATACAGAATAATAAGCAGTTCCCTAATTAGAAGCGATGAACTAAAATAAGTAAAAGAAATCTTAAGGTCAGCAATAAAGTAAAAATATTTATTGTACTGTAAGTGGCGCATGCCTGTAATCCCAGCACTTGGGAGGCAGAGGCAGGCAGATTTCTGAGTTTGAGGCCAGCCTGGTCTACAGAGTGAGTTCCAGGACAGCCAGGGCTACACAGAGAAACCCTGTCTTGAAAAAAAAAAAAAACCAAAGGGAAAAAAAAGAAAAAGAAAAAAAGAAATTCCATGGAATATATTCATGAGTTGTTATGGCTTTTCTAGCAGAAAAACATGTTAGAGTTCTTGGTAAGCCAGCACACTTTTGTGCAATGGAACCATGGTATCTGTGCTCTGGCAACCCAGATCTCATCAATGATAACCCACTCATCTGAGACTCTATAGGGAATTATCACAAGCTCCTCTTTTACAGATAAAAACAAACAAAAAAAAAAACAGAAAAGTCTAAATTAATTGTTCCAATTCTGTTTTGAAAGAATATTGTTTACTTGCACCTCTAAACAAATAAAAATCATTACCAAACTCTCTTTCAGTATAGAATTTTGATAGAAGCCACAGAGGTTCTACTTTGAGTAAGTCAGTCTATTGTGTGCAAATAAAATAAACAGCTGTGTTAAAAACTGCTAGAGAGTGCTAGGGGTAGTAGCACAAGCCTTTAATACAGTGGGCAGAGGCAGGAGGATCTCTGTGAATTCAAATTCAGCCGGTCTACATACTGAGTTCCAGGACAGAGTTAGACCCTGCCTTAAAACAAACAAACAAACAAACAAACAAGAAAACAACAAAATGGAGGCAATTTAGAAGTATGGGGTAAAAGAGAAAATTACATAGAGTAAATGGTTCTGATCAAGTTAAAGAACTACTAGATCTTAGCTAAGTTGAGGAATGGTGTTTAGGAGTGGATTTTACAGCAAATGTGGCATACAAATATTCAGACTTCTAATTGGCAGAACACAAATAAATCCATCTTGTATAAAAAAGAATCTGAGAGGTAAAAGTCAAAATAGAAACTTAAATATCACATCAAGAATTTAGCAGTTTATCACACATGGTCTCATATTTAGTTCTTCCATGAGAACATAAAAAGAATAAATTACCTCTATACATCAATTCATGTGACTAAGGAGAATCTGAGCAACAGCTACAAGACCCACAAAATAAAGAATAAGGCATACAGAACAAAATAATATTCTCTTAAAAGTTAGAAAAACATTCTAGGTAAGTGTAGGAGTTATTTGAGCATTAAAATCTATTAACAATGTAAAAAATATATGTAATTTGATTGAATCAGGAAGAAACAGTCTAGGCAAAGCAGCAACTTGGAAAAATTATTTCAATAGCAATGGAGCAGGATTTGTATCCATTACTATGACTTAAAAGGCATAGATGTAGACTTAAGACTGTAGAAGAAATGTTATTCTTGAGAGGAATTAATAAATATATATTGGCTGTGTGTGTGTAGTAGCTCTTCACTGAAAGATAAAGTAATATTAAAGAAAAGGAATGATAAAAGCCTGCAGAACTAGAGCCCAAGCTAAGCAACATTTAGAAGGACAGTAGATTTGAACTGATCTTGTGAAGAAAAGATTAGTTCTTGCTTCTTGATTAGCTTTCTGATGTCCCTAAACTTTACATTTCTGACAGTCCCTACATCCAGAAATGAGCTCAAGCTGGACTTTGGAAGGACAACAGCAGATTTTCTTGTGAAATGCATTTTCTTTCCCCAAACAAAGTCATTTCCATTGCCTCTGGGGAGAGAACATAAGGTTATCCATTGACTTGCACCTGTGGTTGCATATCAAAGGTCATGGTGGCCCCCAGCTTCCTCAGTCTGTCCTTACAAGTTATTGTTAGACATAACAAAAACCACATCTTGGCTCTTCCCACTTCATCTTCTACCCTACACTCCTTCCATCCCACAGGCATCCCTCCCAGCAGCTTATAGCCTGCCTATTTTACTATTCCCTCTCTTCCTATGCAATTACTCTCGCTCTTTTTTTTCTTTAATGTATTCTTTTTATTTAATTTTTATTGAACATATTCTATATTTATATTTCATTTCCCTTTTTCTGGTTCTCCACCCCCCAAACATTCCACATGCCCTTTTCCCTCCCCCCTGTTCCCCCAAACACCCCTTCCCACTTCCCTGTTCTGGTATTCCCCTACATTGCCTCATTGATCCTTTCCAGAACCAGTGTCCACTCCTTCCTTCTCAGACATCATTTGGTATGTGGATTGAATCTTTGGTGTCCCAAGATTCTAGGCTAATTTCCACTTATCAGTGAGTGTATACCATGGGTATTCTTTTGAGATTGGGTTACCTCACTTAGTATGATGCTCTCCAGCTCTATCCATTTCTTTACAACTTTCATGAATTCTGTGTCTCTAATGGCATAATAGTATTCCATTGTGTATATATACCACATTTTTTTGTATTCATTCCTCTGTTGAGGGACATCTGGGTTCTTTTCAGCTTCTGGCTATTATAAATAAGGCTGCTATGAACATAGTAGAGCATGTATCCTTATTGCAGGCTGGGGAATCTTCTGGGTATATAGATTGACTTCTTCCTTTTCAATTTGTATCCGTTTGACTTCCTTATGTTGTTGAATTGCTCTACCTAGTACATCAAGTACTATATTGAAGAGGCATGGTGAGAGGGACAGCCTTGTGTAGTCCCTGATTTTAGTGGGGTTGCTTCAAGTTTCTCTCCTTTAATGTTGGCTACCTGTCTGATGTAAACTGCTTTTACTATGTTTAGGTATGTGCCTTGAATTCCTGTTCTTTCCAAGACTTTTACCATGAGAGGATGCTGAATTTTGTCAAATGCTTTTTCAGCATCCAATGAGATAACCATGTGGTTTTTTTTCTTTGAGTTTGTTTATGTAGTGGATTAAGTTGATGGATTTCCATATATTGAACCATCCCTGCATCCCTGGGATGAAGCCAACGTGATCATGGTGAATGATTGTTTTGATGTGTTCTTGGATTAGGTTGGCAAGAATCTTATTAAGTATTTTTGCATCGAAGTTCATAAGGGAGATTGGTCTGAAGTTCTCTTTTTTAGTTGTATCTTCGTGTGCTTTTGGTATCAGGGTACTTGTGGCTTCGTAGAATGAGTTAGGTAGTCTTCCTTCTGTTTCTATTTTGTGGAATAGTTTGAAGAGTATTGGTATTAGGTCTTCTTTGAAGGTCTGATAGAATTCTGCACTAAAGCCATCTGGTCCTGTGCTTTTTTGGTTGGAAGATTTTCTTTCTTTTTTTTTTTATAGTTATTTTTATTTTCTATATTCTATGTTTACATTTCAAAGGCTTTCCCCTTTCCCAGTTCCCACCCACCATAGTTCCCATAGTTCTTCTCCCCCCAACTATTCCCCAATCATTCCCCCTCCCCCCTCGGTTTCTTTACTAAACTGGATGCAATCTTTACATGCCCAGGGTCCTCTCCTTTCTTCTTCTTGGGAATCATTTGACTTGCTATTTGTGTCTTGAGTATTTAGTGCTTCTGGGCTCATTAATATCCACTTATCAGTGATTGCATTTCATGTGCATTCTTTTGTGATTGGGTTAGCTCACTCAGGATGATATTTTCCAGGTCTAACCATTTACCTACAAATTGCATGAATTCATTATTTTTAATTGCTGTGTAGTATTCCATTGTATAGATATACCACATTTTCTGTATCCATTCCTCCTTTGAGGGATATTTGGGCTCCTTCCAATTTCTGGCTATTATAAACAAGGCTGCTATAAACATAGTGGAGCATGTGTCTTTATTGCATGTAGGGGAATCCTCTGGGTATATGCCCAGGAGTGGTATGCCAGGGTCCTCTGGAAGTGACATGCCCAATTTTCTGAGGAACCGCCAAACTGATTTCCAGAGTGGTTTTACCATTTTGCAATCCCACCAACAGTGGAGGAGTGTTCCTCTTTCTCCACATCCTCGCCAGCACTTGTTGTCTCTTGAGTTTTTAATCTTAGCCATTCTGACTGGTGTGAGGTGGAATCTCAGGGTTGTTTTGATTTGCATTTCCCTGATGACTAATGATGTTGAACATCTCTTAAGGTGTTTCTCGGCCATCCGAATTTCTTCTGGTGAAAATTCTTTGTTTAGCTCTGTGCCCCATTTTTTGATAGGGTTATTTGTTTCTTTGCGGTCTAACTTCTTGAGTTCTTTGTATATATTGGATATTAGCCCTCTGTCGGATGTGGGGTTGGTAAAGATCTTTTCCCACTTTGTTGGTTGCCGTTTTGTCCTTCGGACAGTGTCCTTTGCTTTGCAGAAACTTTGTAATTTTATGAGGTCCCATTTGTCGATTCTTGATCTTAGTGCGTACGCTATTGGTGTTCTGTTCAGGAACTTTTCCCCTGTGCCCAAGTCCTCCAGGGTCTTCCCAAGTTTCTTTTCTAATAGTTTCAGTGTGTCTGGTTTTATGTGGAGGTCCTTGATCCACTTGGAGTTGATCTTAGAGCAAAGAGATAAGAGTGGGTCAATTCACATTCTTCTGCATGTTGACCTCCAGTTGAACCAGCACCATTTGTTGAAAAGGCTATCTTTATTCCATCGGATGGTTGTGGCTCCTTTATCAAAGATCAAGTGACCATAAGTCTCTGGGTTAATTTCAGGGTCTTCAATCCTGTTCCATTGATCTGTTTGCCTGTTGCTATACCAATACCATGCAGTTTTTAACACAATTGCTCTGTAGTACTGCTTGAAGTCAGGGATATTGATTCCCCCAGAAGTCCTTTTATTGTTGAGAATAGTTTTAGCTATCCTGGGTTTTTTGTTGCTCCAGATGAATTTGAGAATTGCTCTTTCTAGATCTATGAAGAATTGATTTGGGATTTTGATGGGGATTGCATTGAATCTGTATATTGCTTTTGGCAAGATGGCCATTTTTACTATATTGATCCTGCCAATCCAGGAGCAAGAAATATTTTTCCATCTTCTGAGGTCTTCTTCGATTTCTTTCTTCAGGGACTTGAAGTTCCTGTTGTACAGATCTTTCGCTTGTTTGGTTAGAGTTACGCCAAGATACTTTATGTTGTTTGTGGCTATTGTGAAGGGTGTTATTTCCCAAATTTCTTTCTCTGCCTGCTTGTCCTTTGAGTACAAGAAGGCCACTGACTTGCTTGAGTTAATTTTATAACCTGCCACTTTGCTGAAGTTGTTTATCAGCTGTAGAAGTTCTCTGGTGGAGTTTTTTGGGTCGCTTAGGTAAACTATCATATCGTCTGCAAATAATGATAGTTTCACTTCTTCCTTTCCAATTTGTATCCCTTTGACTTCCTTATGTTGTCTAATTGCTCTTGCTAGAACTTCAAGTACTATATTGAAAAGATATGGAGAGAGAGGGCAGCCTTGTCTAGTCCCTGATTTTAGTGGGAATGCTTCAAGTTTCTCTCCATTTATTTTGATGTTGGCTACTGGTTTGCTGTAGATTGCTTTTACTATGTTTATGTATGGGCCTTGAATTCCTGCTCTTTCCAAGACTTTTAGCATGAAAGGATGCTGAATTTTGTCGAATGCTTTTTCAGCATCTAATGAGATGACCATGTGGTTTTTTTCTTTCAGTTTGTTTATGTAGTGGATTACATTGATGGATTTCCGTATATTGAACCATCCCTGCATCCCTGGGATGAAGCCTACTTGATCATGGTGGATGATCGTTTTGATGTGCTCTTGGATTCGGTTAGCAAGAATTTTATTTAGTATTTTTGCATCTATATTCATCAGAGAAATTGGCCTGAAGTTCTCTTTCTTTGTTGGATCTTTTTGTGGTTTAGGTATTAGCGTAATTGTGGCTTCGAAGAATGAGTTGGGCAGTGTCCCTTCTGTCTCTATTTTGTGGAATAGTTTGGAGAGTATTGGTGTTAAGTCTTCTTTGAAGGTCTGGTAGAATTCTGCACTAAAACCATCTGGTCCCATACTTTTTTTGGTTGGGAGGCTTTCTATAACCCCTTCTATTTCTTTAGGGGTTATGGGACTATTTAGCTGGTCTACTTGATGCTGATTTAATTTTGGTATTTGATATCTGTCTAGGAAATCGTCCATTTCCTCCAGATTCTCCAGTTGTTTTGAGTATAGACCTTTGTAGTAGGATCTGATGATCTTTTGAATTTCCTCAGTTTCTGTTGTTATGTCTCCCTTTTCATTTCTAATTTTGTTAATTTGTATACTGTCTCTGTGTCCTTTGGTTAGTCTGGCTAAGGGTTTATCTATCTTGTTGATTTTCTCAAAGAACCAGCTCCTGGTCTTGTTGATTCTTTGTATGGTTCTCTTTGTTTCTATTTGATTGATTTCAGCCCTGAGTTTGATGATTTCTTGTCTTCTACTCCTCCTGGGTGAATTAACTTGTTTTTCTTCCAGGGCTTTAAGGTGTGCCATTAAGCTGCTAGTGTATGCTCTCTCCAGTTTCTTTTTGGATGCACTTAGAGCTATGAGTTTTCCTCTTGGCACTGCTTTCATTGTGTCCCATAGATTTGGGTAGGTTGTACCTTCATTTTCATTGAATTCTAAAAAGTCTTTGATTTCTTTTTTTATTTCTTCCTTGACCAAGGTGTCATTGAGTAGAGTATTGTTCAGTTTCCATGTGTATGTGGGCTTTCTGTTGTTTTTGTTGCTATTGAAGACCACTCTTACTCCATGGTGATCTGATAGGAGGCATGGGATTAGCTCGATCTTCTTGTATTTGTTGACATCTGTCTTGTGACCGATTATATGGTCTATTTTGGAGAAGGTACCATGCGGTGCTGAGAAAAAGGTATATTCTTTAGCTTTAGGATGAAATGTTCTATATATATCTGTTAAATCCAATTGGTCCAGAGTTTCAATTAGTTTCACTGTGTCCCTGTTTAGTTTCTGCTTTCCTGATCGGTCCATTGAGGAGAGTGGGGTGTTGAAGTCACCCACAATTATTGTGTTAGGTGTAATGTGTGCTTTAAGCTTTAGTAAGGTTTCTTTTACGAATGAGGGTGCCCTTGCATTTGGAGCATAGATGTTCAGTATTGAGAGCTCTTCCTGGTGGATTTTCCCTTTGGCCAGCAAGAAGTGACCTTCTGAGTCTCTTTGGATGATTTTAGGTTGAAAGTCAATTTTATCTGATATTAGAATGGCTACTCCAGCTTGTTTCCTGAGACCATTTGCTTGTAAAATTGTCCTCCAGCCTTTTACTCTAAGGTAGTGTTTGTCTTTAACACTGAGATGTGTTTCCTGTATGCAGCAAAATGTAGGGTCCTGTTTCCGTATCCAGTCTGTTAATCTATGTCTTTTTATTGGGGAATTGAGTCCATTGACGTTAAGAGATATTAGGGAATAGTAATTATTACCTCCAGACATTTTTGAAATTATATTTATTTATCTTATTTATTTTTTATATTCGAGAGGTTATCTTCTTTTGGGTTTGATGAGAGGAGGTTTCTATCTTGCTTCTTCCCGGGTGTAGTTTCCGTCCTTGTCTTGGTGTTTTCCCCCTATTATCCTTTGTAGGGCTGGATTTGTGGAGAGATATCTTGCAAATTTGGTTTTGTCATGGAATACCTTGATGTCTCCATCAATGGCAATTGAGAGTTTTGCTGGGTAAAGTAGTTTTGGCTGAAGTTTGTGTTCTCTTAGAGTTTGCATGATATCTGCCCAGGATCTTCTAGCTTTCATGGTCTCAGGTGAGAAGTCTGGTGTTATTCTGATAGGTTTTCCTTTATATGTTACTTGGCCTTTTTCTCTTGCTGCCTTTAGTATTCTTTCTTTGTTTATTACATTTGGAGTTTTGATTATTATGTGACGGGATGTATTTCTGTTCTGGTCCAGTCTGTTTGGGGTTCTATAGGCTTCTTGTATATTCATGGGCATCTCTCTCCTTAGGTTGGGGAAGTTTTCTTCCATAATTTTATAGAAGATATTAGCTGGCCCTTTAACTTGTAAATCTTCACTCTAGTCTATACCTATAATCCTTAGGTTTGGTCTTCTCATAGTGTCTTGGATTTCCTGGATGTTTTGGGTTACCACCTTTTTGCATTTAGTATTTTCTTTGACTGTTGAATCAATGGTTCCTATGTTATCTTCGGCTTCTGAGATTCTGTCTTCTATCTCTTGTATTCTATTGTTGATACTTGCGTCTATGGCCCCTGATTTCTTCCCCAGGTTTTCTATCTCCAATGTTGTCTCCCTCTGTGATTTCTTAGTTGTTTCTACTTCTGTTTTTAGTATCTGGATGGATGTGCTCAGATCTTTCGCTTGCTTGATTGTGTTTTCATGTATTTCTTTAATAGATTTTTGTGCTTCCTCTTTCATAGCTTCTACTTGTTGGCCCACGTTCTTCTGTAGTTCTTTAAGTGACTTTTGTCTTTCTTCCTTATTGTCTTCTTCTCTTTGATCCATCTTCTCCTGCATTTCTTGAAGTGATTTTTGTATTTGCCTCGTAAAGGCTTCTAACTTTTGATCCATTTTCTCCTCTATTTCTTTACGAGATTTTTCTATGTGTTCAGCTACCAGCATCCTGACCAGTGATTTTATATCCAAGTCTTGTTTTTCTGGTGTTTTAGGGTATCCAGGGATTCCTGTTGTTGGAGAACTGGGTTCAGATGCTGTCATGTTGCCTTGATTTTTGTTAGTAACGTTCCTTCGTTTTCCTTTTGCCATCTGGTTATTTCTGGTTTTAGTTGGCCTTGTTGTCAGTGGCTGGTGTTTGAATCTCCTGTGAGGCTGGGCTCACCTGTTGTTTCTCTATTGGTGAATATGTGTGACTGCTGCTTTAAGGGATCATAAGCTGGCTGCCACCCATGCGATTGTAGCCCCTGTTGGAGTCTGTCTACCTGGGCTTCTCCAGCTGTGTCCTGGTTGCAAGGAACTCCAAGAGCCTAGCAGATCCCCCGTGAGGGTAGCCCTGGAAGGGGTGTTTACCTGGGCCTTTCCAGCTGTGTCCTGGTTGCAATATGGAGGCCCGCCGCTACACCACTGGTCTAGGGGCCGGCGAGCTGGTTGCAGAACGCAGCTTAGGTGCTCACCCGAGGGCGGGGATGTCCCACAGAGCCTGGGCCTTTCCAGCTGTGTCCTGGTTGTGATATGGAGGCCCGCCACTACACCGCTGGTCTAGGGGCCGGCGAGCTGGTTGCAGAATGCAGCCTATGTGCTCACCAGAGGGCGGGGATGTCCCACAGAGCCTGGGCCTTTCCAGCTGTGTCCTGGTTGCAATATGGAGGCCCGCTGCTACACCGCTGGTCCAGGGGCCCGCGAGCTGGTTGCAGAAGCAGCCTTGGTGCTCTCCGAGACCCTAGCAGATACCCCCGTGAGTGTAGCCCTGGAAGGGGTGTTTACCTGGGCCTTTCCAGCTGTGTCCTGGTTGCAATATGGAGGCCCGCCGCTACACCGCTGGTCTAGGGGCCGGCGAGCTGGTTGCAAAACGCAGCTTAGGTGCTCACCCGAGGGCGGGGATGTCCCACAGATCCTGGGCCTTTTCAGCTGTGTCCTGGTTGCAATATGGAGGCCCGCCGCTACACCGCTGGTCCAGGGGCCGGCGAGCTGGTTGCAGAAGCAGCCTTGGTGCTCACCAGAGGGCTCGGGGATGTCCCACAGAGCCTAGGCGGGACTCCGCCTGCTTGGCTCCGAGACCCTAGCCTGGTTGGAAGATTTTCTATGACCCCTTCTATTTCTTTGGGGGTTATGGGACTATTTTGCTGATCTATTTGATCCTGATTTAATTTTGGTATTTGGTATCTGTCTAGGAAATTGTCCATTTCCTCCAGATTCTCTAGTTGTGTTGAGTATAGGCTTTTGTAGTAGGATCTGATGATTTTTTAAATTTCCTCAGTTTCTGTTGTTATAACTCCCTTTTCATTTCTAATTTTGTTAATTTGAATACAGTCTCTGTGCCCTTTGGTAAATCTGGCTAGGGGTTTATCTATCTTGATGATTTTCTCAAAGAACCAGCTTGTGGTTTTGTTCATTCTTTGTATAGTTTTCTTTGTTTCAACTTGATTGATTTCAGTCCTTAGTTTGATGATTTCCTGTCTTCTACTCCTCCTGAGTGAAATAGCTTCTTTTTGTTCCAGAGCTTTCAGGTGTGCCATCAAGTTGCTCTCAATATGCTCTCTCCTTTTTTTTGGAGGCACTCAGGGCTATGAGTTTTCCTCTTAGCACTGCTTTTATTGTGTCCCATAGATTTGGGTATGTTGTGCCTTCATTTTCATTGAATTCTAAAAAGTCTTTGATTTCTCTCTTTATTTCTTCCTTGACTAAGGTATCATTGAGTAGAATATTGTTCAGCCTCCATGTGTATGATGATTTTCTGTTGTTTTTGTTGCTATTAAAGAACACTCTTACTCCATGGTGATCCCATAGGAGGCATGGGGTTAGTTCTATCTTTTTATATTTGTTGAAGTCTGTCTTGTGACCAATTATATGGTGGATTTTGGAGAAGGTACCATGAGGTGCTGAGAAAAAGGTATAGTCTTTTGCTTTAGGATGAAATATTATATAATTCAAAAAATCATCAGATACTACTACAAAAGCCTATACTCAACACAACTGGAGAATCTGGAGGAAATGGACAGTATATATATATATATATATATATATATATATATATATGTTAAATGCAATTGGTCCAAATTTTCAATGACTTTCCCTGTGGCCTGTTTAGTTTCTGTTTTCCTGATCGGTCCATTGAGGACAGTGGAGTGTTGAGGTCCCCCACAATTATTGTCTTAGGTACAATGTGTGCTTTGAGCTTTAGTAACGTTTCTTTTACGAATGATGGTGCCCTTGAATTTGGAGCATAGATGTTTAGAATTGTGAGTTCTTCTTGGTGGATTTTTCCTTTGACTTGCAAGAAGTGACCTTCTGTGTCTCTTTAGATGACTTTAGGTTGAAAGTCAATTTTATCTGATATTAGAATGGCTATTGCAGCTCGCTTCCTGCGACCATTTGCTTGCAAAATTGTTTTCCAGCCTTTTACTCTAAGGAAGTGTTTGTCTTCGACCCTGAGGTGTGTTTCCTGTAAGCAGCAAAATTTAGGGTCCTGTTTCCATATCCAGTCTGTTAGTCTATGTCTTCATATTGGGGAATTGAATCCATTGATGTTAAGAGATATTAAGGAATAGTGATTATTTCTTCCTGTCACTTTTGATGTTATTTTTGTTTTTGAGTTTGATGGAAGAAGGTTACTATCTTGCTTTTTCTAGGGTGCATTTACCCTCCTTGTATTGGAGTTTTCCTCCTATTATCCTTTGTAGAGCTGGGTTAGTAGAAAGATATTGTGTAAATTTGGTCTTGTCATGGAATATTTTGATTTCTCCATCTATGTTGATTGAGAGTATTGCTGGGTATAGTAGTCTTGGCTAACATTTGTGTTCTCTTATAGTCTGCATGAGATCTGCCCAGAATCTTCTAGCTTTCATGGTCTCTGGTGAGAAGTCTGGTATGATTCCAATAGGTCTTCCTTTATATGTTACTTGGCCTTTTTCTTAGTGTCTTTAGTATTCTTTCTTTGTTTAGTACATTTGGGGTTTTGATTATTATGTGACGGGACGTATTTTTGTTCTTGTCCAGTCTGTTTGGAGTTCTGTAGGCTTCTTGCATATTCATGGGCATCTCTCTCTCTTTAGGTTAGGGAAGTTTTCTTCCATAATTTTGTTGAAGATATTTTCTGGCCCTTTAAATTGTAGATCTTCACTCTCATCTATACCTGTAATCCTTAGGTTTGGTCTTCTCATTGTGTCCTGGATTTCCTGGATGTTTTGGGTTACAAGCCTTTTGCATTTTGCATTTTCTTTGATTGTGAAGTCAATGGTTACTATGGTATCTTCAGCCTCTGAGATTCTTACCTCTATCTCTTGTATTCTGTTGTTGATATTTGCATCTATGATCCCTGATTTCTTCCCAAGGTTTTCCATCTCCAAAGTTGTCTCCCTTTGTGATTTCTTTGTTGTTTCTACCTCTGTGTTCAGATCATGGATGGTTTTGCTCAGTTCCTTCATTTGTTTGTTTGTGTTTTCTGGCAATTCTTTAAGAGATTTTTGTGTTTCCTCTTTCATGACTTCTGACTGTTGACTCAATTTCTCCTGCATTTCTTTAAGTGATTTTCTCATTTCCTCTTTATTGGCTTCTGTATGTTGATCTATATTCTCCTGGAATTCTTTAAGTAATTTTTATGTTTGCATTGTAAGGGCTTCTACCCTATTCATGTTCCCCTACATTTCATTAAGAGATTTGTTTATGTCTTTTTTGTGTTCCTCTAGCAGCATCATGACCAGTGCTCTTAAATCCAACTCTTATTTTTCTGGTGTGTTGGGGTATCCAGGACTTGCTGTGGTTGGCAAATTGGGTTCAGATGCTGCCATATTGCCTTGATTTCTGTTAGTAATGTTCCTAAGGTTGCCTTTTGCCATCTGTTTATCTCTGGAGTTAGTTGGTCTTGTTGTTACTGGTTGGTGTTTGAAACCCCTGTGAGCCTGGCATTTGGTGCTGCTGTTGTAGAGGGTGTCTGTGCTCCTGAGGTGGAGACCGGAAGGTTTCCACTACTGGGCTCCGAATTACCTCCTTAGCTCTGCTGGACGGACCCAAGTCTTCCCCAGGCTTGCTGCTGGACCTGCCATTGGCCTCCCACATTCTCCTCCTGCCCTGACTAGTTGCCACCTCTTAAGAATCAGCTCTTTTTTTCCCACTGATCTGGGCTCATCTGTTAGTTCTTTATGGTAACCTGGGCTCCTCTGTTGGTTCTCTATGGTGACCTGTTCAGGCTACCAGCTCCAAGATGGTGGCGGGTCTCAGGGCTCTGTCTAACCATGGGATTCCCTGCAGGACCGGAGGTTCCCTTGTTGGACTGCTAGAACCTAGATGGTGTTGCTCTCAGTCCACAGGGCTCTGTCTGGTTAGCTGTCTGTGGTGTCCTGAGGCAAGATGTAAGCCTCTGGCTGTACTCCAGGCACAGACCCACTAGTAGGTTGGTGTCCACACATGTCAGATGCAGAGACCTCCCGCTAAGCTGCTCTGGCTCTGGGCACAGGCAAGAGCCTGACAGGGTAATCAATTCTAGGCTAGATCTCTGTCCACGCACCTGACCCCAGCTGCCTTCTGTCCACAGTGACCTGAGGCAAGATGGCAGCCTCGCTGCAATCCCGGCGAGCTGGCCCCCAGTGGTTGGCGGCAGCTGCCAAGCTGCTCTGGCTCTGGGCGCAAGCAAGAGCCTGATGGGGTAGTCGATGCTAGGCTAGGTCTCTGTTCATGTACCTTACCGCAGCCACCTTCCATCCACAGTACCCTGAGGCGATGGCGGCCTTGCTGCAAGTCCAGTGATTTGGTCCCCCACTCTCATTCTTTTTTTATTTATTAAATATCATCTTCATTTACATTGCCAATGGGAAAATCTTTCCTAATTTCTCCCCTCCCCAACGACCCCCAACCTCTCCTCCCACCTCCTATCTCCACTAATATGCCTCTCCACCTGACCCACTCCCACCTAGCCACCCTTGATTTCCCTTTCTTTGGGCGTCTATTGAGCCTTCACCTGACCACAGACCACTCCTCCCACTGATGCCCAACAAGGCATTCCTCTGCCACATTTTTGGCTGTAACCATGTGTACCCCTTGGTTGATGGTTTAGTCCCTGGGAGTCCTGGGTTGTCTGCGTGGCCAAAATCATTGTTCCTCCCATGGGGCTGTAAACCCCTTCAGCTCCTCCGGAACAACTTCCCGCTCCTCCATTGGGGACCCCACGCCCAGACAAATGGCTGGCTGTTAGCATAAGGCTCTGTATGTGTAAGGCTCTGGCAGGGACCCTCCAGACACAACCATGGCATGCTCCTTTTGGTATACACTTCTTGTCATCCATAGTAGCGTCAGGGTTTGGTGACTGTTTATAGGATGAATACCCAGGTAGGGCAGTCTCTGGGTAGCCTTTACTTCAGTCTCTGCTCCACACTTTGTCTTCTTTATTGCTCCTGTGAGTATTTTGTTCCCTTTTTCAGAGGAACCAAAGCACCCTCACTTAAGCCCTCCTTCTTCTTGAGCTTCCTTTGCAGAAGAATGCAAATTGATCCATTCGTATCTCCTTGTACTAAGCTCAAGTCCAAGTAGATCAAGGACCTCCACATTAGTTCAGAGACACTGAAACTAATAGAAAAGAAACTGGGGAAGAGCCTTGAACACATGGGCACAGGGGAAAAGTTCCTGAACAGAACACCAATGGCTTCTGCTCTAAGAATAATTATCAACAAGTGGGACCTCATAAAACTGCAAAGCTTCTGTAAGGCAAAGGACACAGTCAATAGGACAAAACAGCATCCAAAAAATTGGGAAAAGATCTTTACTAATCCTACATCTGTTAGAGGGCTAATATCCAATATCCCCAGAGAATGTGGGGAAAAGGAACACTTTTCCATTGTTGGTGGGATTGCAAACTGGTAAACCACTCTGGAAATAAGGTTGGCAATTCCTCAGAATATTAGACATAGTACTACCTGAGGACCCCGTTATACCACTACTGGGCATATAACCAGAAAATGCTCCTACATGTAATACGGACACATGCTCCACTATGTTCATAGCTGCCTTATTTATAATAGCCAGAAGCTGGAAAAAGCACAGATGTACTTCAACTGAGGAATGGATAAAGAAACTGTGGTATATATACACAATGGAGTACTATTCAACTATTAAAAACAATGTGTGCAAGAAATTCTTAGTCAAATAGATGGAACTAGAAAGTGTCATTGTGAGTGAGGTAATCCAGTCACAGAAATATTGAAATTATTTCATGTACCTTATCCATGTACACATGGACTTTGAACAATGATCTTCTCAACAATAGCTTGGTCAATGAAGAAATAAATTAAAGACTTTTTTAGAATTTAATGAAAATGAAGATATATCATACCAAAAGACACAATGAAAGCAGTGCTAAGAGGAAAACTCATAGCTCTGAGTGCCTCCAAAAAGAGAATGGAGAGAGATTTCACTAACAGCTTGACAGTGCACTTGAAAGTTCTAGAACAAAAAGAAGCAAATACACCCAAGAGGAGTAGACAGCAGGAAATAATCAAAGTCAGGGCTGAAATCAACCAAACAGAAACAAAAAGAACTATACAGAGAATCAACAAAACAAGGAACTGGTTCTTGAGAAAATCAGCAAGATAGATAAACCCTTAACCAGACTAACCAACCAGAGGGCACAGAGACAGTATCCAAATTAATAAAATCAGAAAAGAGAGACATAACAACAGAAACTGTGGAAATTCAAAAATCAGTAGATCCTACTACAAAAGTTTATACTCAACAAAGTTTGAAAATCTGGATGAAAAGGAAAACTTTCTAGATGCATACCAGGTGCCAACTTTAAAACAGGATCAGATGAACCATCTAAATAGTACCATAAGTCCTGAGGAAATAGAAGCAGTCATTAATAGTCTCCCATTAAAAACAAAAAGCCCATTACCAGATGGGTTAGCAGGGAATTTGATTAGATCTTCAAAGAAGAGCTAATACCGATATTCTTCAAATTATTCCATGATATAGAAACTCAAGGAACACTACCCAACTCATTATATGAAGGCACAATAATGCTTATACCTAAACAAAACAAAGACCAAACAAGGAGAAATTCAGACCAATCTCCCTCATGACACATCAATGCAAATATACTGAACAAAATCATGGCCAACTGAATCCAAGAATGCATCAAAACAATAATTCAACATGATCAGGTAGGCTTCATCCCAGAGATGCAAGGATGTTTCAATATATGGAAATCCATCAATGTAATTCACTACATAAACAAACTAAAGGGAAAAAACACATGGTTATTTCATTAGATGCTGAAAAGGTTTTGACAAAATCCAGCATCCCTTCAGGAAAAAAGTCTTGGAGAGATTGCAAAGCCAAGGCCCATACCTAAACATAGTGAAAGCAATATACTGCAAACCAGTAGCCAAAATCAAGTTAAATGGAGAGAAACTTGAAGCAATCCCACTAAAATCGGGGACCAGACAATGCTGCCCATTCTTTCCCTATCTATTCAATATAGTACTTGAAGTCCTAGCCAGAGCAATTAGAAAACAAAAGGAGGTCAAAGGTATACAAATTGGAAAGGAAGAAGTCAAAATATCACTATTTACAGATGATATGATAGTGTAATTAAGCCACCCCAAGGCTTCCACAAGAGGAGATAAACAACTTCAACAAATTGGCTGGATATAAAATTAACTCAAGTAAATTTGTTGCCTTCCTCTACTCAAAGATAAACAATCTGAGAAAGAAATTAAGGAAATGACACCCTTCACAATAGTCCCAAATAATATTTCATACCTAGGTGTGACCCTAATGAAATAAGTGAAAAGTCTGTATGACAAGAACTTCAAGCCTCTGAAGAAAGAAAGCAAATAAAGACTGAAAAGATGGAAAGATCTCCCATGTTCATGGATTGATGGGATCAATATAGCTAAAATGGCCATCTTGCCAAAAGCAATCTACAGATTCAATGCAATCCCCATCATAATCCCAAATCAATTCTTCATAGATCTATAAAGAGCAACTCTCAAATTCATCTGGAATAACAAAAAACCCAGGATAGCAAAAACTATTCTCCACAACAAAAGATCTCCTGGGAGAATCACCATCCCTGACCTCAAGCTCTACTACAGAGCAGTAGTGATAAAAACTGTTTGGTACTGGTATGCAGACAGGCAGAAAGATCATTGCAATAGAATTGAAGACCCAGAAAAGAACTCACACACTTGACATTTGACAAAGGAGCTAAAAACATCCAGTGGAAAAAAGACAGCATTTTTAACAAACGGTGCTGGATCAACTGGAAGTTAGCATGCAGAAAAATGCAAGTCAACCCATTCTTATCTCCTTGTACAAAACCCAAGTCCAAGTGAATCAAAGATCTACACATAAACCCAGAGACACTGAAGCTTATAGAGGAGAAAGTGGGAATTGCTCTCTCTTTATCTTGCTGGTCTCTCTTGCCTTCTGCTTGTCTCTATCTCTTGCCATCTCCCCCATTCTTTCCTACTCTTCAATTCCCTACTCATGTTCAGGACCAGTCTAATCTTTTTTTCTCTGCTCTGGATTCTTGCAGACGCCTCTGGATAGTTTTTCTCTCCTATTCACAAGAAAACTGTTCGCCAAATGGAGGGGCCATCTTGTAAGCTTCTTTACTGTAATTCCCATGTACACCAAAGATAAGGAAATTCTGAGAAGCAATTATTTTCAGTTTTGAAGAGACAAAGGAGCAGGAAGCAAATGCTGAGAAGACCATATAAAGCAAAAGTTTAAAACCTAATACCACCCAGGAATTTTAGAACTCCTAAGATGTTAAACATTACCCAATATCTATAAAATTAGTGTTGGGGTAGATGTAGACATCTGTTCTTTAACAAGCCTTCCATTTCATTATGTCTCACCCCGAAAATTGAGTGTCATGTGTACAATCTGTGTTAGCATGAGCAGAAATAATTGATTTCAGGTGCAAACTTGTGACACTTCATGAGAGGTCAACAACCATAATTTGACTAGCCATGTGTGACTAAGTTTTTCAATTTGCACATGGCTATGCAATGGAATCTCATTAGAAATTATTCCTCAAAAGACATATAGGGAAATTATATTTGTTATAAAACCAAAAATGGAAATTATTTTACAAAGCCCAGTCAATTTCATGTTTTCCTTTTGTTTTTGATTGTCATGCAGAAAATATGCAATCAGGTGTTTTAAAATGAACTTTTATAGTCATAGAGTTAAAGAGTGTTGATAAACTTTGCTGGATCATTACAAGTAGCAATAACTTCTTCCAGAGTCATTTCATTACACTAAACAATATGCTTTCAGGCTATTAGGTTATGGTATACTTTATATTACTAAATGTTAAATGATTTCTACCTGTGTTTATGTTTTTTTTCAAAAATGATCTCAATGAATACAATGAAAATGAAAATAAAAATGTTTTACACCTATTAGGAATAAATACCTATTCATTTTCACTAAAAGATGACCAAAGTTACATACTTAATTAAATGTGCTCCTTTTAAAGTGTTGGTTATTCTAATCTTTCTATAAAACAGACCTTTTACGATCAAAGCAGAGAGGAAGAAAGAAGAGGAGGACATGGATGATGACGATGACTATGAAGAAGAAACCTGGTATTTGACTCATTTCATTGAAATTCATAACCAGACTAGTTGCAATGATAGAGACAGGCTCAGTTATTCTTTAAACTTTCACCGTGATTTACTTGCATAGAATTTAAGAATCATCATATCAAAAGAAATATTTTAAAATCATTTCAGATTCTTCATTTGTGTGACTTAATAATTTTAATAATTTTTGGGTGAATTATTCTGTTACCCTGTTATTATGCAAGCTTTACTAACATAGATAATCTGAGAGAGAGAGAGAGAGAGAGAGAGAGAGAGAGAGAGGGGAAGAAGGAGGAGGAGGAGGAGGAGGAGGAGGAGGAAGGGAGGGAGAGAGCCACAAATTCTAAAGGTATGAAGTGGAAAGAGTTCTTCTTTGGCCAAATTGTAGGGAAACAAACATCCAAGCACATGTGGACTCCTTAGGTCAGCAGCATTGGGAATCATGGAAACTTTTCATGAGCACTGCACTTTAGTAGGTAAGGACATTCTTGGGGATTCAAAGTCACCTTTGCTGCCTCTTGAGTTTAGGTTCCTCACCCTCTACAATTAAAATAGTAAATAGTTATTGTTATCACAAAACATGACCCTAATCACAGTCAAAACTCAAGCATAAATGTTTTCAAATTATTCAAATGTCACTGAAATTAAATTAGTATTTTCTACACAGGATACCATTGGTTAAGACACTTTTACAGACAGTATATTCTCACATTTATTTAACTTAATCGCAAATCTGTTACACAAACACATAGCTATAGGAAGGGAGAAATGAAATTTTAAAATATCATTTTTCTTCATCACACAAGCATGTATTGAATTACTTGTTCTTGCTACTAAGTGTAAAAATGAACATATATTTTATTTAAAATATTCTCAATGTTAATGTAAAAAGTCATACCAATAATTATTTGTATTTTTATTTATCAAATTTGTCTTCTTCTAACTTATCTTTGAGGGAAAAATATGAGACTTTATAAACAGATTCTAAATTTTTTAAAATTAGCATTATTTTCATTGTCCTTCACCCCTAACAAAACCAAGACGGTGTTCTATGGAGACCAGGCGACTTGAAGTTACTCTATATTGTATAAAAAGGTGTGTTTTTCAGGCTGTTTACTACCCACTTCATTTCACAAGAGCTTTCAACTGTATTCTAAGACGAAAGATGATTGTAGGCTCTGGGTCGACTCAGAAACTTCATATGAGGTGCCTCCCATCAGCACAGACTGATACATGAGTTCTTCTTGGAAAAGAAGATGAGCCACCATGTATGTTTATTGTGAAGACTTGAAACTATGATGTGTTGGCATATTAAAACCTCTCAAGGAAACCAGGCTCCAAAATTTATCAGACACACTAGAAGAAAAAAAAAATGTTGTGGCTCCCTAGACATGCTCTACTCCTGATATGCAAATTTCCCTCCCTGTCTTGGGCCTGTTCATTGCTTTTTACTTAGACAACACTAAGCAGACATATTATCACGAGGCTCTTGAAAGATGCTTCCATTATATTATTATGGCTTCATATTTGGCCTGAAATAGCCCTAACATACCTAGTATCCTCAAGCTGCCCAGCTCCCTTGTGCCATCATCATACAGACTTTTGTTCCTGGGTTTTCAGGTTACTAGCTTTTTTGCACTTTTGTTTGACACAGTGACATTTTTCAACTTCTCTTTTTGAAAAGGGCACTCTGGCCTTAGGTGAAAACATAAATATCTTCCTGGTGAACAGGAACTCATCCATTTGGCAGAATGCATTCATCAGATTTTACACACAAATTGTGGTTATTTCCATGCCAGCATTTAATATAAGTAAATGAATGACTTACTATTATAAAACAATTTTTAGAAAATTAGTTCGTTGTAAAATCATTTGGATCATCTATAAACTACTGTACACCCTAATTTACTATCCACTGACAAACATAACTAAATAAGAAATCTGTAATTAAACATAAAAAATGGCCATGTAATATAAGATGCTGCAGATTCTATGTTGTGGCATATAAGGTATGCTATGCCATTATTCATGAATCCCTAAACAGCTAGTTCTTTAGTCTTCCTAAATTGTACCCATCTCTCCATGTCCTGTACCTGGTTCTCCAGCCATGCAAATAGTAATAAAGTTCATATGCACTGAAGTTTTCTTCTCTCCATACCTCTGCATAAACATAAAAGGTGAGTTTTGCCAAGTTTGTACCATACGTAATTCCACTCCAGTAAAAATCTAGATAGAGCTAATACTAAATCACTCTCCTGTCCTACAATAGGCAAACTAGAGTTTATTTGCATCCTAGATCATGTCTCCTTTGAATTTTGTTTCTGTAAATTTGTTTCTTCTGTTCTAGAACTTCTTATGAACAGCATCAAACAGCAGAAGCTGGCACTATAGCTTGGTGCCAAAGCCAACTTGGCATCTATTTTCACAGATAAAGCTTTATTGGAACATAGTGAAACTCATTGGTGTTTTATCTGTCTGATTACATGCTAAAAGAGGCAGTTAACTAATTATGGCCAAGACCACATGGCTCATAAAACCTAAAATATTTACAGTACTTACAGCAGCAGTTTGCCAAACCTTATCATACGATATGTACTCTTTGTATCTAGATACTTTCCCTTGAGCACAGTTTAGAGGTTCATTCATTTCATTACATTTCTTTACAAGGTATCGGCTTCTCATTGCTGAGTTGTTGTTGAATGAATGTGATTCCCAAAATGAATACAAGAGAATTTATCAGCGTCTTTGCTAATTAAAATTCGTACTCTTTTAAAGTTTGGTTATTAATAATATTATATACTATTTCCTGAACAATGTGAGTAAATAATTCTATAGGCATGCTAGCATTGGCTCTGTTTTTGTGTTGTGTTGACCTTCAAGGGGAAATCTACTAGTTCATCATAAGCTGGCAAACTGCTGTAACTATGCCAGGTGGTAACCCCTGCTACCATTTTAAGGCATCTCAAGTCACTCAAAATTCTTTCGGACTCAAGAACATTAATTTAGCCATTTGTTGTACCTTTTGTAGTGGGGTCTTTTCTTTCCAATGTACATTTTGATGATCATTAATTGTCTTAGGATTTCATTGCTGTGAAGAAACACCATAACCAAGGCAACTCCTATAAAGTCAAACATTTAATTGGAGCCAGCTTGTAGTTTCAGAAGTTAAGTTTATTATCATCATGGTGGGAAGCATTGCTGCATGTAGGCATACATGGTGCTGGAGAAGAGGTGAGAGTTCTACATGTTGATCCAAAGGCAGCCAAAAGGAGACTGGAGTTCCATACTAGGAAGAGCTTAAGTCCACATTGACACACTTCCTCCAACAAGGTTACTGCTACTGCAACAAGGTCACACCTTCTAATAGTGCCATTCCCTCTGGGATAAGCATTCAAACACACCAGTCTGTGGGGAACAAACCTATTCAAACAACCACGGTAATCATCCTAGGTTTCAATTTACATGCTTCTTGTCCTACACATTTCCCATCTTCCATGCAGGCCAGGCTCAAGTTGTGTGTAATTATGTAGTCGTATATACTAGCACATTTTTTTTTTACTTCTTAGTTCTTTAGGTACAATAAATTTTTGTTCTAAAAGTTGTTTTAGCAAATCTAGGTACTTGGCATATTCATGTAAATTTATCTTCTAGATTTCTACAAACACACACACACACACACACACACACACACACACACACACACAAAGAGCCTGATGGAATTTTCAATACTACTTGAATCAGTCCCTCTGTTTAGTTTACCAATTTGATGCATCTCTTCATTTCTTTCAATTGACTTTATTCTTTCTAGGAAGTACTCAATACTTTTCTGTTTGGAGGTCTACAAATACTTAGTTCAAAACAATCATATTTATATTTATCCCTTCTAATTTTTTCCGTTTAAGTTTTAATAGACTTTATTTTATTAATTTAGGGGAGGTTTCATGTATTGAGTTGTAATTTGTAAAATACTTTGCCACTGCAATAATTTGTAAGATAGAGATTTCTCAAATTGACTATTTTATTTAAGCTTCCTTATCATTTTTCTTTTTGTTTTTGCCTAAACAATTTCATTTTACTCAACAAATCTTTTGGGGACAACATTAATCTAACCAAAACATCTATAAATAACAATACCATAATATTTTGGGGTTCATTTTGCTCAAAACTGTCTTAATCTTAATCTTAATAAAATTCACACGATTTATTATTTTTCTTTAAATATAAAAAAATACCTTTACCTAAAATGCAAGTCTCATTCTTTTTCTGGTTCACATCTTTTATTTTAAAAAGACAATTCTTTTATGAGTCTCTGTCTTTCTCCTAAAATCCTTATTAAATGCAGCTGATAACTACCAGCTCACGCTTGTGGCATTCTTTTATGGAATGTTTCACCCTAACCTCGATTTATATGTAGTCATGTCTCTTCCAAGATATCCATTATGGCTTTTTACAGAACATTTTGAACATGGAAAACACAGGTCACTCTTTCCCCCAGATTCCTGTTTCCTCCCTAACCAACAACAAAGAAATAACACAGATCTGTGTCTTTTGGGTGAGGCAGCCTTTCGTTGCCAGTATCAATTCCACTGTCATTGTAGTATACATGAGTCACAACCTCAACATCTCAGTGGCTTACTACACCAAATATTTACTTCTTGTCCATGTTATGTAAGAGCTGATGATTTGCTGAGGCTCTGATCCAGCTGTGGCTCCACACCATGTATTATTCATCTTGCTACGTGGTTAAAGGAATACTTACAACATGGCTTGTGCCAATGATAGCCTGCACAGTAGCGTAGATCATGCATTTTATAGCCAGAGAACCATTTCATAGATTGAATTTACCTCTAAAGTTCCATGCTATAGTTAGCTAGAAGAGAATTTGGCAGAAGCAAATCAGGAGCCATTACTCTCTAGAAGTAGTGAAAATAAGGAGTATAGTCTAGCTTTTTGCTCTTGTTTGTCCTGTATTTAATTATCCTTCCTGAATGCTATCCCGCTGACCAATGGCTGCTGTATGATCATCAGCAGATGTCTAGTATGGATAGATGGTAGAAGACCACCCTGTATGCCTCCCTTTCTTTGACTTCTCAGATTGGCTAATGACTTCTCAATACATTGAGAATCTCCCTTCTAGAAGATGACGAGGTGAATCATTTAATAAAATGCAAGCATGGAGAACTGAAGCGAGTCATTTAATAAAATGCTTTCCATACAAGCATGAAGACCTGAGCTCATATTCTCAATATCCACATTTAAGACCATCCCCTGCTACATATGTATTTGGAGCCATGGGCCCCTCTGTGTAGATGCTTTGGTTAGTGGTTTAGTCCCTGGGAACTCTGGGTTATTGGTTAGTTGATACTGTTCATCCTATGGGATAGCAGACCCCTTCAGCTTCTTAAGTCCTTCCCATACCTGTTCCATTGGGGTTCCTGGGCTCAGTCTGATGGTTGGCTGTGAGTATCTGCATATCTATTAGTCAGGTGCTGGCATAGCCTCTTAGGGGACAGCCATACCAGGCTCCTGTCAGCAAGCACTTCTTAGCTTTAGCAATAGTGTCTTGGTTTAGTGTTTGCAGATGGATGGATCCCTATGTAGGGCAGTCTCTGGATAGCCCCTCCTTCAGTCTCTGCTCCGTTTTTTGTCCCTGAATTTCCTTTAGACAGGAATCATTCTGGGTTAAAATTTTTGAGATGAGTGGGTGGCCCCATCCCTCAACTGTGGGCCGTGCCGATCTCCTGGAGGTGGTCTCAACAGGTTTTCTCTCCCCTTTGTTGGTTATTATTCTCATTGTGTCCTGAGAGCCTGTTGCTTACCTGAAATATGGTACTTTCTAGTAGATATCCCCAGTTCTCCATGCCCTACTGAAACATATTTCGATTCCGTTCTTGACCTGTCTTGACTTCTATCCTGTCCCTTCCCATATCTGGTCCTTAGTCAGAGAATGAGCTGATCTATAAAGTATGATGAAGAGCAGCTGAGGAAGAAACCTGATGTTTGTCTCTGGCTTCCATTCCCACTCAAACTCATACACATGTACCCTAATAATAACATAGTAATAACACATAATAACAATTAATAATAATAATAATTAATAATAATAATGATAATAATTACCTCTTAGATTTCACGTCTTCACCTCCTTCCACTTAGGCAGAAATTTTCATTCTTAAATCCACCAATTTACAAAATCCCATAGTTATGGCTTTCATGTGACTTATCTTACCACTTTTCTCATTCCATTTGCCCTAGCTAAATAATGTCATGTGGACAAGCTGAACATTTTGGAGATAAGAAATTGGGTTAGGGGTATGTGGATATAATCAAAATAATATGGTGTATTGCACTTACCTATTCCTGAAGCAACTATATGCTGTATGTGTGGAAGGAACAAGGAGAGGCCTCTTCAATACATGGTAAGTGGCACAGTTTCATGAGAATGAACAGAAGGGAAGGAGATGGAAATGCAGCTGTAAGAGATCCTCCATGGACGTGTGGATGAGAATGAGCACCATAAACTCATATATTTCAATGTTCACTCTCTAGCCAGTAAAGGTTTTTTGGGAAGGATGAGGAAGTAAGGTCTTATTAGAAAAGGTCTTTGACTCAGGGCAGTATTTGAGGCTTCAAAAGCCTGGCATCATTCCCAGCTCACATTTTCACTCCCTCTTCAGCCCCTAACCCCAGTTTTCTACTTGGGGATCAACATGTAAGCTCTCAGCTGTCTCTGGCACCATGCCTTTGCTCTATCATCATGGGATGTAATCCACTGAAACTGTAAACTGAAATTAAACACTTTCTTATATAAATTCCCTCAGTCATGGTGCTTGATCACAATAACTAAAAGTTACTATGACAACCTCTGAGGACCAGTGACTCAGAGATACATTGTGATCAGTAGCAAATGAATCGTCCTTTCAATAGTAAAGTTTCAGCTGAAACTTCAACAGTCCTTTCTTATTCATTTCCAGAACTCTAGAATTAAAGGTTGCTTAAGTGATTCTTAAAGATATTAATGCTAACTATTAAAATTCATATTTATTTATAAACTTTAAATATACAAATACACATAGACTGGAGCATCCAAATTAGCACTATTCACACAGGAGTATGCTGTTTATGTTGCATAAGACACTTGTATGTCTGTAACTTTCACATACTTAAAATGAATATTAAGAAAAAATATTTCTTAAATTAACGTGACTATCATATTTGCTCACTTATATTTATACCACACATAAGATTACACTTCTGATAACTGGGAATCTCACTTGTAACTACAGCCCTCAGAAGTATGAGGCAGAAGAATTTCAACTTTGAATCCATCTGGGCTATATAGGCAGTCCAAACCAGCATGACTTATACCATGACATCCTGTGCACCCCACAAACATGAGGGACCAAAATAGTCATCCAAAAGACATGCTTCTAAAACAAGGAGAAGAACATTCCAATTTGGTTAAAATTAACAAACAGAATCTGGTAAGCATTTGCAAGGATAAGCCACTATGTAGCTCAGGAGATACACCTGGAAGGAAGAAAGGAGGAGAGGGAGAGAGGAACAGAGGGAGAGAGGGGGGAAAGAAAGGGTGAGAAAGAAAGAAAGAGAGAGAGGAAGGGAGGAAGGAAGGAAGGAAGGAAAACCAATCTACAGTGGCCTGAAAAAACAGGCCTCTAAAAAAGAGTTCTTCTTTCAAAATTAAGAGGTTGTATATAAAAGAGAATATTACAGAAAAATCTAAAGCAATTACTTTTTCTTTATAAATAACTGAATTTTACCAAAAGGAATACACACACACACACACACACACACACACACACACACAAAATGATCTAACACAAGGGAATTTAATGAAAAAAAAATAATGCTAGGTCATTTACATCACCTACTTAATGCCCAGAGGTTTTTTTCAGGACTGTTCATTTAATTTTTTACTAAGCAGCTGGTTGCAGAGAAAACCACACTAAGGTAGCAGACCACTCTATACTATTATATCTGCTTCCTAACTCAGCCTCTCCTGAATTTATTACGTCAATGAGAACCCCTAATAATTATTCTTGTGGAACCAAGTTCAATGAAAATTCCTTCCCCTGACCTTCAAGTTTCTCCATAGTATGATTACAGGTCCACTTAATAGCTTAAAACATGCATGCTTTGCAAGATGTGTCTTATAAACTCACACTGAAGCCTCTCCCCATGCACAAAGCTTATTCATTTCTCTCAGACACATTTTGACCATTTCATCTCAAAGTAAAAGTTCTGATCCATCACCTGCACAATTTAAAATTCTATCTATTCTTCCAATCATACACCAAACCCATTTTGAAGCCTTCCTTCATTGCCTTAGCTGTTAAGAGCTGCCCGTCTTATGGCTCCTGATTTCTAACCTTCTCATAAATGTAAAACTCTCAGGCTTGAATTGCCTTTATATCAATGACATTTTTCTCTTTCATCACAGAGAATTATAAGTCAATATAAAGAATCTGAAACTGCAGCTTATACTTAATGAATGTTTAATACTACTAGAAGTAGCCATCATTAAGATTTTGAAAATTCTTGTCTACATTAAATTTTAATTTAAATATTCCCTATCCAGATAGAAATTAGAGTGGGAAATTTTTCTTTTAAATATCAGTGGAAAATATGGGACAACAACTCATTTTTTTATTTAGATGAGTGCCGTAGTCTAAGGTAAGCAGGATGGATGCATTTAGCATTGTCTTTTATAAATGAGAGAGAAATAAATGCACATGCATGCACTGCCTGGTTTATCCAAGTCACAGTGGAAATCAGAGCTAATGCTATGATCAGAGCTGACATCTTTCAAAGCAGCTGCTTTGTCCACTCAGATGTAATGCCTCTACGAAGACATTTCCATGTTCTCAGGAGAGTGCTTCTAATCTTTCCCAATACACTGGAAATTCTTTTTAATTTGAGTCATTTAAATACCTGAATGCTCCCACACAATCTCAGAAAATCAGATACAACAAAGAAAGACAGAGCACACGGAAAATTCAGCTAATTTTGGTGTGCATTCTATATTTTGTGTGGATGAAATCTTGAAAAGATTTTCTCTGATATGACTGGGAGATTTATAGGATTCATTTTTTTCTGCACTTCTTTACTACAGAATTAGGCTTTATACTTTACCTATTCATAAATACAAACCTTATCTATGTCACCAGAATCAGCAGGTGATCAATAAATGACAGCCTAGCTATTTCATTAGCAAGTCATTTATTCAGGTAAAAATTAGATACCCTAAACTGATTAAAAGAAACATGTTCAATTTTCAGGATATTTGCCTGGAACCAATTTCAAGGCATTTGGGTATCTACAATTAGCAATTTAAAATAACTAAATAAAACCAAATCCATTTTCTAAGCCCCCTGCCTTCTGAACTTTTCTGCTCTCACTGATACGATTTTAGTGACTAATGCTGTTAGACAGCAGAGACATTTTAAATCATATCACATAGCTGATATTTTGACCAAAAAGCAGAAAGTGGGCTTATTCTCAAAAGTCACACATTCAAAACTTGTTTGTGTTCCAAAAACACAAACGAATATTCAGTCAGCCAAAACGAGCTGAGGAAGAGAGATAGGCTTCTTCTAATGTGGCCCCCAGTGATCTCAGCTCTTTATATGTGGGCTGGATAGTGCCTTACCTTTAATAACTAAAATATCCAAAAATGAATAAATGGAGATTCTATGATGAGATTGTTTTTAAAAATGTGAATTTGCTTTTGCTGGTGTTCTTTCCTTATATACTCCTTTACTTCAGATCTTAATAATACAAAGTTCCATATTGTATAGACACATGTGCTCAAAAACAGAAAGAGAATGTCAGCCAATAGCTAGCAAGCATCTGGGCCCACCATTCCAATACTCTGAAAGTAGCTGACTTGTGCCAGCAACCACCAGGTAGAGCTGGAAACTAGGTTCCCCAGTTGAGGTTGCAATTACTGTCATACCAGCCAAAGTCTGTTTGAAGCTTTTGAGAAGCCCCAGAAATAAGGACTCAAGAAGGAAATCCCTGCAGCCTAGTTCACAGAAACTGAAATAATAAATGTGGTTGTTTCAAGACACCAAGTTTTAAGAGATTGGTCTGGGCAGTAATGGATGATAGATATAGGTAGTTATAAAATTCTGAAGAAATTGTACAAGAGACAGAGTTCACGACCCTAGACAAATTTAATATACTTCACTTCAAGATGCAGAATGACTGGTTTTATTTAGGCTTAGGACTTAAACTGGGAATATAGTGAATCATAAGAGAATAGATACAATGGAGTCTACAATATGTCTCAATAGATAAGGCTTGCTTACCACCAAGCATAACAACTGAGTTCGATCCCCAGAAACTATACCATGAAAGGAGACTCCCAAAAGATGTTCTCTGACCAACAAATGAGTACAAAATAAATACGTATTTTTAAAAAGAGTTCAATCGAATAGGATCACAATGAATATGCTTTAAAGAACAATGTGGCCCAGAAGGTAATTTGGAACCACAAGGAGAGCTAATCTTATGATAAATTTGATTCCAAGAACAACAGATGGTCAAATGTGAATGTGGACATTGGTAATATTTATTTATAAATAGTAGGTCAGATTTTGCTTGAAGCTGAGTGGGTCCAGACTTTTTCAGTTATGTGAAAGATTTAATAAAGGATAAAATGAGTTATTTGGGACATAGTTTCAGATTTCCTTATGAATTCTTATATCTATTCCTTCAAAGTAGTGCAGTTTTCAGTCCCTTGTGAAGAAATCCTTTGTGTAATAGATGATGGCTGATACTCCTAACTGATCAATGTGACTGGAGTTAGCGTGAGCCAATTGTTCAGCCACAAATAGGACATCTACCCTTTTTTGGGATAATCCTGAAGAGTTATATTGAAACATTATAAGAATCAAATGTCATGGGAGGCTGGATGAGTATCTTTTGGATATGACAGGATCACTGAACTCATGAATTCTCAGCAGCTATAGCTGACTGGAAAGACTGCACAAACTCAGGCCAAATGACATCTATGCATGGTAGTTAGAGCTCAACAAAGCCACACCATTAAGTCATCATGAGCTATCGATAGTTGATGGCCTCTGGGAGGAGGGGGGAGGGAAGGTCAGTGTGGCTTAAGGATATGGTCTCTGAAAGAGCCAGTGGATGCTCCCATACCCACAAGGATACACAAATAGAATTCAGTGAGTTATTTTTTTAAAAGATGACATCAAGATGGGTTGATGGAGTGATAGGTAGATCTAGAATGAGTTGGTAGAAGAGTTATGGTTGAATCTTAACAAAATGCATTGTATAACATTCTCAAATAATTAATAAATGTAAGTACCTTTAAAAGAAATGAGTTATCTGTTTAGAGCATTAAAATCATATTAACTGGTGTACCTCTCACATCTTTCATATATTGGAACAACTTGAATTAAGTATTATAAAAGCATTGGAGTACTCCAAGCTTTATCCAATTAAGTGATAAAATATATCATCCATATTAGAGACAATAGTAAAATAAATATATTTTTACTGAGTACAAGGTATAATTGCACTAAAGGAAATGCAAGGAAATTGGGAGATAAACAATTCAAGAAAAAGCAACAAAATTAAACTGTATCTTGACTGATTTATAATAATTAAATATCAAAGTCAAAAGAGAAAAGTATTTCTAAAGCTATAGGGCAAATTGCTTAAAAATAAGCCATAAAGGAAAATAAAAACACCCCCTTAAAAGAAAAGTTTAGAAATTACATGGACATTTAACTAGCCGTTGAAGTGGATGGATTATATGTGCTATTTTGCCATCAACTTCAAAATATTTTTAAATAATTCAAAGTTTTATTCCACTTAATCTAACCCTGAAAGTAAATATAAAAATATCTTTAGTGGAAGTACTTTATTATCTTTACCAATCCTTCATCCAATAGAGGTATAATATCCAATATATACAAAGAACTCAATAAGTTAGACTCCAAAGAGTCAAATTACCCTATTGGAAAATGGGGTACAGAGCTAAAGAGGGAATTCTAAACTAAGGCAACTCAAATGACTGTGAAGCACCTAAAGAAATGTTCAACATCCTTAGTTATCAGGGAAATGCAAATCAAAACATCCCTGAGATTCCACCTCACACCAATTGGAATGACTAAGATGAAAAACTCAGAGAACATCAGATGTTGGCAAGGACATGGAGAAAGAGGAACACTCCTCCATTGATAGTAGGAGTGCACATTGGTACAACCACTCTGGAAATCAGTATGGCAGTTCCTCAGAAAATTGGGCGTAATACTACCGGAGGACCCTGTTATACCACTCCTGGCCATATACCCAGAAGATGTTCCAACATGTAATAAGGACACATGCACCACTATGTTCATAGCAGCCTTATTTATAATATCCAGAAGCTGGAAAGAAACAAGGTGTCCTTCAACAGAAGAATAGATACAGAAAATGTGGTATATTTACACAATGGAATACTACTCAGCTATTAAAAGCAATGAATTCATGAAATCCTTAGGCAAATGGATGGACTAGAAAGTGTCATCCTGAGTAAGGTAAACAAATCACAAAAGAACATACATGGTATGCACTCACTGATATATTAACCCAACAGCTCAGAATAAACAAGACACAATTCACAGATCACATGAAGCTCAAGAAGAAGGAAGACCAAAATGTGGGTGCTTTGGTTTTTCTGAGAAAGGGATCAAAATACTCACAGGAGCAATTATAGAGACAATGTGTGTAGCAGAGACTGAAGGAAAGGCAACCCAGAGACTGCCCTACCTAGGGATTCATCCTATAAATAGTCACCAAACCCTGACACTATTGTGGATGTGGAGAAGTGCTTGCTGAAGGGAGCCTGATATGGCTGTCTCCTGAGGGGCCCTGCCAGAACCTTACACATACAGAGCAGCCAACCATTGGACTGAGCGCAGGGTTCCCAATGGAGGAGTTGGAGGGAGGACTGAAGGAGCTGAAGGGGCTTGTAGCCCCATGGGAAGAATGATGATGTTGGCTAACCAGACCCTCCAGGTCTCCCAGGGACTAAGCCATCAATCAACGGGTACACATGGATCCAGCCACATTTGTGGTTGAGGAATACCTTGATGGGCATCAGTAGGAGGAGAGGTCCTTGGTCCTATGAAAGCTCAATAGATGCCCTAGTGTGGAAAAATAAAGGGAGAGGATAAGGTGGGAGTGGGTTGGGTGGAGGGGCATCTTCATGGAGGCAGGGGGAGGGAGGATGACTTAGGGGTTTTCTGGGAGAGGACAAACTGGGAAATGGTATAATATTTGAAATGTAAATGAAGAATATATTCAATAAAAAAGAAAAGAAGAAAAGGAAAGAAAAGAAAAGGAAAGGAAAAAAGAAAAGAAGAGAAGAGAAAAGAAAAGAGAAGAGAAGAGAAGAGAAGAGAAGAAAAGAAAAGAAAAGAAAAGAAAAGAAAAGAAAAGAAAGAAAAGAAAAGAGAAAAGTACTTTATTTATGTGGGTGTGAAGGTGCACGTTTCTATCACTCAAGAGACAGTTTAATTTTAGGCCATCCTGAACTTCCAGATCAAGGTCAGCTTGTATAATGAGACCATAAAGAAGGAGGAGGAGGAGGAGAAGGAAGAGGAGAGGGAGGAGGAAGAAAAGGGAAAGGAAGAAGTATTTGATGTAACGGAATTAAGATAACCAGAAAAATCAAATCCTGAAAGATAAAAGAACAAACAAAAGTTTTTTCTTCATTAGCGAAAAGTGAGTTATTGTTTTAGTATAACAGTAGAAGATAAGGTGTATCTCCAGCTTCACAAAAATCATAACCAGGAGTGTTCTCCAGAATGGGAAGATGAAGACATCACAAATCATTTCACTTCAATTTTCTATCCAGCTGACATAAACTTGCCAATTATTGAAGTTTTGGGGAAGTTTTAGTATTTCCTTGGGAATTTATACATGTCAGGTCATTGCATAACTATGTAAGAGTGTCCACTGAGAAAAATATCAGACAAGTATTTTTCATGCTCAGTCTACTCAAATACTTTCAGGGAAATGAAGTAAATATGAAATTATAATTTAATGAGTATGCATTTTCACATAGATACCATTTAAAATTGAATTAAAATCAATAAGTGTGTCATTGCATTTTCATTAATTTATGTCTGTATTGTTTTGCAATTGGTGACATAAATAACATAAATTTTAGGTGTTCCATACTTAATAATAATACCAGCTCATAATAAACTGATATATTGTTTAAATTTACTTCAAAAATTCAGAATGAATTCTATATTGGGAAGATTTATTAACAGCAATAACTAGTCTACTCAAATCGGAAGAGCTCATCAACTATAAAAATATAGATAAATCATGCAACATAAAATCTTAAAGGCTAGTTCACACTAATCTGATTCCCTAGAAAGATTAATCTATTGTTATATATTAGCATCATCAGAGATTCAAACTCTTGATTCTTGATTCATAAATACCCCCATCACTGATTTTATTTTTAACTCATTTGTGTTGTATCTATGGCAGTATTTTCATTTATAAATGTTTTACATACAATATATTTTGATCATGTTTCCACTCTCCCAAATTCTCTCAGATCTAACTCATCACCCTACCTACTCAATTCTATGTCCTTTCTTTCTTTAAATTATACAGAAGCACAACAGAAAAAACCAGTCAAACAAAACCCAATAAGACAAAAGATGCCAAAGTATTACAAAAAGCCCACCAAAACATCCAATGAACCAACCAAATAAATACACACACATACATACTTACATATATACATATATACATACATACATACATACATACATACATACATAGAAAAAGAAAAGAAAAACTAAACAAAGAGTCCATTTTGTGTTGGCTATTCCTATGAATGGGACCTGCCCTAGAGTGTGGTTGAGATACTACCCTGTGACCCACTGGAGAAAACACATGTCCCTCTTACCAGAACACTACTTTTAAAAATGTTTTCCAGAATCACTATCTTGATTCTATGTTGTGATCATTAAAGTTGCCTGTATTTTATGGGGATGGCCACAGAGCATTGAGGGAGGAGAGAACTCTATGCTTTCCACAAACTTCATAGGACAGAAATAAAGCTATATTTGCAAACAAACAAACAAACAAACAAAAAACAAACAAAACAAACAAACAAAACAATGTGAGACCAAATCACCATTAGCACCAAGTTTTCCTTAACTCAAATCTTTACTGTTTTATTTTGCATTGACTTGAAACTTGGAAGACAAATAAGAATACATCCTGGGTATCACAACTTATGAAGTAAAATAATGAGAGCAAAGGACAGATTTTAACAAAAACTAAGGTCCTAAAAATGTTGTCTTGTCCTTTCCTTCTTTCATGATGGTGAGAACTAACACATGTAAGACAAATGTGTCATGTTACAAAAGCCTTAGGGATGTGAGGGAGAAGGGGTTGAGGATGACACACTCTTGGGTAGTATCCAAGATTGAAGAAAGAAAATCATACAGCAGAATATAAAAGAGTGAAGTATAAACACTTGCCTCACATGGTCCCAAAATGTGTTTTTATTTACATTCATGCACACTCTCATCTAAGGATCGCTTCCTCTTGTGGTATTACATACTTACTCCATATGATCAGGAAATGTGTTTAAAGGCAGGATTTCTCTATGTCCTACTTGAGATGAATACAGGCAGAGCCTTCCAGATGACAGTTATATCAGGCTCCAGTCAGCAAGCACTGAATCTGCCAGTGAGGGACACTCTCGGCCAACCATTGAACTGAGCACAGGGTCTCCAATTTAGGAGCTAGAAAGGACCCAAGGAACTGAAGGGGTTTTCAGCACCATAGGAGGAACAAAATGAGCCACCCAGTACTCCCAGAGCTCCCAGGGACTAAACCATCAACTATTGGGTATACATGAAAGGACCCCATGACTCCAGATGCATAGACAGCAGAGGATGGCCTTGTTGGACATCAAAGGGAGGAGAGGCCCTTGGACCTGAGAAGACTAAATGCCTCAGTATAGGGGAAGCTAGGCCATGGAATCAGAAGAGGGTGGATTGTTGAACAGTTGGAGGGGAAATGGGTTAGGGAACTTTTCAGGGGGGAAACCAGAAAAAGTGACAACATTTGAAATGTAAATAAAGAATATATCTAATAAAAAAGAAGTGAATACAGACTTAATAACCTTTCCACTGTATTCCAATCACTTTTTGGATACAAGTAGGTCAAATAAGCTAAACAAAGTCAAACCATTGCTTCTGCCCACCTGATCCTCCATTCCCAGCCTCATCAGACACCAAGGAGGATCTAAAAAAACTTAGTGTATTTTGTCTCCACTTACCATTCATTCTTAATATGCTTGAGAATCTCGCATGTGCTATATGAGTTCCTCACTAATGGCAAACCATTGAATATGGCTCCAGAAGCTCCTCCCACTGATACATTCTGGGATAGTTCTGCTGATCCCTCAAGGACCATCACTGACTTGTCCCACAGAGAGTCTGAAGAAGGTCACAAATACAAGAGGTTTTCATTTTTTTCCTGGTTGAAGTTTACTCTGTCCTCAACATCTAGGAGGAAAATACTTGTTTTTAAAGCCTGTCATCCTTAATCTTCTGTCCACTAAGGCCACTTGATTCCTCTGCCTCCAGAGAATCAATCCTTTAGTAAAATTAGAATCATCTTTTCTGCCTCCTCTTTGCATTTTAAAGACTCCTTTCCAACCCACATAATGGTAACAGAAATCATTCACGCTCTTGCATAGTTCCAATCTCATCTGTTGACTTTAGGCCAATGCCTGAGAGTCATTTGGCTTCTCCTTTCTCACCCACTCTCAACTCTAAATTATTTGTTCTGAACAGTGACTCATCTCTATTTGTAAATGTATACATTTTCTTGATTAGCAAAATTGATGACAAACAGCAAATGATATTAAATGCTGTAAAAAAGATACTATGTATTATAATATAATATAAACTTTTAATAAAAAAAACAAGTGTCTAATGCAATATATTATTAAGTTCGATCTTTTGCAAATAGCCCTAGACCTAAGCCAGTACATGGACTTGGTTGGGGTAGATCAGCATTTCACTAATATAGAATGCATAAACTCCTAAGCAGATTGCATAACTGGGAAAATTGGTGATCAATGTATTTTCATAATGAGAAGAATGTACATTGAAAGTACTTAAAATTGTGACCCAAAAAGGCTGGAGATATGGCTCAATGGTTAAAAGCCCTTGCTCTTCTTCCAAAGGATCAGGGGTCGAGTCTCAGCTCCTACAAGGCATCACACAAACATCTGTAACTCTATTTCTCAAAGACTTGACACCATCTTCTGTACAACAGGGGCACCAAACACACATAGATATACATGAAAGCAAAACACTCATATATATAAGGTATATTTTTCATGTGCAAACAGCATACCTTCGTACTAATGAATGTAGGAACATCAGTTATTTATGAGTTCATATTTAAAGAAAAGTTGTTTCATAATCGGCTATCAGCTACATTATTACTATTATTACTATTATTATTATTATTATTATTATTACTAGTCAGTAATGTGGCTATCATCCTTGCTTCATGTTACTGATCCATTGACATGAATCTACAAACCCAGCAGCAATTCTTTTATTTTACTTATTAGTGTTTATGCATGCATTTTTGTGATTGTATTATGCATATACATAAATGTAGGCATGTATATCCCATAGCATACATCTGTGGGGGTCATAGGACAACCTTGAGGGTCAGTTCTCTCCCTTGACTCTGAGTTCCAAGAATTGAACTCCCAATTGTCAGACTTGTGTTGAAATCACTCTTTCTCAGTCATCTTGCCAGTCCCTAACCCAGCATCTTTGGAGATCACTCAAAAGCTGTTTCAAATGCCAACAAGCAATCATATACAGATTGAGATTTACCTATCCTATAGGTAAGGTTCTTTCTGTAAGAGCTGGAATGGAAGACTTAATGACAGTCAGTTCATTTTAGGAAATAAAACCAAAACTAAAACAAAAGCCCAAACCATATTTAAAAAGGAAGGAAAGAAATATAACACATTGTTGATAATGAAAATCTGAGAACAATTCTAACATAGCCTACAAGAAAGCGGAGAGTGTCACAGGATACTAAGTGCTAGGTACTCCTTCATATATTTTGCAGGTAGTAAATCATGAATTCTTTCAAAGAAATACAATAAAGATACCATTTTGTCTGTATTTTCCAGAAATGGAGCTACCTTCTCAATGTCCCTCAGAAAAAGTTGAAGACATGGGCACTAGGCCAGAACGGGTATGCTGCAATATTGGTTCTGCTTTTATGAAGACCATGTGGGTTAATATTTATAAATATGCCTAAGATATTGCATGGCAAATAATAATGATAATAATTGCTACATAAATGTATAATAAGTAAAGAATGCAACGAGGCATATAAAAATATGAAGCCAGGCAGTCTGACTCCACATGTATGCTTTAATCATTACAGCTGTGTTGTAATATGAGAAAATAGCAGCTGCTACTGTGAAAAGAGAACTGCCTGTGTCTGGAGCTGTGTATTATACAAGGGGCTACTTTGCACAACTCCAGAGGTTGAGGGTTATATTCTGCATGGAAAGCATCCCACAGGACACAGCACCATAATAGTGGCCCCTAGATCTATGCAGTGTGCCAATCTGGGGCTGCAATAAAGTAATAAGGTTTTTTTCTGTTCACAGTCTGGTTATGGAATCAGATTCCCATGAAGGCTGTGTTGATCGAAGACCCAGTGAACCCTGCTGATTGTAAATGACTCCCCATCACAAGTCACTGCTATTTTGGGACATACAAATATTTAGGCAAACTGAGAAAAGCTAGTTTTATGCAGTCTCAAAGAGTCAAACTAACATAGGCATATTATAAAAATATATGATTATCCTATTCTAAAATTAGCTTTATCCCTTGAGTTTAAACCTATTAATGTGTTCTATGTACACATGCAAATAGGCAGCTATGTACCAGAGGCTAAAAGATCATTGACTTAAGAGTTAATCAAAGATTGAAAAGTTTAGCAATTGTGATTATTGTCGTCTGGTGTGTTTATGGGAGGAAATGGAAAAAAAAACAGCTTGCAAATTCCTGTAGCTTAATAACTTTGAGTTTTGCCTAAGAGTCAGGTCTGCCTTTGACTTAATGAAGCATGAAACTAATATTAATAATTTTTTTCATAATTTATTTATAAAAATATCTTCACCTTTTATTCTGGAAGTGTGAATGTTTCTCCACAAGCCAGATTTCAGTGTCTCACTATGTGACACACAGCCAGTGTTGATGATGACGTTTTCATGTCAAACATCTTTAAATTGTTATCTAGACATTGTTGGTGATTGCTTCTAAAGCTTTGTCTTAATTTGGCTACCAAAATCACATAGGAATCTACATGTCCAGATATTGAGGATTTCTGTCACCAACTGGTTTTTGATTGATCAATAGCCAGTGTGCAATGGCTGGGTAGAGGGACAGAGGCAGGACTATTAGATTCCTGGGTCAAGGGAAAAAGGGAAGAAGGAAAGGATGCCACCCTGAGAGGGACACAGGACTAACCATGCTGTGAAGAAACAGGAGAGTGAGACAGCTAAACTGTAGGTGCAAAGAGAAAGGAGCCCATGGGAGGGCAGACAAGAAGGAAACAGGGCACCAGAGATAAAATATAGAATAAGAAAGTGTTAACTTGAGAATACTAGAGGGGAGTATGTGCAAGCATGTGGAGGTTTGGAAATGCCCAACCACTGAGCTAGTCAAGGCATATCAAATTATAAAGGATGTGAGAGTCTGCGTCTTTTCATTCATTAATCCAGAGAACTATGGTAGGTGGTAAGAAGTGTGATAACCTACTGGGCGCTCAGAGCAAATTAACAATTCACAGCTACAAGACATCATATAACAAAGACTTGACAAGTGGTAATAGGTGCAAAGCATATCTTCTTTAAATCAAAATGTAGTCTAGAGAAATAATGTAAGTGAAGAAAACGTCTTTTTAATTATTCAATGTACATTTTCTTTGAAAAAGTCAGTATATTTGTTCATTCTCCCTCCTGATGGTATATATACTCAAGAAAATAATTTTTTAAATCTTTTTAAGCGTTACTTTTACAAATTAGAAAAATGGTAAAGCATTACTGAGAAGGTATCATAACCACTCAATTATTTAAGTACCATGTTGCTAGAAGCAGATACCTTTAAAAAACCTATTCTACAAAGATCAACCCACAAAGACAGGCAGTAAAAATAGCACAATATTAACAATAAAAGTAATTTCTCAAGTTAATTCTTTCACAGTTCAAAGAAATGGACCATTTGGTTAAATACAGAGGTCTGGATAATGTCAGATTTGATGTCTGTTTATGGTATGGATTCCCAGCTGGGGCAGTCTCTGGATGACCTTTCCTTCAGTTTCTGCTCCATACTTCCCCCCATATTTCCTTTAGACAGGAGCCATTGTACTGGCTGGTTTTGTCTGTCAACTTGACACAGGCTGGAGTTATCACAGGAGAAAGGAGCTTCAGTAGAGGAAATACCTCCATGAGATCCAGCTTTAAGGCATTTTCTCAAGTATTGATCAAGGTGGGGGGAGGGGAGGACCCATTGTGTGTGGTGCCATCCCTGGGCTGGTAGTCTTTTGTTTTAAGAAAGCAAACTGAGCAAGGCAGAAAAAGCAAGCCAGTCAGTAACATTTCTCCATGGCCTCTGCATCAGCAACTGCTTCCTGACCTGCTTGAGTTTCAGTCCTGACTTCCTTTGGTGATGAACAACAGTGTGGAAGTATAAGCTCAATAAACCCTTTCCTCCCCAACTTGCTTCTTGGTCATGATGTTTGTGCAGGAATAGAAACCCTGGCTAAGACAGCCATTCTCAGTTAAAGATTTGGAGATGAGTGGGTGGCCTGCTCCCTTAACCAGGGGGCTTGCCTAACCTCTAGATATGGGCTCTACAGGTTCTCCTAGCCCTTTGTTGGGCATCTCAGCTAGCAGCAATATAGGCAGCTGCCCATCCATCTGTCTGCAAACACAAGACAGTAGAGTACGTGGACAGTATCTGCCAGATTTCATTCTGGGTTGTGTAGAGACGAATCATTTTTCCATTTTCCAATTCTATGGAGAAAAGATATTCAGTTTCCACAGCTCATTAATTATAATGCATTTTTCCAAGACAGAAAGAAAACTAAATATTATTTATTTAACATCAAGTTAATATGTCTTTTCTTTCTTTTTTATTGGATATATTCTATATTTACAATTCATTTTCTTTTTTCTGGTTCTCCCACCCCCCAAAGATTCCACATGCCCTTTTCCCTCCCCCTGCTCCCTCATCCACCCCTTCCCACTTCCCTGTTCTTGTATTCCCCTACACTGATGCTTTGATCATTTCCAGCACCAGTGTCCACTCCTTTCTTCTTGTCAGACATCATTTGGTATATGAATTGTGTCTTTGGTGTTCCAAGATTCTAGGCTAATATCCACTTATCAGTGACTGCATACCATGGGTATTCTTTTGAGACTGGGTTACCTCACCGGGGAAGACCCTTGAGGACATTGGCTCAGGGGGAAAATTCCTGAACAGAACACCAATTGCTTATGCTCTAAGAGCAAGAATAGACAAATGGGACCTCATAAAATTACAAAGTTTCTGTAAGGCAAAAGACACTGTCAAAAGGATAAATCGGCAACCAACAAATTGGGAAAAGATCTTCACCAACACCACATCCGACAGAGGCTAATATCCAATGTATACAAAGAACTCAAAAAGTTAGACCTCAGAAAACCAAATAACCCTATCCAAAAATGGGGTACAGAGCTAAACAAAGACTTTTCACCTGAAGAAATTCAGATGGCTGAGAAACACCTTAAAAAATGTTCAACATCACTAGTCATTAGAGAAATGCAAATCAAAACAACCCTGAGGTTTCACCTCACACCAGTCAGAATGGCTAAGATTAAAAACTCAGGAGACATCAGGTGTTGGCGAGGGTGTGGAGAAAGAGGAACACTCCTCCACTGCTGGTGGGACTACAAGCTGGTACAACCACTCTGGAAATCAGTCTGGCGGTTCCTCAGAAAAATGGACATGATACTTCCGGAGGACCCAGCCATACCACTCTTGGGAATATACCCAGAAGATTCCCCAGCATGCAATAAGGATACATGCTCCACTATGTTCATAGCAGACTTATATTTAATAGCCAGAAGCTGGAAAGAACCCAGATGTCCCTCAACGGAGGAATGGATACAAAAAATGTGGTATATGTACACAATAGAATACTATTCAGCCATTAGAAACAATGAATTCATGAAATTCTTAGAGAAATGAATGGAGCTGGAGAACATCATACTAAGTGAGGTAACCCAGTCTCACAAGAATACCCATGGTATGTCTTTTCTTTATACCACCTAATCTCTCAGGATAAACCGCTCAGACACTGTCTATACCTACAGCCAATTAAAAGACTTTATTCCAGCCTGCTGAGACTACACGAGATTATTTGGCACTATTGTGTATTTGGGAACAAGTGTAACTCACATTAGCTTTTATTCATCAAATACCATATATGATAGATACTATCATTAGTTCTAACTGAAGGAGCAAACAATATCAATATGAGTACCTACTGAAGTTACGTCAGATTCAAACACAAGGTCCTACATGATGTATAAATATATTTGAAGGGAACTAAAAAAAAATCAATTACTATTGAAATGAAGTATTGGATAAAAGGGTGAGCTTTAGTTATTCTGTTTCAGCTTAATAAAGTGATTATATTTTCTCAACTTTACACAGCCAGTACTGTGCAATTAATTATAGTTGTAGGAAATATTCAAAGCTCATTTCTTGATTTAATAAAACTGACAATTATACACATACTTGCAACTTCTTACTGCTCTTGATTCTATGTATGAGAGACATCACTGTGTGCTAAAGCATACTTCTTCCTGATTCTGTATTATTTTGCAATGGATCAGGAGCTTAAAGGCAACCATTACAAAAATATTTAGGCCATGGTAATTGATGAACACCACATGTAAAGGCTTAAACAATAAAGTTTATTAAGTCTCTACAGTTAGAGGAGTGATAGAAAAAGCATTCATAGAGAATAGTGGACAAAGGAAATCAGGACTGCATCTGCCACATAATGGCACAAAGAATTGTGGATATATTCTATCACTATCTGAAAATTATAATCCAGTTCCAGAAAGAAGTTGGATGTATTCTTGGCAATTGATTAAAAATACATTGTGCAACATCATAGTTTAGTTTATCTTTTTTAATGAACATATTACATAGAAACATTCATTAATTTTAACTGTACAAATCCATGAACATAAAATTAGGGGAAAAATACAAAGTGTGTTTTGGGAGAAGAAACTGACTGGGTAAATGCAATTTAATAAAATGTATTTCATGATTAAGTGTAATTCATGTGCTACTCATCTTTAATATGATTAAAATTTATAATATATTCAAGTATATGATTATACACTTTTCATTTTGTAGCCTTAGAAGATGCTGGCCACTTGCCAATTACACAATAGAATCCTGCTTTAAAGTAGGCACCTGTGTCATAGTTGTGTTGACATTTGATCATTTATGAAAACATCATCCACAGATAGAGATGGTAGATTAAGTAGCTGTTATAACTAAATGCCCCTTTTCAGTAACAAAGTTTTTATGGTATTGGTATTTTTGGAACTGTTCATTCATCAAGCTGATGAGCCATCAGGTTTCACAGACTTTCTTAGTTGACATCCTCATTATTTTCATATTCATTCAATTAGTTGAAGGAACTCAAACTGGACAAAAATTACTATTTCTTCCCACTACTTAAATTGTACCATTGAACAATTTCTTTAACATTTAGGAATCAAATTTTTCATCTTTAAAGATGAGTTTACTCACCATATTTAAACGAAATGAAGAATAAAAGTTACAAATAATGTGATACTTCAGGTCTGAACAATGAACTTTTGACTCTAATAATAATAATCTTTGATTTCTCACCAAGAGAGAATCAGCACAAACTACAAAGCAGAGAAACACTAGAGGAGTGTTTTCAGCTAAAGTAGAATTCTTTCATTACATTAACTTGAAACTAGGATTTCCCAGAAAGTGTATCTGGCATCTAAATATCAAGATTATGTAAAAAAATGTGACAAATAATTTTCCATTTTTACAATAATTTGCTTTCATTCACAGGATAATAGTTTTTAAGACAACATACATTAATTCCATGTAGCACAATTCAGATTTTTCACAATTTTCTCGTTTCTGGGGTTCCAGAAAAGACATGACACTAAGGAAAAAGGAGAGGAAAAGTTTGAAACAGTGTCTAAAATTATAAAAGGACAATATATAATGTATGTATGTATGTATGTATGTATGCATGCACTGAAACAGTAAGCCCCATTAATTATATGTATTAATCACATATATTACTATCATTAAATTAAAATGCATATAATTATTACATTAGTGGAGACTGAGATTTTTTTTTCAGGTGATTACACGTCTGTCACCTTCTGTAAATACACCAAAATTATAGGGCCAGCTGGGTTTTTATATTTTCTTTGTTTTAATTTTTGAGCTTTCTTTCTTCCTTATTTATTTAGAAGCAGAAAACTATTTATTCAATGTGGCCACACAAAGAAGAAACACAAACAGACCTAGTGATCCCCCTATCCAACCCCACTCTATTCTTGGAGTGCTGAATTGACATTGAAGTGTAAACAGAGACTTAAAAAGATATGCATGTCTAAGCATACCCTTCATGGTATGATTATTGTGTGATTTCTCCCATGATTGACAGGTCATTGTGTATTGCAATTCCTTCCACCATTAACATGATTATGTAGTGTGATTCCTCCCACCACTGAGATCACTGTGTAGTGTGATTCTGCTCACCATTGGCAGGTCATTGTGCAGTGTGATTCTTCCTACCATTCACAGATCTTATCTAGGCTTCGGTCTCATCCTGAAGTGTAGCCTGAGAAGTTGCTAGAACTATTTTAAATCTCTTTTGAGAAGACAAGTGACTCCTCTAGCAAACAACTTTTCCTTCTCCTAGCATGAGATTCCCAAAGAATTTCTATTTGGTCGGGGACCATTGTTTCAATAGTCTGATATTAAGACAGAAAGACGCAAGTGTCTGTTTAAAATTTCTTCATTCCTGTTAGTCCATTTATAATTTCACACATTATGTTTTAACACTGAACACTAGGGTGCAATCTGTTGATATCTGAAAGAAATATAATAAAAAAATTATAAGTATTAACAAGGATAGAACACATGTAGGTAGTGACAGCCATATATAAGAGATATTTTTCATAACTTCTTCCTGTTTAGTTACCTTTGGAAGGGCTGACACAAGAAACTCCAACTTGGCAGTTTGAGACAAGAACCCATAAGTAAACTATGCACACTACTTGGGAGGAAAGTCATCTATGGTCCTTCTCAGTTGAGAACTGAGAAAACTGCAATAACATCCGAACTGGCAAGATATGACCACTGGTATAATATAGGCAGGAATGCTCTGGGATTAATCACATACCTCCTGATTGGATTTATGACCTACAACTGTTCAAGATACAAAGAATAGGAGACTTTGGAGTGCTCAACCCTAAACTGGACATCTTTCTTGTACCTCCTCTCCTCAAGGCTCTGGAATTAGTTCAGAAAAAGTGGCCTTAGCTACCCAGGTGCTGGGTTCAATGGCAAGTGTGATCTTACCCAATGTGATATTATTTCATCTCTGACAATGCCCTCCTGTCTTTGGACAATATGTTCTGTTGACCTTCAGGGGCAGTTTTTTAAAGATATCCATCAGAGAAAAAATAATTTCTTTCTCATTTGCTTTCTTACATTTTCCACATCTTAACTATAGACACCATATACAGTATTATATTCGTTTCTGAGAATACAAATAATTTTTCTGTCAAGAATACTATTACCTAGTGAAGGAGTAAAAATGAATGCAACATATCAAATGCTTCAATAGATGAACATGCAATGTGGTCTAGGATCCCACAGTGGTACATAGAACTTTGTATAAGGTATATTACATGCTGATTGTAAGATGTAAAATGTTTCCCCCTCCATACCTGATCCTTTTCCATTTCCCCTACCCCTACCATCTGGGCCGGGTAAATGAATGGGAATATGCAGCCTCTGGGAGTGGAAGGTTGGGGCATTCTCTAAAATGTATCAGAGCCCTAGGAGGTGAGAGACTCTAAGGACTCAATGAAGGTGACCTTAGCCAAAATGCCCATCAGTGGGAGAGGGAACCCAAAGAGCACACCTTCAGCAGATAGACAGGTCCTTAAGTGGAGGGATGGTGTTACCAACGCACAGTCAAAATTTCTGACCCAGAATTGTTCCTGCCTAAAAAAACTGCAGGGACTAAAGGAAAGGCTGTCCAGTGACAGGCTCAACTTGAGATCCATCTCCAGGGGGTAGGGCACCAAGGCCCGACACTATTACTGGTGCTGTGATGTGCTTACAGATGAGAGCTTGACATGCCTGTCCTCTTAGAGGCCCTACCAACAGCCAACTGAGACAGACACTGAAGAGGTCAGCTCAGAAACTTAGGAAAATTCTTTGAGACCCCTCCCATCCAGAAAGAGAACGGTCATTAAGAACATAGGCACCCCTCCCCTCCAGAAGGGAAGGGCTAATTACAGGGAGGACCACCAACCAGCTGTGGCCACCTATGGGTAGGTGATGCCCAGAGCTCATAGACACATTTAGTGATTGTTGGCCACCTACCTCATTCCCTAAAGATAGTGTGACTATTCTACCAATCACATTGTGCCTAATGGCTGCTATGTTGAGAACTGTATAAAGGCTTGAGAAACTGGCTCCAGTGGTCATTCTTTTTCTCTCCATGTGCAGGTCAATCCCAATATGTTGGAACAATAAATTCCTCTTGCTTTCTGCATTAATTTTGGACTCCATATTGTTCACTCAGGGGGTTGCCAGGAAGCTAAAGCTCACCAGAGTCTTACAAGACAGATACTTACAGCCAACCATTGGACTAAAGTCAGGGACATTGTGGTTGAATTAGGGAAAGGCTTGAAGAAGCTGAAGGGGAGGGCAACCCCATAGGAAGACCAGTATTCTCAACTAACCCAGGCCCTTGGGAGCTCCCATAGACAGAGCCACTGACCAGGCAGCATAAGGGCTAATCTGAGGCCCCAGGCACATATGTTGCATAGAACTTGCTTCAGTAGGCAAGGGTGCACTTAATCCTCAAAATACTTGAGGTTCCAGAAAGAGGGATGACTGTTTGGGTAGGAAAGCATCCTCTCAGAGGCAAGGGGGAGGAGGAATGGGATGAACAGCTGTGGGAGGGGGGACCAGGACGGGGCAATGGCTGGAATGCAAATAAATAAAATAATAAAAAAAAATCTAAAAGTAAAATGATTTTTAAATCTAACATTTCTCTCCACTTTTATTTTTTTATTGGATTTTTTTTTTATTTACATTTCAAATGTTTCCCCATTTCCAGGTTGCTCCTTTGGAAACATCCCTATCCCATCCCTCTCCCACTTCCTCTATGATGGTATTCTCCCACCCACCCACCTACTCCTGTCTTCCTCAACTGGCATTCCCCTATACTGGGGCACCAAGCACCCTCAGGCTCAAGGGCCTCTCCTTCCACTGATGTCCAATAAGGCCATACTCTGCTACATATGTGGGTGGAGCTATGGGTCCTTCCATGTGTACTCTTCGATTGGTGTTTTAGTCCCTGGGAGTTCTGGGGGATCTGGTTGATTGATATGGTTGCTCCCTCCATGGAGATGCAGACCCCCTCAGCTTCTTCAGGCCCTTCTCCAACTTCTCCATCAGGGACCCTGCTCTCAGTCCAATGATTGGCTGAGAGCATCTGCCTCTGTATTTGTCAGGATCTGACAGAGCCTCTCAGGAGACAGCCATATCAGGTTCCTATCAGCAAGCACTTCCTGGCATCCACAATAGCATCCAGGTTTGGTGACTGCATATGGGATTGATTCCCAGCTGGAGCAATCTAGAAGGATTAGCTATACCTCTTTAAATATGCTGTGTCTGCTACAATAAAATCACTTAAACATAAATTAGCAAAACATGAGAATTTTCTTCTCATTTTGGGACTTGCTATCCAGCACCAGCACCTAAATCATTGAATTGCGTAGCTGTTTATGGAAAATAAGTGAATCCCCTGAGATAAGAGTTGACAATAACCTAAACAACCCTTAATTACTTGTGCCATTAGTTGATTTATCTCACTGTCAAAAACATTTTCTTTGAGTGTGAACTTCTGTTTGACAACAAATAGAGCTGTTTCCATCTTGTGTCTATGCCTATGAAGATCAAGAACAAGTGAGGAGAATGTCTCCATATAAAAAGTTTTTTTTTAATTCAAAGCAATTATTAAGGAATCTCCTTTCTGAAACTGACAATGGCATCTCCATTCTATTCCCTCATCCTTTCAATCATTTTTAAAGCACTTTAGTTTTTTTCACAGCTCTGAAATGCATGGTATCACTTTAGGCAAAATATTTGAAGAATCTTACTCTTAAAAAGCCATTTTAAAAAAACATGCTATTTTATAAAGAAAGATAACATTTCTACTTTCTGGAACTTGTTAAAGTATATACAATTTTTACGTAAAATATTATTTTTAAGTGCACATATTTATTTTTGAGAATCTTATACATGCATATGTTTTGATCAAATTCACCTTCCATTTCCTCCCTTCTGATTCTTTCACTTTCTCTCATAAAGTTCATGTGTTCTTTATTTAAACCTACAAAGTCAACTTTATACTGCATGTGTATGTATGGATATGGAACCATCTATGGGAGCATGGGTAAGCTATCAGGGGTGGTTATCTCTGAGGAGAACTGACTGTCTCCCCTATCAGGCACCATTTGTCAATAGCACCTTAGCTCATGGCATAATAACACCAAATCATGTTAAGATTTTTAGCTGGCTTGATCTTGTGCAGGCATTGTACATGTTGTCATAGCTATTGTGAATTCATGAATATGACAGATCTGTGCACTTTGGCTCTTATTATATGTTTTTCTATCCCAACCTCCTCAGTGATCCCTGATCCTTGAGGGAAGAAGATGGGATATAGATGTCCCATTTAGATCTGAGCATTCCAAAGTCTCTTAGTCTCTGTTTGGCAGTCATTGGCTTTAAATGTAATTCAAAAGTGGATGGCTGTTCCCATTGGTCAACTAGAAACTGCCTACATTCTGGAACCAGGTTCCTTAGAGTTCTCTCATCCCTCATCCTAACTTCAATTATTCAGTGGCTCCACCATTACTAACAACCAGTACCATACATTTCCACAGTCCCAGGATTTTCTCCATGTGAATGCTCCATACCCAGTATAAGCCCATCATAGCCTGACCTGTCTCCATCTTTGCTCCAGAGACAGCCATTTTAGTATATCCTGCTGGCCCCCAGTAAATTCTCTCCACAGTAAATCTCAGATTGGTTGTATGCAGTGATTTTTGTAGTATTGCTTTGGGCCCCAATTAAAAAAATACTCTTTCATTGCAAGCCCTTCCCTGCCATTAATATGCCAGTGGGCATATTTTGCCAGGATAGCTGTTACTATATCTCTTGAGGTTCCCAGACAGGTAAGACTTTTGATGATGTTCCTCCCAAGTAAATATATATCCTCTTCTAATACCACATTCTAATATCATATCATAATACCAATTCTAATATCCTCTTCTAATACCTGTAAGCAAGCTGACAGGGTAGAAGCTTCTGGTCAGCACCCACTTGATTTCTTTTCTTTTTTTTTTTTATAGAAGAAAGAGTTTATTAGGGTTTATAGTTCAAAATAGTTGGGGTCCATAATGATGGGGACAACAAGGCAGCAGTTGGTAGACATGGAGGCTGGAGCTTAAAGCTGGAAGCTCAGAGCTCATATCTCAGACCACAAGCACGAAGCAAAGAGAGCAAACTAGAAATAATACATTATTTTTAAAACTTCAAAAACCTGCCCCAGTGACACACTTTTTCCAATAAGGTCACACCTCCTAAACTTACACAAATGATACCATCAACTGGGACCAAATATTTAAACTTGAGCATATAAAAGACATGGTCATTCAGATCACCACATTCCACACCCTGCTCTCCCATAGGTTCATGGTTCTATCATAGTGGAAGATGCATTTATTCACTGTCTTTCAGGATCAACACTGTTTAGAAGTCTAAACTCTTTTCTGAAACTCAAGGCAATCTCTTACTCGTAAGTCTCTATAGAAGCAAATATTCTTCCAGCATCCAATGGCACAGAATATTCGTCACCATTCCAAATGGGAAGAATGGGAGCACAATGAGGAAATAATTAATCTAAGAAGGACTGAGAGCCACCAGGACTAATAACAAATTCTACAACTCCATATCTGGTGCCAAATGGCTCAGATGACTTGATACTTTATCTTTGCTGCCTGTAACATACTATTTTCCCTCGGTTTCATCCCACTCCCTGTCTACAGCTCTCCTTGGCAGATATCACATGTCTCTGGCATCTCAAGCATCTTGAGGTCTGCAGTGTAGCTCAGGTTTTATGCAATAGCCTCCCAGGGCTTCCCTGCCACATGTTTCCTGGCTGTAGGGCAGGCCTCTCCTTCTCTCACCACAAACCCTGAATGAAGCCTTAAGATTTCTGATGTACTCTTTCTCTTCAAACTGTATATTCTATATTTCTTTGTACCGCACTCGGTCTTTTTCACTGTAGACTTATGTAATACTAATCAATAATAGCAGCGCCATAGATTCAATATGTTGCCTTGAAGTTTCCTCTGCCAAAATAATTAACTTTTTGATTTAGCCTTCGGCAAGTTCTTAGGACAAAGGCAGAAGGTAGCCAATTCTTTGTCAAGCTCTCACAGAAATATCATCTAGCCCAGTTGTTAATATTCTCCCCCATCCTGAGCTTCCACAGTTCATGTGACCCTCAGCACTAATCCCTTATAAGCTCCCATAAGATAGGTCATCAAGCCCTGCTCATAACATCTAACCACTTTCCTACCCCTAAGTCTTAGCATTGTCCATATTCCTCACATACAGAGTGATAGATCTGTCATGGCAATAGCCCATTCTCTGGTACCAACTTCTGTCTTAGTTACTCTTCTACTGTTATGTAAAAGCAAGGCAACTGTACTGCCTGGTTTTGTGTCAACTTGACACAGGCTGGAGTTATCACAGAGAAAGAGCATCAGTTGGGGAAGTGCCCCCATGAGATCCAGCTGTGGAGCATTTTCTTAATTGGTGATCAAGGTGGGAGGGCCCCTTGTGGGTGGTATCATCTCTGGGGTGCTAGTGTTGGGTTCTATAAGAGAGCAGGCTGAGCAAGCCAGGGGAAGCAAGCCAGTAAGTATCATCCCTCCATGGCCTCTGCATCAGCTCCTGCTTCCTGACCTGCTTGAGTTCCAGTCCTGACGTCCTTTGGTGATCTAAAGCAGTATTGAAGTGTAAGCTGAATAAACCCTTTCCTCTTGCTTCTTGGTCATGATGCTTATGCAGGAATAGAAACCTTGCTAAGACAGTAACTTACAGAAGAAACTATTTATTTGGACTTATGGTTCCAGATGGATAAGAGTTTATCCTGTCTGGGAATTGTGGCAGCAGGTAGAAGGAACAGCTAAGAAGTGAGAGCTCACATCTTGAACTACAAGCACAAATGGTGAATGAACTAGGAGTGGTGTTGGTTTTAAACCTCAAAGCCTGTCTACCTGTGACTTACATCATCTAGAAAGACCAAGGCTTCCTAAACCAACTCGAATAGTGGCACATCTAAGCCTACAGGGGGCGTTTTCACTCAAACCACCACAGCCACCAAAAGAAAACTAAGCCATTGGATTTGACTTACTGGGCACTATGTGTGGGCAGGATGGTGGTTGGAATTAGAATGGCTCCCATAGGCTCATAGATTTGGATATTTGCTCAACAGGGCCACTTGATTTCTTTATGTCCTGAAACAACTCTGTGTCTTCAGCTTTATCAATGTTCTATCAGGTTTTATAGGGTAACCAGAGCAATATCAATAGCATATAACATATGGGGACTTCTCTAGGACCCTGTGGATCAACAACATAAAAGAGGTAACATACCTTCCACTGAGATTTTCGTTTGACACTCAATGGTGTCTGAGAAAAGAATTGTTCTTACGCTGCTAGAGTAACAGGTAACCCCACTTAAACTCCTCTCATATGTACGTGAATTCCAGAAAGTGTCTACAGTAATGATTCCAAATGTCTTTTTCAGATGTATGTAGTTTGCAATATCCCCACCTCATTTAACCCTTCCTGTTATATTAATCCTCTTTTCCTCCTCATACCATACCATCTGTGATCTATTGCTCTTTGCTTGAAATCCTACTTCTACAGCTGCTTACTAATTTCCAGATTTCTATGGTTACTCTAACTTAAGTCTGGTTTAAAACTAGCAAACATATGACAAGGAAGGTGCATGTTTGTCTTTCTGGGTTTTAATTACCTTGTTTAGAATTAATATTTCCAGATCCATCAATTTACTTGAAATTTTCAGAATCTTATTGTTCTTAACAGCTGAATAATAATATCTTATTGTGTGGGCCACATCAGCTGATGCTTATCTGGGCTATTTCCATTTTCTGGTTATTTTGAATAAAGCAGCAATGAACATGGGTGAGCAAATATCTGCATAATAAGAAGTAACTACATTGGAAATATGCCATGAAGTGTTGTGGTTGTATCATGTGGTGTGGTGGTTTGAATAGGTCTGATCACCATAGATTCCTATGTTTGAATCCTTGGCCCATAGGGAGTAGCACTAATACAAGCAGTGGCTGTGGAGTAGGTGTGGCCTTGGTGGAGGAAGGGTATCACTATGGGGATAGGATTTGAAGTCTCTTGTTATGCTCAAGCTCTGCCTACTGTGGGACAGTCTTCTTCTGATGCCTTCAGATTAAGATGTACAACTCTCAGCTCTTCCAACAGTATGTCTGCCTACATGCTGCCATGCTGATCGCCATAATGATAATGGACTAAAGCTCTGAAATTATAAGCCACCCTCAATTAAATGTTTCTTTCTTATAAGAGTTGCCTTGGTCATGGGGTCTCTTCACAGCAATGGGAATCCTAACTAAGACATAGGTAAAAAAAATATATTTCTAGCTTTTTGACGAATCTCCTCACTGATCTGTAGATTAGTCTGTACCCTGACAAACATCTAGTGGTAACTTCTGTTGCTTGACTGTTTGTTTGTCTTAGCTATTCTTACTTGGGAGAGGTAAAATCTCAAAGAAGTTTTTAATTTGCATTTCCTTGATGAATGAGCATATTAAATCTTTTTAAAAAGCATTTCTTGGTCATTTTTTTCCGCATTGCAATTTGTATTTTCGAGTATGAATAATAAAAATGATTTCAAATGTTAATATAATATTTTATTATGCCAGACATTTTCCCAAATGATTCAGTCATACTCATTCAATCTATAAAATAATAAAAGGCGGAGATAATATATTTCATGTTTACAAATGAGGTACAAAACATATTAAGTCTTGAAATTTTATCTACTGGAGTCAGAATCATAATTTGGCATGAAGAAATGTAGCTGTAGAATCCATGTTATTGGTCATTCTTGAGACTTTGTACTGCACTTGTACTTTTTTTTCTATATTTTTTGTTTACATTCCAAAGGCTTTCCCTTTTCCAGTTCCCCCCACCATACGTCCCATAAGTCCTTTCCCCCCCAACTATTCCCCAATCATCCCCCCCCACACCATTTCTCTGTTCTGGATCTACAAAACAGGATCCAATCTTTTCAGTCCCAGGGTCCTCTCCTTTCTTCATCTTGGGAATCATTTTAATTGCTAATTGTGCCTTGAGTATTTAGGGTTTCTGGGCTCATTAATATCCACTTATCAGTGATTGCATTTCATGTGTATTCTTTTGTGATTGGGTTAACTTGCTTAGGATGATATTTTCCAGATCTAACCATTTACCTACAAATTGCATGAATTCATTATTTTTAATTGCTGAGTAGTATTCCATTGTATAAATATACCACATTTTCTGTATCCATTCCTCCTTTGAGAGATATCTGGGCTCCTTCCAGTTTCTGGCTATTATAATAAACAAGGCTTCTATGAACATAGCGGAGCATGTGTCTATTACGCTGATACCAAAACCACACAAAGATCCAAAAAAGAAAAAGAACTACAGGCTAATTTCTCTTATGAATATCGATGCAAAAATACTAAATAAATTTCTTGCCAACCCAATCCAAGAGCACATCAAAACGATCATTCACCATGATCAAGTAGGCTTCATCCCAGGGAATCAGGGACGGTTCAATATACGGAAATCCATCAAGGTAATCCACTACATAAACAAACTAAAAGAAAAAAAACACATGGTTATCTCATTGGATGCTGAAAAAGCATTTGACAAAATTCAGCATCCTTTCATGCTAAAAGTCTTGGAAAGAGCAGGAATTCAAGGCCCATACCTAAACATAGTAAAAGCAGTTTACATCAGACAGGTAGCCAACATTAAAGGAGAGAAATTTGAAGCAATCCCACTAAAATCAGGGACTAGAATGGAAAGAGCAGGAATTCAAGGCCCATACCTAAACATAGTAAAAGCAATCTATAGCAAACCAATAGCCAACATCAAAATGAATGGAGAGAAAGTGGAAGCAATCCCACTAAAATCTTGGTCATTTTTGTTCCTTCTTTGATAAATTGTCATTTTAGTCCATGGTCCAATTCTTAATTAGGCTATTTTTTTTTCTAGCTGTTTAGGTTTGGGTGTTGTTGTTGTTGATGTTGTTCCTTGTGTTAGACTTCAGTAAGTGTCTATGTCCCAAAATTACAATCTTGGCCCAGCACAAGCTTGACTCTAGAAGGAATCTGGTGGTTAGGTCAAAACCAATATAACTCAGGAAGTTGTGAAATAGTTTCCTTCCACCAAAGGAACTCACTTTCCTTGCCTCTGGCAGAAGGAACAAAGCTCTTCATTGATATTTAACTGTATCAAAGTCCATGTCTGCCACCAGGTTCCCTAAATTGCTATTCACAATTACCCAAAATACATTTCAAAGCTCCCACCTTAGCCTCCTGACTTTTCTACCCTTCCCAAATCCCCTTGAACTGTGCTAGCCTAGGCAGTACTTAATTCCCACTCTATATGACACTGAGGTTTATCCTTCTTTCCACATTATTCTCCCCCATTCTTTCCCTTATTATTCTATTCCTCGCTTTTCCTGCAGATAATGCTGGCTTAGTAGTCTGCTTCTTTTTTCTCTCTGCTCTGGATGCTTCCAGATGCGTCTAGATGTTCACTTTCTCTTTCTTATACACAATGGCTCCAGCGACATATATGGTAGAGGATGGCCTTGTTGGACATAAGTGGGAGGAGTGGCCCTTGGACCAGAGGGGATTCAATGCCCCAGTGTAGGAGAATGCCAGGGTGGGAAGATGGGAGTGGGTGGTTATGTAGAGGAGCACCCTCATAGAGGCAGGGGGAGGGGGATAGGATAGGGGATTCCAAAGAGGAGACCTGGAAAGTGGATAACATTTGAAATGTAAATAAAGAAAATATTCAATTTTAAAAAAATACATAATCATATAAAGAATACAAAAGCAAAAAACAAAAAATGACTTTTAATCATAGGACAACCAATTCTTTTTACATTTCTGTGGAGAATTGAATCAAAGTCTTGATGGTCAATTCACTGAATCACTTCAGAAAGAAAAACAAAATATACTGAAATAAATCTAAGAAAGGGAGAGATGTGTACATTAAAATCTTTAAGAGCATAAAAAAGGAATTGAATATGATACCAGAAGAGAGAAAGCCCTCTCGTAATCATGAATTCATAGAATGAAGGTTGTAAAAATGGCCATACTACCCAAAGTAAACTGCAGATTCAAGATTGAGCAATCAAACCTATTCAAACCACCACACCACATGATACAACCACACCACTACATGGCATACTTCCAATGTAGTTACTTCTTATTATGCAGATATTTGCTCACCCATGTTCATTGCTGCTTTATTCAAAATAACCAGAAAATGGAAATAGCCCAGATAAGCATCAGCTGATGTGGCCCACACAATAAGATATTATTATTCAGCTGTTAAGAACAATAAGATTATGAAAATTTCAAGTAAATTAATGGATCTGGAAATATTCATTCTAAACAAGGTAATTAAAACCCAGAAAGACAAACATGCACCTTCCTTGTCATATGTTTGCTAGTTTTAAACCAGACTTAAGTTAGAGTAAGCATAGAAATCGGGAAATTAGTAAGCAGCTATGGAAGTAGGATTTCAAGCAAAGAGCAATAGATCACAGATGGTATGGTATGAGGAGGAAAAGAGGATTAATATAACAGGAAGAGTTAAATGAGGTGGGGATATTGCCAACTGCAGAAAAGATGGAGACATATTCTAGAATTCCTCTTGTTATAAAATACATAAAGAATACATAAGCTGATAAAATTATGGTAAAATAATGTTACAAAATATAGTTCTGAAGAAACCTTTGTCTCTGTTGGTAATGTTGGTGTTTAATAAGTTTTGAGACAGAATTCTCACTCTGAAACCTATATTGATTCCAAAGCTACAGTTAGCAAGTTTATCTTCCTAAGATATCCATCACCTCAAAAATGACTACTAGAAATATTAAACAAGGTACTGTATCAAATTATAATTACTCTGTAAAGTGATTTTTGAAGTATTGGTATGTATTGGCTTTGACACGACCTAGACTTAACAGTTTGATTTTTGCTAATTATTAGACTGTCTCCAGTGAATTTAACTTTGTGAGTATAAAGTTGTTTGAATAAGAGAAACTGTGAAAAATGATTTAAGACATTACAAACATAGTTAATAAAACATCCCTTCCCCTTTCTATTTATGCATAAACTTTACCTCCTCATAGACATTTTGGACCTCAAATAACAACATACAACAAAAAGAAAATATGATGAAATAATCAAAAAGTTATTGGGAGTATAAGTAAATACTTGAAAATAGTTCTAGTATATAACTATAACAGTACACAAAGTGGGGCTTCAATATGTTTTTAAGATCTCCTGTAAACAAAATAAGTGAGCGGGAAATCTGGAGAATTTCTATTTCCGAAAGCATTGCATAATATCCTTGTTCATTTGTATAACTCTAGCACTGAATTATTTAAGAAAGCACCTTGAATAGTGTTTTTGACAATTCCTAAGTAACAAAATAAAAAATAAAACTAAAAGGCTCAAAGAAACAAAAGGAACACCAAAAATTCACAAGGCGCCAACTTTTGTTACATTAAAGCACAGTTCAATGAACATGTTTACATGAACAAAGGAGCATGGCTTTCTACATTAAAGCACAACACCTTGAATTGACAAGAATAAGCATGCCAAGGCTTGAAAGGCTTGGATAAATTAGTAAGTAAAATTTTACTAAACTCTGATGTTTCTGATCATCCAGCTTTTCACATCCATAATATTTTTGCGAGTAAAAGATAACTATACTATTTTCTTTATCCTTCCAGACACTTTACAAGAGAAGGTTGTTTATTTCAGATCTCTTGCTTTGGAAGTATTCTGTGAGAAACTGCTGGGTCAGCATCTATATATTTGTTCTTACTTAGTATTCGAAAAGATGCCAAAGGCTAAACCTCTCTTTGTCTCTTTAAGTCAGATGCACTTTTACCACAAGCCTTCAGATAATGTCAGCAGGCTTTGGCACACTGTGCCTCCCCTGAGCTAATAAAAGTAGACTCACTTACTTCTCTTCTTTCTAATTAAGCGACTGATTCAGCTTTGGAAAATAAAACCCAAGTCAAGGGAAGACTCTTAGAAAGCAAGTAATTTTTTGTCAACCAATGGTCCAGGCAAACTTGAGTTCTAATTTACAGAAAGCTGCCTACAAAGGCAGCTAAGATGATGCATCAGTCATGTGGCCACAGATTTTTATTAACGTTGAAGTGTCTAGGAAGCTCAATGCAATGTACCAAATGCATTACAATGATGCCAGCTAAGGTAAAAGATTATTCAGTGCCTACATGCCTGACAATCACATGCAGTCTTCTCACTGTCATTACCAGTCCTTTTGTATTGGCTCCAAGAGAGAGAAAATTTAGCACACTTCCATGTTTAAAAAAAAAAATGCTTGTTAGTCCCCCCTCCCACCATCTCTCCCTCATCTCTATCTTCTCACTTTCCTTCTCCCCTTTCTATGTATCCATAACAATACAAGGCAAAAACAGAAGTTAACAGCATTGTGGTTTATTCCTAGTTTATTAAGCAAACATTTGAATATTAAAAATGAGTGTTTGCATTCATATTCCCATATGTGATACCAGCTATATTTTATGTGACATAAAATAGCAATATCCCTCATATGACTAGAAATTTAAAGAAATTATGATTATAACCTTGCTAACAATTCAATTCTATGTTGACAGCAAAAAAAAAAATGCACTTTTTGTTTACTTGTCTATATTTTTTAGCAATTTCTGTTTGTTTTGTTTTAATTGTTTTGGTGTTTCTTGTTGTGTGTTGGTTGTTCTTGTTTGTTTAGTGAATTTTGTTTTTGAGGAATTGAGGAATTTTCTGTCAGAGTCTTTCTTTGTAGCCGCAGCTGGTCTGCACCTTGATGTGTAGACCAATCTTTATTTGGCATCACAGATTTCCTCCGTCCATGACTCTGCTTTTCAAGTGCTAAATCTAAAGGCAGATGTTACTATTCTCAGCCTCAAGAATATACTTCTTCAAAATAGTTATAAACATAGTTATATATAGCAATGTTGTTACTAATGTAATAATACACTCAAATAACTTTAATTATATATTAATATATTTGTGTTTTTAATCAATAACCAGGCTAAATAATTTGTTTTAATTTATTTACATCTCATTACAGTTTTTAAGTTACATTCCTCAAAGTATACTACATTGCATGGTGGTAAAGGGCATTTTATTTATACTGATCTACTTAAACTTTACCTAAACATCTAGTTATTATCCAAAGATGGATGTAGAATATTGTGGAATACTGTTGAGAAAATTCTTATAATACAGCCCATTTTTATATTTACTCAGAAGACATCGCTCATTTTTTTAAAAAATAAAGAAAGTGGTTTCCTAAAAATCCAACAACTGGTGTTTGCAACTTCCTGTTTGTGCCGAATAAGGAGAAAATATTTCCTGCCACGTGAAATGCATGTCATCCAAGTTCTTGTTGGCTAGCATCTCATCACTTTTCTCTGCATATCAAGTTATTGTTTAAACATGTGAGACAAATTCTTGCCTCTGAGACTTTCACTTATTTCTTCTTCAAAGAAGTCTTTGTCCGGCTATTAGTATGTTTCTCTCCATCCTGTTTTCTTCCAAGGGAATTATTACCTAGTCATCTTAAATTTTCCTATCCAAACACCTGACTGTTGCTCCTGTGTGTTTTTATACCATTAAAATGGTGGCACAACAATACATTCACTAAATGATCATATATCTTATTATTTACCTCTCCTTGTGCAATCTCTTAATTACTGTGCATGAACTAAACATATTATAAATAAATTTTAATAATTTCAATGGCAGCCAATTCTCTGCTTAAGAGCAAACAGTTGTGAAAAAGAAACAATGGCATATCTCAATTAAACATGACTATGTAACAGCTTTTTTTCATTGTCACAATCATTGTATGTCCTATTTTTTTCTATGAATTACAATGATTGAAGCATAGAGATTTCAATAAATTAATCAATTTTGTCTTTAATATATGAAAATGCTATATATGCTAGTTATAGTGTAGTTGTAACAATGTTGTATATGTTAGTGGAGAATATATGCAAGATGTGAAATTAAGACTTTTTTGAAGTTTTTAACCATTTGTTTTAGATATTTGCTTTATTTACATTTCAAATGGTATCCCCTTTGCGTGTTACTCCTCCTAAAATCCCCTATCTCATCCCCCATCTCCCTCTTCATCCTCCTCTCCAAATTCCTGACTTGCATTTCCCTATTCTAGAGAATCAAGCCTTCACGGCATCAATGGTCTCTCCTCTCATTGATGTCTGAAATGGCCATCTTCTGGTACATATGTAACTGGAGCCATGGGTCTCTCCATGTGTACTCTTTGGTTGGTGGTATAGTCCCTGGAAGCTATGGGGGTACTGGTTGGTACATTTTATTGTTCCTCCTACAGGGCTGCAAACCTCTTCAGCTCCTTGGGGTCTTTGCCTAGATGCTCCATTGGTTGGCTGTGAGCCATGGGTATTTTAATCCACTTTCCAATAAGGATCAAAGTATCCATACTTTGATCTTCCTTCTTCTTGAACTTCACGTGGTCTGTGAGTTGTATCTTGGGTGTTCCAAGATTTTGGGCTAAATCCACTTATCAGTGAATGCATACCATGTATGTCCTTTTGTGATTGGGTTACCTCACTCTGGATGATATTTTCTAGCTCCATCCATTTGCCTAAGAATTTCATGAATTCATTGTTTTCAATAGCTGAATAGTACTACATTGTGCAAATGAACCACATTTTCTGCATCTACTACTCTGTTGAGGGACATCTGGGTTCTTTCCAGCTTCTGCCTATTATAAATCGGGCTGCTATGAACATGGTGGAGCATTTGTCCTTATTACATGTTGGAGCATCTTCTGGGTATATTCCCAGGAGTAATACAGCTGGGTATTCAGGTAGTGCTACGTCCAATTATCTCAGGAACTGCCAAACTGTCTTTCAGAGTTTTTACCAGCTTCCAATCCCACCAGTAATGGAGGACTATTCCTCTTTCTCCACATCCTCTCCAGAATTTGATGTCCCCTGAGTTTTTGATCTTGGTCATTCTGTCTGGAGTGAGGTGGAATTTCAGGGTTGTTTTGATTTGCATTTCCCTAATGACTAAGGATGTTGAACATTTCTTTAGGTGTTTCTCAGCAATCCAGTATTTCTTAGTTGAGAATTCCCTGTTTATCTCTGTACCCCATTTTTAATAGGGTTATTTATTTCTCTGGAGTCTAACTTCTTGACTTCTTTGTATATATTGGAATTAGCAGTCTATTAGATATAGGATTGGTAAAGATCTTTTCCCAATCTGTTGGTTGCCATTTTGTCCTATTGACAGAGTCCTATGTCTTACAGAAGCTTTGCAATTTTATGAGGTCCCATTTGTCAATTCTTAATCTTAAAGCATAAGCTATTGGTATTCTATTCAGGAAAATTTCCCCTGTGCCCTTGTGCTCCAGGCTCTTCCCCATTTTCTGTTCTGTTAGATTCAGTATATCTGGTTTTATTGTAGGTCATTAATCCACTTGGACTTGAGATTTGTACAGGGAGATAAGAATGAATCAATTTGCATCCTTCTACATGTTGACTGCCAGTTAACCCAGCACCATTTGTTGAAAATGCTGTCTTTTTCCCACTGGATGGTTTAAGCTCCTTTGTCAAAGATCAAGTGACCATAGGTGTGTGGGTTCATTTCTGGGTCTTTGATTTTATTCCATTGATCTTCCTACCTGTCTCGGTACCAATACCATACAGGTTTTATCACTATTTCTCTGCAGTAGAGCTTGAAGTTAAGGATGGTAATTTGCCAGAAGTTCTTTTATTGTTGAGAATAGTTTTCACTATACTGGGTTTTTTGTTATTCCAGATAAATTTAGAAATTGCTCTTTCTAACTCTATGAACAATTAAATTGGAATTTTGATGGGGATTGCATTGGATCTGTAGGTTGCTTTAGGCAAGATACCCATTTTTACTATATTAACCCTGCCAATCCATGAGCATGGGAGATCTTTTCATCTTCTGAGATTTTCTTCAATTTCTTTCTTCAGAGACTTGAGGTTCTTGTTATTCAGATCTTTCACTTGCTTGGTTAGAGTCACACAAAGGTATTTTATATTATCTGTGACTATTGTGAAGTGTGTCATTTCCCTAATTTCTTTCTAAGCCTCTTTATCCTTTGATTATAGGAAGGATACTGATTTGTTTGAGTTAATTTTATATCCAGCCACTTTGCTGAAGTTGTTTAACAGGATTAGGAGTTCTCTGGAATTTTGGGGGTTACTTGATTATACAATCACATCATATGCAAATAGTCGTACTTTGACTTCTTTCTTTCCAATTTGAATCCCTTTGATCCCTTGTCTAATTCCTCTAGCTAGGACTTCCAGTACTAAATTGAACAGGTAGGGAGAGAGTGGACAGACTTGTCTAGGCCCTGATTTCAGTGGGATTATTTCAAGTTTCTTTCCATTTAGTTTGATCTTGGCTAATGGTTTGCTGTTTTACTATGCTTGGGTATGGGCCTTGAATTCCTGATCTTTCCAAGACTTTTATCATGAAAAGGTGTTGGATTTTGTCAAATGCTTTCTCAGCATCTAATGAAATGATCATATGTTGTTTTTTTCTCTGAGTTTGTTATATAGTGGATTACATTGATGATTACCTTTAGTTTGATCTTGGCTAATGGTTTGCTGTATGCTGCTTTTACTATGCTTGGGTATGGGCCTTGAATTCCTGAACTTTCCAAGACTTTTATCATGAAAAGGTGTTGCATTTTTGTCAAATGCTTTCTCAGCATCTAATAAAATGATCATGTGTTGTTTTTTTCTTTGAGTTTGTTATATAGTGGATTATATTGATGAATTTCTGTATATTGAACTATCCCTGCATCCCTGGGATAAAGCCTACTTGATCATGGTGGATGATTGTTTTGATGCATTCTTGGATTCGGTTGGCAAGAATTTTATTAAGTATTTTTGCATTTATATTCATAAGGGAAATTGTTCTAAAGTTCTCTTTGTTGGGCCTTTGTGTGGTTTAGGTATCAGAGTAATTGTGGCTTCATAAAACTATTTGAGTAGTGTTCTTTCTGTTTGTATTTTGTGGAATAGTTTGAAAACTATTGGTGTTAAGTGTTCTTGAAAGTTTGTTAGAACTCTGCATTGAACCAATCTGGTCCTGGGCTTTTTTCAGTTGGGAGATTATTAATGACTGCTTCAATTTTTTTAGGGCTTATGGGATTGTTTAGATCATTTATCTGATCCTGATTTAACTTGGGTACCTGGTATCTGCCTAGAAAATTGTCCATTTTATCTAGATTTTCCACTTTTGTTGAGTATAGGCTTTTGTAGTAGGAGCTGATGATTTTATGGATTTCCTCTCTATCTCTTGCTATGTCTCCCTTTTCATTTCTGATTTTGCTGATTTGGATCATGTCTCTTTGCCCTCTGGTTAGTTTGGCTAAGGGTTTATCTATCTTGTTGGTTTTTTCAAAAAGCCAGCTCCTGGTTTGGTGTTTTTTTTGTATAGTTCTTTTTGTTTCTACTTGGTTGACTTCAGCCCTGAGTTTGATTATTTTCTGCTGTCTATTCCTCTTGGGTGTATTTGCTTCTTTTTTATTCTAGAGCCTTCAGTTGTGCTGTTAAGCTGTTAGTGTATGCTCTTTCCAGTTTCTTTTTAGAGGTACTCAGAGTTATGAGATTTCCTCTTAGCACTGCTTTCATTGTGTCCCCTAAGTGGGTATGTTGTGCCTTCATTTTCATTAAATTCTAAAAAGTCTTAAATTTCTTTCTTTATTTCTTCCTTGACCAAGTTATCATTGAGTAGAGTGTTGTTCAGTTTACATGTGTGTGTGTGATTTCTCTTGTTTTTGTTGTTATTGAAGACCAGCCTTAGTGCATGGTGATCTAATATGGTGCATGGAATTATTTCAGTCTTATATCTGCTGAGGTCTGTTTTGTAACAGAGTATATGATCAATTTCGGAGAAGGTACCGTGAGGTGCTGAGAAGAAGGTATATTCTTTTGTTTTAGGATAAAATGTTCTATAGATATTTGTTAAATCCATTTGGTTCATAACTTCTGTTAGTTTCACTGTTTCTCTGATTAGTTTGGGTTTCCATGATCTGTCCATTGATGAAAGCAGGGTGTTGAACTCTCACTACTATTGTGTGAGGTACAATGTGTGCTTTGAGCTTTAGTAAAGTTTCTTTTATGAATTTGGGTGCCCTTGTACTTGGAGAATATATGTTCAGAATTGAGAGTTCATCTTGGTAGGTTTTTTTCCTTTGATGAGTGAGTATGAAGTGTCCTTCCTTATCTTTCTTGATTACTTTAGGTTGAAAGTCAGTTTTATTCAATATTAAGATGGCTACACTAGCATGTTTCTTGAGACCATTTGCTTAGAAAATTGTTTTCCAGTCTTTTACTCTGAGGTAATAACTGTCTTTGTGCCTGAGCTGGGTTTCCTGTATACAGCAAAATTTTGGGTCATGCTTATATATCCACTCTGTCTGTGTCTTTTTATTAGGGGATTGAGTCCACTGATATTAAGAGATATTAAAGAAAAGTGATTTTTGCTTCCTGTTACTTTTGTTATTAGAGGTGGAGATATGTTTGTGTGGCTCTCTTCTTTTTGATTTGTTAAAAGAAGATTTAACAAACTCTTGCTTTTTCTAGTGTGTAGTTTCCCTCATTTTGTTGGTGTTTTCCATTCATTATCTTCCGAAGGGCTGGTTTTGTAGAAAGATATTGTGTAAATTCGTTTTTGTCTTGGAATACCTTGTTTTCTTCATGTATGGTAATTGACAGATTTGCTCGGTATAGTAGCCTGAGTTGGCATTTATGTTCCCTTAGGGTCTGTATGACATCTGCCCAGTATCTTCTGGCTTTCATAGTATCTGGTGAGAAGTCTGATGCAATTCTGACAGGTCTACCTTTATATGTTACTTGACCTTTCCCCTTACTGCTTTTAATATTCTTTCTTTGTTTAATGCATTTAGTGTTTCAATTATTATGTGACAGGAGGAATTTCTTTTCTTGACTAATCTATTTGGAGTTCTGTAGGCTTCTTGTATGTTCATGGGCATCTCTTTCTTCAGGTTAGGAAATTTTCTTCTATAATTTTGTTGACAATATTTACTGGTCCTTTAAGTTGGAAATCTTCACTCTCTTCTATACCTATAATACTTAGGTTTGGTCTTCTCATTTTGTCCTAGATTTCCTGGATGTTTTGGGTCAGGAGCTTTTTGCATTTTCTTTGACTGTTGTGTCAATACTTTCTATGTTATCTTCAGCATCTGAGATTCTCTCTTCATTCTCTTGTATTCTGTTGGTGATGCTTGCAACCATGATTCCTGACTTCTTTCCTAGATTTTCTGTGTCCAGAATTGTTTTCCTTTGTGATTTTTTTTTTATTGTTTCTACCTCCATTTTTAGATCCTGGATGGTTTTGTTTAATTCCTTCACCTGTTTGGTTGTGCTTTCCTGTAATTCTTTAAGGGCTCCTACCTGTTTACATGTGTTCTCCTGTATTTCTTTAAGGAAGTAATTTATGTCCTTCTTGAAGCCCTCCATCAGCATCATGAGTTGTGATTTTAAATCCAAATCTTGCTTTTCTGGTGTGTTGGAGTATCCAGGACTTGCTGTTGTGGGAGAACTGGGTTCAGATGGTGCAATATTGCCTTGATTTCTGTTAGTAACATTCCTACATTTGCCTTTTGCCACCAGAAGGTGTTAGTTGGTCCTGTTGTCTCTGGTTGATGCTTGTCACTCTTTTGGAACTGCAAGCCTGTCTCAGAATCCCTGTGTGACCGGCTCTCCCATGGCACAGAGTGCTGTGGCACTGCTCAGATCCTGGGTGTAGGTGGAGCCCAGACTGACCCTGTCCCAGCTGTTCTGGCACTCTGGTGTCCCCTGTGCTCCTGGCTGTACCTGCCCAGCCACTCGCTGGAGAGAAGAATCAAGACATTTTTAAAGATGTAAAAACAGCATGTAACCAGTATAAAATGCCTAGATAAAACTGAAAAGAGATTATAGTTCATAGGATTAAAGCCATAAAAAGTTAGTAAACAACAAAATGTATCAAAAATCTGTATTATAATGTTGTCATATACAAATAAATATTAGTTCTTATGAAAACAACCCCTCAAAAAATAAGACCATAAAAACTTAAAATATAAAGTTGAACACAGCTAGACAGGATATTAAATTAACTTTCATTTCTAATTATTAAAGTGAGATGATCTATTCTTAACAAGAAAATAAGAAAAAAATCATAAATACAATTCTCAGGATAAACTGTACTTCTAACTTATATTTAAAAATCCTGTAAATCATAACAAAGACAAACAATAAACTAGAAAAATATCATTTACAGCATATCGTGAAGCCAAAGCTTGATTTCCCTTTGTGTAGTAATCTTTTTTTGAGAAAAGAATATAAGATTTCCTCCTATATCAAGAAAAATAGAAATTGAAAGAAAAATTTAAAATAACCTAATAATATATATTGGAGTTTTTTCTTGCTTGTACCAGAAATGAATAGGAATAAAACATACAACAATGCAAAGGGCATCTTTGAATACATTGTAGATTAAAAGCCTAGGTGACTTCAGAAAGTATTGTAATACCTGAATTGTGTTTACAGAACTTATCCAACAATCTCACTTTTGAAAATTAAACATCACAGGTCCTGCCCCTAAACATTCTTCCCAACAGCATTGTCACCCCAACAACAAACTTGAGATAAGAAAAAAATGGTTCATTTTCTGGATTAAGTTTCCTCAAAATACCTCAGTGACTAAACCATGAACCAATGAGTACATATGGAGAGACCCATGGTTCCAGATGCATATGCAGCAGAGGATGGCCTTTTTGGACATCAAAGGGAGGAGAGGCCCTTGGTCCTGAGAAGGCTAGATACCCCAGTATAGGGGAATACCAGGACAGGGAAGCAGGAGTGGGTAGATTGGTAAATAGGGAGAAGGGGGGTGGGTTAGGAGATTTTGGGGGGCGGGGGCGTGACCAGGAAAGGGACAACATTTGAAATGTAAATAAAGAATATATCTAATTTTAAGAAAGAAAAAAAAACACCTTCATAATTCATGTTGTCACTGGAAACCATATTGAAATTCATGATCAGGGCTCATGCCTAAAGCCATGTTAAGGTCCCTGGTCTGTGCTGCCACTGGAAACAATGTTCTAGTCTATGATCCTTAGTGCTGCTGGACGGCCATGTGGGCATTTGTGATCCATTCTCCTGCCAGAAGCCACGTGGAAGTCAATGATCCATACAGTCAGCCGCTGTGTACAAGAAAGCTTCCTTTTTAGTGCTATCAATGAGTCACAATTGAGAACAAGAGAAATTGCAGGCTTCTGTGACAACCCCTCACCCACAAAAGCAAAAGGCAAAAGAAAAAAGAAAGGAAAAAACCAAATGAAACAGTGAAACAATTCAGACTGAAAAGTGTCCTTAAAAATTAAATCAAAAATAAAAAAGATTGTTTTAGAATATAACATCACTATTTAAAGACTACTCAATTCACCAATTCCCATTGTATTCTGGGCATAAGTACCTGAGGACTATCCCACTTAGCTATATGCTTGTCATAGCATGTTAATGTTAAATATCACATGTGGTTTTTACATGTACCAATAGATATATACATGATCAAATCACTGCTATTTTGAAATACAGTAACAAATCTTTTTTATCCCATGAGCATAGCTAGTTTATTTTCTGTTTTGAAGCAGAAGTTTATGTACACATTTTATGTAAGTTGGGTTGGAGAAAGGCAGAGGTGGTACTTCCTACTGTATGAAATTATGGTACAAATTTTGTTCATCTGCCAGGCTCAAATCCAAAGAGCTTCTCTATGTGAATGAAGGTAAGCCAATTACAAGCGTTGTCTCAGATCTACCTGTGGAGTGGGGATTGTAACACTGGCCTCACTGGGTTGTTATAAAAACAAAAATGGCTCATATTCATAGAGCCCTGAAGCCAACCCAACAAGAAAAAGTACCACAAATGCCAGCTTTATTATCCCTGTTAACACGTTAGTAAACCAGCTGAGGCCTCCAGAAATCACCTATTCCAATTTCCTCTATCCAGGCTAACTTCTAGGCATTGCACTCTTTATTGTAGGTAGCTCATATATGATAGACATTTTACCACAGTGGTGGCTGGCAGAATAAATCAAGTCAGAGGAAACTGGCAGCTAACTTTTAAGTGCTCTTTGAAAACAAATCAGTCTCGAAGGAAACAAAAAAATTAATCAAATGTCTGAATATGATGGAATTTGGATGGTAGAAGATTACTTTCCAGATTTTTATATGTGGTTCAAAAATTAAATGCCACAAACACTCTGATAACATCAGATTGCTGAAAGGTACAAGTCATTTGGAACACGTCCTTGGAACAACAGGGGCTCCACCTCCTTTCTGGCTTGCATGTCTGCTGAGGTTTGCCTATGAAATGACACAGAATCCTCTTGGTTGGAGAGGGTTGGACCAGAGCACATTTTCCCCTGTGTGGCTGTTCCATTTTCACTTTTGAATGCATGATTCTAAATTAGCTATGGGTACCAATATATTAAAAATTCCAGGTGGGATTTTCAAGAATGTGAGTTTGAGTAATTTATTGAGCTATTAATCCATATTCTGTTCTCACAATATGTTCCCTTCCCACATTTCCATAAGGTATCCACAGTCTTTTTGCCCTTTGATTTTACCCACCACAAGGCTGTGTTTGTAAAGCTTAAGATATTAATTGCTTTCAGATTCTTTTCCTCATTTGAACATTTTGAAAACTAGATTTCGGGGATATGAGGATAGAGAGGAGAAGGAGCTCTTTTGACTGGGTTGGGGAAAAGAGGAAAGGTCAGACACTCCAGGATCATGGGAATAGTAGAAACCTGTCTGTCTGATGGCAGAAAGACATGAGGCAGCAGAATTTGTGCTGTGGTTACATCTAGGAAGATCAGACCTGACCACACGAAGGGATGGACTTGGAAAAGGTTCCCAGTCCCACATTGGGAGTAAAAGCAGCAAACATGATTAACTACAAGCTCCAGTAAAGCTTTTATCTGCAGATATCTTGGTACACTGAGGGATAAAAGGTTACCTTCATCTTGCTAGATTTTTATCCTCCAGTAGTCAAATAACTGAGATTATAGTCTTTACATGTTCAAAATTGAATTTTGTGTGTATGTGTGTTTGCCTATTCATGTGTGATATTTCTTTTTTATTCATGTGTTATTTTATTTACATTTTAAATGTTGTCCCCCTTCCTGGTTTCCAGTCTGCAAACCTCCTATCCCCCTTCCCCTGCTTCTATGAGGATGCTCCCCCACTCACCCACCCACTCACCCACTCCTGCCTCACCACCCTAGCATCCCCCTTCCGTGAGGCACCGAGCCTCCACAGCATCAAGGGCCTCTCCTCCCATTGATGCCAGGTAAGTCAATCCTCTGCTATTTCATGATCACCTAAATGTATAGGCAAGACCCCATAGATGATGAAAATATAATATTAATATCATTTCCTATGAGGAGATAAGTAAATAACACTTAAATGGAATTTCAATCCCACAAACTTCCAAGATGCCCAAGTGCATGTAGTACAGAATGAGAATGAGAGTTTACATATTGTTTTTGTATCAAAACTAATAAGAGTAATAATACAGAAAAAATATTTTCCTGTTAAGGAAAATGATAGGCTTATTTTCTTAGTCGCAAGGACAAAAAGGTTATACTCTAATTTTGTGAGGGATTATACTAAAAGCTACACCACTCACTGCTCGCTTATTCCATAATCTAGTGAAAGAAATCACAATGCTAGAATTTAGTCTTCTTTGATCACATAGACAAGTGAAGCCAATTCTTCAGAAAACATTGTGTGACAGCATTGTATCCCAAGTAACAAATCCTTATGATTTCCTGCAACATTCATTGAAGGAATGCTAATCATAATTAATGTGCATGTAATGTGTAATTTCATAGGAGTGAGGCTGTAAATTAGCATTAATTACAAGAGACCTCCTTCTTTTGTCTCTTGAAGTGCATAGCAATTCCCTTTAAGTCCTAGCTTTCAAAAGATCAATTTATCAGTTCTCCTACTTTCAAGGTGAATCTAGTGTACAATGAATCATTCAATCAGTGGAACAAAAAGAAAATGCAAATTGTTTTTCCTAATCCTTGCATTATTTCAGAGAGAAGCTATAGTTTGTCTGCTCTGGTACAAACCTGGTTATATTGACAGAGGAAAAGAACAGTGGAGAGAGAGACAGAGACAGAGAGAGAGAGAGAGAGAGAGAGACAGAGAGACAGAGACAGAGAGACAGAGACAGAGACAGACAGAGACAGACAAACAGAGACAAAGACAGACAGAGACAAGAAGAGACATGTACACAGAGACAGACAGAGACAGGAAGATACACAGACACAGAGGGACAGAGACAGAGTTTTCATATGGTTATATATACCTCTTTCTGTTGATACTTGTGCACATGGATTGATAGTGTCTTCCTAAATCTTTACCCAGTTCCTCTTTTGAGATAGTATCTATGTGTCACTGAAACTAAACTTCATCTCTGAGGCTGGATTGCAGGGCCACTGGGCTCCAAGAATCTGTCTGTCTATGCCTGTACCGCAAGTAGAGAAACACAACACTGTACCCAAAAGCCAGGCATCTAAATTCCAGGCCTAAGGTTTGTACAGCAAGCATTTTACTGACTGAGCCATCCCTCCAGTCCCAAAGAGGAGAAATTGTTAACTCTGATTAAAAAAAAACTTAATTGATAAAAGAGGAATGAGAAAAAAAGGACTTGGTCTTCATGAAGCTGAAAGTCTGTCTCAGCAGAACTTGTCACTTGACCTTTTGGATGCCCAGAATGCATTGTTGGAATATGAATTGAGAACTGTGAACATTATTGAGAATTACTGTTTCCTTGCTGTAAAGAGATTTGAGTACATAAGGGAATAGTAGCTAAAGGCATCCTTTTTTGTTGCTTTCCAGTTCAGGAACAGAGCACATCACAGGTCATAGTGATTGTGATGCTTCCATAAGATTACTCTCCACAACCAACAGCTGGCTTCAGTGGCTTCTAGCATCCAAAAGTATGATGTGCCATGTTAGTGATGCAGGAGTGCTGTCACAGTGCGTTAGCATGCCTGGGATACGTCTTACTGACAGAATCAGAATCTTTTCATTTACATGGACCGAACTTAAAATAAATGAGTGGAATATTCCCTAAGGCATATAATCAATTGCATCTGTTGCAATCCTGGTATTTCCTTTGCCCTGTTTATACCATTACTGCCTCTACTGAAGCAGTATTATCGTTAAGTGTTTCCATGAATATATACTGGCACTAGCTCCCAGTACCGTTGCTCCACTACAAACAATTCTAGCCTCAAAGGTTCAGAGAAGTACTAGTATTGCTGCAATATTGTATTGATTGTGATAAATGTTATGAGAAAAACGAATATACATTTCTTATTGCATTTCCCTGTTATCTTTATGCTTGAAGAAATAACAGCAAACCATTGTGGGGACATAAAACATCTGTTAACAATGCTGAAGTAATCTTGCTGTTCTGCAAAATAATGCAAAAATAGATTACTGGGCATTTCTGAACAACATTCTCTGAAGTCTATAAAAATTGAAAGCATTTGACTTTGTTGTAGTAAGATTAGGAAATATCAGACCAGAAAATGTGCCTTGCATTTAAAACAACATATGGTGGGATCAGATGATATCTGGGCCACAGGATGTATTTTTAGGAAATGGGACATATGTCACTTCACCTTCTGAGAGTCTCTATTTGTCTAGGCTGCTTCTACATAGCTTAGGTATATAGGTTCATAAATGGATAAAAAAGCAGAAGGGGTTAATATCATTTTATTTTAAAAGATGAAAGGAAAAATATTATTCAATAAAAATCAAACTATGGAAATTAAGACTACAAATCTTCAACATTTTTAATGTTTTTTTAAATTTAAAAACAGTATTGTATACATTATTACATTTTTGGTATGTCTAATGATTCATAAAATGGATGTGATTTCACAAAGAAAGAGGTTTTTCCTCATTAAAAGAATCATTATTCAAATAAATACAAGATTTCCCTAATAAAAAAATAAAAGAAACCTAATAATGAAATGATTCTATTTTGTAAAATCTAACAATCCCCTTTATTAAACTTTATGTGTAAATGAGATTTTTCTTTTCATGTTGGAAAATACATTAAAATTTTATAGTTCTACAGGTTTCAAATATACCAAGTAGCTTATACTAAATTTAAACTGATCTAGTAAATGCTTACTAAGAAGTTATGAAACTTGTTACAGTTTTTCTAAAACTGAAGGGATTTTTTTCTATTTTAAGTGTTAGACTTTGTTCTTAATTTATGTATAATGAACTCAACAGCATGTTTTCTTAAATTTCTAAGAGTAGGTAAAAGTGTAAGTTCTTTATATTAACCTGATTGATTTATCTATTAACGTCTTGTGCTATATCCATGTAAAAGTGAGTTTAGCCATTATAAAAATGTTCAAATATTTGACACATCCAATATTATTCAAGTAAACATATTTTCATTAAAAGATACATTCCAGCTTTTATTTCTTCCTTTCTTACAGCTTTCTTATCACAAATACAATCAAACAGAAGCAAAACATTTCAACAAAAAGGTCCATATTAAACAATAGAAGATTAATCTCTTAAAAGAAAAATAAGTTAGTAAGTAGACATAGGTGTGTGAAGCATTAGTGATTATTAATGCAGTGGAAAGTCTAACATACATTTGACCTTTTTTTTCTACTGCCACATGACTTTAGTACTATGACAATGAAACTGTCCTACAAAATTTTGTGGTCAGTGACCTTCAATTATAACAAAAAGCATCAATCACAGTGGTTGTGGAGTATGGAGTTTGGGTTTTATGGTTTTAGGCCCTTGGCCTCTTATTCAAAGAGTTGCAAGAGTAACGAGGACTCTTTATCTAAATGGAGAGCAAATATCACGGTATAAAATAAATACCACCCATAGAAGCAGGAGGGATCCATGTCTCCTGCTAAATATGCAGCAGAGGATGGACTTATCAACATCAGTGAGAAGAGACACTCTTGGTCCTGTGAAGGTTCGATGCCCCAGTGTAGGGGAATACCAGGACAGAGAAGTGGGCTGGTGAGTAAGGGGAGGGGAGATGGGATAGGTTGGTTTTGAAGGAGAAAAGAGGAAAGGGGATAACATTTGAAATGTAAATAAAGAAAATATATAATTTTTTAAAAAAAAGAAAATAGCCACCATAGAGGAGTGACACTATTATGAGGTATGGTCTTGCTGGAGGAAGTGTCACTGGGGACTGGTTCTGAGGTTTCAGATGCTCAAACCAGACCCCTTGTGACTCTCTCATTTTGCTGCCTGCTGATCCAGAACTCTGGGATACCTCTCCAGTACCATGTCTACCTACGTGCTACCATACTTTCCACCCTGATGACAATGAACTGAACTTCTGAACTGTCAGCCAGTCCCAACTACTTTCCTATATATGAGTGACCAAGATCATTGCTTCTCTTCACAACAATAGAAACTCTAACTATAGCACAAGGTGAGGAAGCACTGGCAACAGTAATTGACAAGCAAGCTTTTGTTTCATTCAAAACTCTCCCGTGTGCTTCCATATTCATCACATAAAAGCGTAGGTGCTTGTGATAATTTATGCTATCTTACATGGCCTGCCTTCTATAATTTTCTAATTTTATATTCTACACATTTCTCTTGCCCATGTACATCCAGGCCTAGTGCAATCCTAGAAGTTATATGAACTCCAAAATCAGGGTGCCACTTTGTGGTAGATAACCCAGTAATTCTAACCCTGCCCTCCTTCACGTCTTTGTTGGAGATATTTTAGAGCAAGACAACATACTGACCTGAGAACCCCGCTCCCTCCCAGGATGAGAATCCCCTCCTCTGTTTTAAATGTAACTAGTGGTACATTTTCTAATGATTTCTTCGCTTGTTACATGACTCCCACACAGAAAGAGAAGTAGTAAGTGTGTGTGATTAAACATTTGAATATCTAGCAGCACGCTTGAGACTGAGAGGGAAAAGGAGCATCGTACAGAATCTTGAACTAGAAGGATTATCAAGAACAACAACAACAAAAAAATCAGAATTAGAAACATTTCCTTCTCTTGCTTCCTGGGAAACAAACTTCTGAATGTCTATCTATTGCTTCTTGGTTTTCTTTTCCAATGTTACTAAATCATGAAGCCCATGTTACTGCTATTTTAAACTGCTACATACTAAAAAAACAGTGGCACAGACTGGGCTATAGGTTCTGTCTCAAACTTCTACACTTAGTTCTATAACTGCATACTTGACGGTCCTTTTAGCCACTGAAGAACAAGTTACAAAATAATTGGCTTCCTTTCCTCTGTTGTACTTACTCCTGTTTCATATATTGTATCCCAGCTGCCTTTTTCTCTCCTTGCTGTCTTCAAAGCCCTGCCCCCCCCAGCAACCTCCCCTAAACCTTCTGCCAGCAATTATGTTATGTGTAGCCAGTTTACAGTCCAAAAGATAAGGCACAGGTAGTCATTCTTCCATTCAAAGATACTATGCGAATCACTCTTATTGCTGAAGATGCTGAGTCCTTGAGTGATAGACCATGGGGAAACCAAGTTCCTGTCCACCAGGAAATTTATCTCTATTGATTACTTTTCATATAGCTACAAGGCACTTTGCATACTACCAAAAGGACAAAAAAAAAAAAAAAAGAATCATCAGTCTTAACCAGATGCCAGATGTGAACCCTGGGAACTTCCACAATTGCCAAGCTAATAAGGTATGTTCCCTGCTACATTAGTTATGTGAATGAGAGCAAACAACTGCTTTATGCTTAGATTTAACCCTGCTCCATAAGTTGAAATCTGTATCTGATATCAATATCAAATACGCATGGGCCAAAAACCTATGGAAAGATAAGCCATAGGCTCCAGGGGAGAATCAACTTATCATTCTTATAAAAGTATTAAACTGACTCTTAATGACTTATCAACATACCCATAGACTAAATCATTTTTCAATCTCACCAGAGAACCTTCTTTTTGCGATATATGGAAATTAACACCCCAAATGAAAAAGACAGCAGAATTAAGAGATTTGAACAGAACATCTAGATCATAACCCTCTCCTCCTAAGGCTCAAGAATTATTGCAGAAGCCAGGAGGAGGAACCAAATGCATTAGATAGCTCCACAAAGGATTGCTTTCTGGGACACAACGGGGCACATATGAATTCACAGAAGTTGAGAGAACATACACAGACCTGCACAAGCTCAAGCTAGACAGAATTGCAACATGGAGATGAGCAATAGGCAGGAAGTCCACCCTTATCAAAGATGACATTGGCAACTGAAAGCTGCAGAGAGAAGAAAAGTCCATTTCTTTAAGGAGAGCAAATAAGTTGATGTATAAAAGCATCTGCAACCTAGTGCTCCTCCTACATGAAGAAAGGAAAATCCATGAAGTGCACAGTTCTGTCTAGCCTAGTTCAGGCAATGGTAAAACAACAGATAAAACCAATAGGTGAAAGTCAGTGAGTAACATCCAAGGCTGTCCTCTGCTCTCTGTACCTGTGCCATGGTGCACACACCAATGCCCATACACATACATTCATTAATAGATACAAATAGACAAAAATAAGTGCATAAAAACTTCTCTCTTAAAGCCTTTTCATTAAAAAAAATACTAACACAAAACAAAATCTTCAGGAAAACAACCTAGAGACTTCTATTTTTTACCACATCTTACAGGGGTTCCTTAGATAAGCCAGTTTAAGCAGTAATAAAAAGTGGTCAAGCAGGTCTATGATTTGTTGGAGACCCAATGACAAATCCCTATTGATAAAACAAAAGAGTATTTTTCTTCTCAGATCTATTGTAAAGAGTAAAAAGGAAAACAAAAAATAAGCTTTTTATTAAGAATTATTATAGACAAATCTACAAGACAAACACCTTCTCTTCGATGGTTGCTTATTTTGTCTACGAGCCTGAGAATTTCCATTGTCTGGCCCTCCTTCCTGCATTCTCCTTGTTTCCTCTTCAAAGTATCCCTTTCTATTTTTCCCCTCCCCTTCTTCTTCTTTGTTTCCAATTTTCCTACTTCTGAGTTACTTACTCAAGGATCATTTTCAGAAGCTATAGTTAGAAGTAAAGTTTAATCTCATAAAAGTCTTATCTGTCTGCATTAGAATATATGGTACTAAGAATTCATGTTCATTTGCCAAAAAGTGAAATAGGTTGTTTGCATTCTCAAATGTACCTCACTTCTACTAAGCAGATGTTCATTTAGAGAAAGCTTTGCCAAATTTAGATTCAATATTTTATTTTTCAGACTTTTATCTTATTTAAGAGAAAAGAGATATTTTTAAAATATGAACTTTCTATTTTATAGAAAAAAGGCAGGAGGTGATGGGGGAATAGGTGGGAGGTGGGGGGGAAGAGGACTTATGGGACATAGGGTGAAGGGGAAACTGGGAAAGGGGAAAGCCTTCAGAATGTAAAAAAGAATATAGAAAATTAAAAAAAGAAAAACAAAACAAACAAAAAACCAAAAAGAAAGTGTTTACTGTGGAACCTAAGAACCTCAGTTCAATCCCCAGGGCCAATGGTCAACATGGTAGAAGGAAAAACCCCACTCCCACCATTTAATCCTGTGTAGTATGCTCAAATATCTATTTTTGGTGGTGGGGGTTGTTGTTGAAAAAAAATAGATTTACATCCTGGTCCCTCCTCCCTTTCCTTCTTTAAGCCCTTGACCTCCATATTTCCAAAACCATTAGTATCTGAATTCTTGATACTTTGCACAAAAGAAGCTACTACAATTCTCATTGTCAAAGACACTGTTTCTTTTTTTATTCCATTTATTCCATATATTTACATTTCAAATGATTTCCCCTTTCCGAGATCCCCCCTCCTGGAAAGTCCCATAGGCCCTCTTCCCTCTCCCTGTTCCCCCACCCACCCCTTCCTAATTCCCTGTTCTGGTATTCCCCTACACTGCTTCACTGAGCCTTTCCAGAACCAAGGGCCACTCCTTCCTTCTTCTTGGACATCGTTTGATATGTGGATTGTGTCTAGGGTATTCCAAGCTAGGCTAATATCCACTTATCAGTGAGTTTATAACATGAGTGTTCTTTTGAGACTGGGTCACCTCACTTAGGATGATGTTCTCCAGCTCCATGCATTTGTCTAAGAATTTCATGAATTCATTGCTTCTAATAGCTGACTAGTACTCCATTGTGTGTGTGTGTGTGTGTGTGTGTGTGTGTGTGTATATATATATATATATATATATATATATATATATATATACCACATTTTTTTTTATCCATTCCTCCATTGAGGAACATCTGGGTTATTTCCAGCTTCTGGCTATAATAAATAGGGCTGCTTTGAACATAGTGGAGCATGTATCATTATTACATGCTGGAGAATCCTCTGGGTCTATGCCCAGGAGTGGTATAGCATGGTCCTCTGGAAGTGTAGTGCCAAGTTTTCTGAGGAACCGCCAGACTGATTTCTAGAGTGGTTGTACCAGCTTACAATCCCACCAGCAGTGGAGGAGTGTTCCTCTTTCTCCACATCCTCTCCAACACCTGCTGTCACCTCAGTTTTTAATCTTAGACATTCCTGGTGGTGTGAGGTGAAATCTCAGGGTTGTTATGATTTGCATTTTCCTAATGACTAATGATGTTGAACATTTCTTAAGGTTCTTCTCAGCCATCAGAAGTTCTTTAGGTGAAAATAATTTGTTTAGCCCTGTACCCCATTTTTTAATAAGATTATTTGGTTTTCTGTGGTCTAACTTCTTGAGTTCTTTGTATATATTGGATATTAGCCCTCTGTCAGATGTAGGGTTGGTGAAGATCTTTTCCCAATTTGTTGGTTGTCAGTTTGTCCTTTTGATGGTGTCCTTTGCCTTACTGAAACTTTGTAATTTTATGAGGTCCCATTTGTCAATTCTTGATTTTAGAGCATAAGCTATTGGTATTCTGTTCAGGAACTTCCCCCCTGTGCCCATGTCCTCAAGGGTCTTCTGCAGGTTCTTTTCTATTAGTTTCAATGTGTCTGGCTTTATGTGGAGGTCCTTGAAGCAAATGGTCTCAGGAAATGAGCCAGAGTTGCCATTCTAATATCAGATAAAATTGACTTTCATCCTAAATTCATCAAAAGAGACATGGAAGGACACTTCTTGCTGGTCAAAGGAAAAATACACCAAAAAGAACTCTCAATTCTGAACATCTATGCTCCAAATACAAGGACACTTGGAATATCCAAGACACAATTCACATATCAAATAATGTCCAAAAATAAGGAAGGAGAGGCCGCTGGTCCTGGAAAGGCTCGATGCAGCAGTGTAAGGGAACACCAGGACAGGGAAGCAGGAGGGGGTTGATTGGGGAACAGGGGGAGGGAAGAGGGCTCATGGGGCTTTTCGGGAGGGAGCAACCAGGAAATGGGAAATCATTTGAAATGTAAATAAAGAATATATGTAATTAAAAAGCAAACAAATTCAATGGCAATTTTGTGTGCACTTATTGTCCAATTTTTGCTTTGTACTGGCAATAATAATATTGCTGTTTTTCTTGTTTATTTTTGATTTCTAGTTCTGTAGACTCTGAGTGTATATTTGTGTTTATTGCTTCATATTTATTTATTTTCATTTTTCAAAGAGATAGAAGAAAAGTTGCGTGGATAGGGAGGTGCGATAGGGATGGAAAAACAAGATCAAAATACATTGTATACAAAAATTTAAAGTTTAAAAAGACTACTCATGTTTTGTTTGTTTGTTTGTTTGTTTGTTTGTTTCTAATAATAGCTACAAAGCATGTGCTGTGGGCTGACAGCCCCTTTCATGAGATCTAAGGGGACAATTTCAAATACAGATCTCCAGAGTCATCATATCCTTGGACCATCCAATTCTGACTCCCAATAAATTGAATAAACTTTGCTCCCTTGAAATGTTATTTCTCATTATCAGATGGGTTGTTTGTTTACGAAACTGGAACAAGCAAAGAGCACTCTGTGCTCCTCTGGTTCTATTTGTGCCTTTACAATGATGCTATAAGAAAAAATGCATTATGAGTATCAATAGTACCCTATAAGTTGTTTGTTTTTATTTTTAAAACTGTGTTTACAAGACTACTCCTTCCTGATGGTTTGTTTATTAATGGAGTTGTTGTTGTTCCCGGGTTTCAGCACCATTGATGGGATTTAAAAGAGAGAAAGGGTGTTAGTGAGTATGGCACGGCGGCATCCGGGAAGGGAGTACCTAAGCGGGCCCAGGCCTAGGCATCCCCTTTCCCCTGAAGGACCACACACACACACCAACATGATATAGAATAGAGTTTATTTAGAGGATAGGATTAGAGTCAATGCAATGGTATAGAAGAGAGAGAGTGAGAGAGAGAAAGAGAGAGAGAGAGAGAGAGAGAGAGAGAGAGAGAGAAGAGAGAGAGAGTGGAGGCCGGCCATGACCGTGTGGAGAGAGGGGGGAGGGGAGCCCAAGAGGGGCAGAGAGGTGAGAGGATGAGAAGGGAGAAGGGAAAAGAGAGAGAGGAGGGGCAGGCAGCCCCTCTTATAGTGAGCCAGGCATGTGGGGCGGGGCACACCTGGCTATTGCCAGGTAACTGTGTGGTGGAGCTTGGACAGAGTACCAACAATTCCAATCTTCTCCACTGTAGGTAAAGTATTCTCTCTCTCTCTCTCTCTCTCTCTCTCTCTCTCTCTCTCTCTCTGTCTCTCTCTCCTCTCAGTCTTCTTTTTTATCTTTATCTTTGAAACCAGTTAGAGCAACTTCCTCCTTTGAATGGGTTAGAGATCTTAAGTGTTTCCCAAACATTCAAGAAGATGGAAGCAAACACTCACTTTTGGGAGACTTTTCTTTTCCCAAGCCAGCTTCTCACAGGACGCTAAGTTTTGCTTGCACTGTGCAGACCTGTAATGACATTTCTCTCAGCTCATAGCAGAGAGAATCCAAAATTGCTCTAAATATGTAGTCTATTATCAGACACAGAAAGCACTTTTTCCACCCCTGCTATGGACATGTAGAGAAGGTAACCTTCGAGTGCTTTTAAGATAGGTGCTGCACAAATTTGGGTTTGAGCCAGGCTCAGTGGCACATACATTTAATCCCAGCATGGCTGGAGAACTGTAGATGCAAGCAAATCTCTGTATTGAGGCCATAATTTTATCCACATAGCAAGTTCCAGGCCAGCCAGGACTATATTGTGAGATCCTGTCCAAAAAATATATATACATAAATTGAAAAAAAATGCTTGGTTTGTCTTTTCAGATTTGTGACTTGGTCTGATATAATAAATATAATTAGTATCATAAAATATTAATAGGGGCCTCTATTTTAAAACACACATATAGTTGACGATAGAGATCCCTTTGTATTGGAATCTTTGGCTTTCAATTTAATATGAAAAAGGTTATAGAGAGAAGGTATCTATTAATGATCAGGAATCCATTAACTATAACAGCCAATTGTCACAAAGACATCTTAAAAAGATAGATTCTAGGTTTCACTCTAGAGTCTAACCTACTCCCTCTGGTTTCCATTCATTATATTTAACAGGAGTCCATTGCACTATATATACATACATACATATATATACATATATATATATATATGTATATATATATACTTAACAATTTGACAACACTTTCATTTTACATTAATCAGGAAGAGGTTTTTTTAATTTTTTTATTATTACATTTTTTAAAATTTTCTATATTCTTTGTTTACATTCCGAATGCTTTCCCCTTTCACAGTTCCCCCCCACCATATGTCCCATAAGTCCTCTTCCCTTCGCCCATTCCCCAATCACCCCCCTTCCATTTCTCTGGTACTCCTCTATGATACTGGATCAAGACTTTTCAGGACCAGGGCCCTTTCCACCCTTCTTCTTGGGAATCATATGATTAGCTAATTGTGTCTTGAGTAGTCAGTTTCTGGGCTAATTAATATCCACTTATCAGTGACTGCATTTCATGTGTATTCTTTTGTGATTGGGATAGCTCACTTAGGATGATATTTTCCAGTTCCAACCATTTGCCTACATATAGAATATAATAAAAAATTAAATTAAATTAAATTAAATTAAATTAAATAAAAAGAAAATGTGGTATATTTATACAATGGAATACTACTCAGGGAGAGGTTTTTACAACTAGTGATACTGAGTGGTTTATAAAATCAAAAGCCTAGTCTAGAAAGTAAGGAAAGGAAATTAATTTACCAGTCTACTCCAAACTATGTCAGGAGGTAATTTCCTAAGCCAAGTGACTAGAGCTATATTATGTTGATTTTACACACACACACACACACACACACACACACACATATATATATATATATATATATATATATAAAACATCTAAAGGAAAAAGGGAAGAAAATTTTAGTCGATTAAACAGAATTCAAAGAGCTTTAAGACTTCAAACAATTCTTATAAACTAACTTATTTCAAGAATATGATCCTAGCATATGGATTATATTGAGAAAAAGTATAAACAGGTCAAATATTAAGTTGGTAAAATCTTGAGAGAGGAAAAATGTAAGATTTTACTTACTCTCAGTTGTCTGAAATTGAATTATCTCCAAATGTGGAAATATTTTTCCTGTCTCCTATATATAATACAAAATCAACAAATACTGGCTTTTTGTCCATTTCTTCCTACTATTATTAAAATATGTGTGCGGGAAAGACTTCATGTGCAATAAAACTTAAAATGCCATTTTGTAGCAGCTTTTTAATGTTCCACTGTATTTGTTTGTTTATTTATCTATTTATGTTGGCATCAAGTGTCACCTCATATGTAGACATCAGAGGACACCTTGTGGGTCAGTTGTCTCCTTCCTCTTTGTGGGACCTGGGGATGGAAGTGTTATTCTCACTTAGCAGCAATCACCTTTACCTGTGATCCATTTCATCTGCCCTTTATAATTGCTTGGGAAAACTTTTAGTCTCGTGCTTTAGGTTACAGGGACTTCTAAATATCTTTAATTTGTAGATGGAACCAAAATTACATTAGGTAGAGTAAATTATTATTTAAATCAAACATATAATGGTCAGTGAACTAAAATATTTGTCGCCTTATACACAGATCTAATTTCAGTATCTCACAGTCCCCAAGGTTCTATAAATAAGGCTGCAAAAATAAATTTCACTCTCAAGTCTATACAGGAAATGCTACATACCTAGTCTTCTTCGCTGATACTCATTAAGCACTTCAGCAAACAAAAAGGAGTCTCATTCTCTCTTTATGTATTAATCTCCAGCCACAGAAGAATTGCATTGATCACTGGTTATAGGGAAATCAACATAAAGCCCACGTCAAACTCTAGGATGATCACGGTTACTCTCAACTTCCAGTGTTTACTCTTCAAAATGAGTAGGTTCTGTGACTTGCTCCCCCCCCCTCAAAAAAAAAATAGAATATGTCAAAAGTAATTGTGTTACTTGGTGTTTCTGTTACTGAGCTAAAAAAGCATCATGGCCAAAAGCAGCATGGAGAGGAAAGAACTTATTTCAGGTTGCAACAGTCAGATCACCTTCCATCACTGAAGGGAGTCAGAGTAAGAACTAAGGCAGGGGTCTGGGGACAAGAATGAACGCAGAAGCCATATAACAATGCTAGATGCCTATTGACTTATTCCACAGTGGCTTACTCAGCCTGATTTCTTTTAGCACCCAGGACCACATGCCCAAGAGTGGTACTGCCTCTAGTGTCCTGGGCCCTCCCATATCAGTTGTCAATCAAGAAAAAGTCCGGCAGGCTTGCCTATCAGCCAATATTGTGAGCCTTTTCTGTTTCAATGGTGACTCACTCTTCCCAAATGATTCTAACTTCCCAAATGATTTTATGTTAAGATGGCATAAAAGTAACCAACACAGAAAGTTATGCTTCTTTTATAATCACACATTATATGAAAAAACTTTATTGGAAGTCAACTCCATGATGAACACACACACACACACACACACACACACACACATACACACACACACACACACACACACACACACACACACACGGAAGAGACAGAACACTGCCGTCCTGGAAGAATGACATTGAGTGGAAAAGGAAGGAGCCTGGAGGTAGCTGGATGAATAGTATCAAAACTCATTGCATGAAATTCTAAGAGGACCAGGAAAGGTATCAACTTAGAGCAATCTGTATACTGCCCAAAATAAAGACTATTATATACCCGGGGGCAGAAAATGTGAATAAGGAACTCCTCAGTAAAGGGTATATGCCCATTCATTGCTGCTAGGGAAAGCTACAGTGTCAGTCAGGAGCATTGAGCTGCTGATTTGCAGATTTAGAATACACAGAGGGTATACAGATGAATACTGAAAAATAAAAAGTGAACTGCTGGTCTGGATGCTCAGTACAGACTGTGGAGATTGATGACAAGTACATTTTACACCTTCTTTCCACATTCTGTTTTACCACAGAATCTTCAGTTTCCATCTACCTGCAGGCTATAAATTTGCTTCTGCCAATTAAAAGCACACTGGGGTATATTTAGAAAAATATATATGTGAGACGGCTTGGTTCTTGTTCTAGAACGGAAGGCTCTGGAGACCTGGGCAGCACAAAGCACAACAGGAACACTTTCTTGATCCCCATATTACACACACTGCAATGTGTTCCTGGAATCAATAGCTCCACTATTAGATCCCTGGAAGGACATCCAAGAGTTTTGTAAACACAGCAATACTTTAGCTTTGTAATTTGTAAGCACAAAGTTATAGACTTTTCTTCCTAGAATGTCTAGACTGTTTCAAGCATAGAAAGAACAAATTGTTCTTAATCTGATAAATAATTCCTAAAAAATAACTATGAAAAGGTTCTTAATCCTATGATAAATAACTGCAAATGCCAACCACTCTCTATTTTATTCACTGATATACTACTCAATCTTCTAGATAGCACAAAAGGATAATGAAGAGAATAAAAGACATATGCATCAGAATGGAAGATACGATTACTCACAGATGAAACTCTTTGTGTCTACTTTATATCAAGATGATCTACAGGATTAAGATGTGAATGCAGAAAAGCTTCTATACACGAGATCACTCAGCAGTAATGTACTGCTTCTTGATATGTGAACAATAAAGCACTGTTTATACATCAATACATCCTTACAATGGCAAGAAAATAATATCAAAGACATGAGGATCAGTGAGATCATGGAATTTTCAGGAAAGTGAGACAGAATCAGAAATCATAATGATAAGCAAAATAAGCCAGACTCAGAAAGAAAACATTGCGTTTTCTCTCATAAGAGGAATCTGGGTCTAAATGTAAATGAGTGTATATATATATATATATATATATATATATATATATAGTGTGTGTGTGTGTGTGTGTGTGTGTGTGTGTGTGTGTGTGTGTGTGTGTGTGACAGAGAGGGGAGAGGGGGGACTATGAGTAAGAAAGAGATCTCAAGGGGATGAAGTTCATGTAACATGAAAACAGGAAGAGACCAGCAACAAGAGAGCACAAAGATAGGGAAGAACTGTTAGAGATAAAGATCAATAATCACCAAGTATGCATAAAAGACCCAAAACCAAACCCATCACTTTGTATGTTCATTCTAAGAACCACCAGTAGAAGTAGATCTACGGATACCCAGTGAAACTTTGAAATTAAGATCTAAGCAGAATCTGTATTTTTCAGTCTGCCATACATCTCTAAGATGTCATGGATACTGCTCAAAGTCTCTAGCTTCCGATACCTGAAGTTCTATGCTGACATGAGTTCAGCACTCAAACAGGTGAAGTGCACCTAAAGGCCAGATGCCATGCCAGAAGAAAAGGGGAGTGTCTTAGGAGAAAGGCCACCCAGAATGCCAGGAAAGGAAAAACAGTCTCAAATATCTCATTACAGTGCCTCATTGCTCTGTAAGAAATAAACTGCACTTTAAAAACCATTTGCCTTAGCAGCTTTCATGTAAATTGCATAGCTCTTCCTAATTACCTTAAACACTACTGTTGATTAAGAATGGCAAGTTTGAGAAATAACTGCTTGAATTGCTTTCATCTCCAATTCATTTTGAGAAAAAAAATGCAATTTGAATTGACTGACAACCCAAGCGCTGAGCTCTTCAGATGAATGAGAAAACCACAAGTTTTACATATCTTGTTTCACTGGTTCTTATAGGGGCATCATCATGAGATGAAGAAGAAATTCAACTGAAGAGCTCTAGTTATCCACTTTGATGTGGGATCCACCCTCAGACAAATCTCTACAACCAATCTCAAGGTCTAAAGTTTGCAGCCTCTGATAAAAACAACATCATCACATACCCTGTGACATCCAGGAGTAATGGAAGAATGGAGTGGCCTCACTGAGGCTGCAAATCTGAGTGGTCACTGCATTTTCACACCTGTGGCACCAGGAAAATACTGAGGTCTCAATTTTCTGATGTGTGATAGATTAATGAAGGACACATGCTGAATCAAATAATATTTAGTATAAATGAAAGCCATCTGTCCATAATGTATGTAGTGGGAGGAATCTAAATTTTATAAGACTCAACCTAAAGAAACTAAGTTTTAGTTAATTATTAATTTGAGGCAGGTTTTACTATTTAGGCTTGGCTGGCTGGTACTCACTATATAGATTGTAGGTGAATGAAAAAGACAGTGACATCCAATTTCAATTAATAGCATATCCAAGAATGTTTATTTGGGGGGTAGTACTTCTTTTTGTACCACTATACACATTATTACTGTAAGTGCTGCAGCTCTAAGGGAAAAAGCTCCTCCTACAGAAGTATTAAAGCTCTGCTTCTTTCAGCTCCACAAAGTCACACCACACAGAAACCCTCACATAGATTTATTGGGAGAGTAAAGCCCAGGAGTGTGGCTGCCTCTGTTCCTGCAAAAAGCAACAGAAAGTTGAGCAGTGGACAGGGCTTATATAGAATTTCTCAGGGGGATGAGCTTTCCAGGATAGAGATTTCCAGGGTGAGGATTGGTGAGATCTCAAGTCCCATAATTGGAGAAACCAGGGATTGGAGGATTTTCGTGTTGAGGAGTTGGCGGGTTTCTGTGGCAAGCTCAGGGATTGATGGTTTTTGTTGTTGTTTTCTTGCTTTGTTGTTTTGTTTTGCCCTTTTTCCTAAATAGGCCCATAGATCAGGGCTGGCATAGACCAGGCTGCAGACAGCGCTAAAGAACTGTAGCTGCAGAGAGGCTGAAGAAGAGATGCCCACAGCCACGGCAGCTCTGCTACAGGATTTCACTGTGCTACCTCATGGAGGGGAGGCAGTCACTCCCCATAGGGTCAGGGACTACAGTTAGAATAATATGAATTTCAATTTGCCCATGATCTATATAGTGAGTACCAGCCAGCTAAGCCTAAATAGCGAAACTTGCCTCAAGTTAACTAATTAACTAAAACTCATTTTATTTAGATTGAGCCATAGAATTTAGACTCCTGCCACACCTTACATTATGGACAGATGGATCTCTAGACTCATGAAAAACCTTTATGTAATTTGACAAGAGGAGAAAGCCTACTGTAGAAATAAAACACAAACTACTAACAGAAGCAATGTTCACTGAGAGATTTCCACAGCCTCGGTGTCAGCAACCATCAGTGTGGTGAACAGAGGCTCCAAGTCAGAGGTAAGAATGATAGAGCTTTATAGTTGAACAAGTGCATCTCTCAGAAAGTCGTGGCTTGAGCTATCTACACCAGGAAGCTGGATATGCCATAACTAGAGCCAAGGACTTTGAATGGTTAGTGGGGAACATTAGATATTTTTCACACACTGGAAATGAGGAAGAAGTCCACACAAAGATTAAGAAGCTTTTATTTATTCATGCTAAATCCCAGCACTGGAAAATGTTGTTTCCGACAGAGATTATTTGATTTGACTTCATAAACTAATTTCTATAAAGCCTGTAAGAGCAATGTTTGTATGTGTGTCTCACCATCACCCATTTGTGTACATCATATTTCTACATTTAAAACAGGGCAGCTTCTACCCTGCTGGGTTTTCTTATCAACTTTATGTTGTGTTGTCCACTGACCCAATTTAAATGTGAACTATAGTTCTACAACCTTCAACCATCAGAAATAAAAAACACAATACTGGGTCTTTTTTTTTCTAGATATGAATCTCACAGCCATTTCTACACTCCTCCAGGGATCATGGAAAGAGATTTAGAAATGTTTGTCAGACATGCTGAACTCTGGTCTCAACAAAACTTCCTCTTGATGAAATTACATCAAGATTACAATGACAGGTCTGCAGGCTACTTCTGGCTGTCCCACCCCTGGTTTCCCAGTTTCCCTGACACTTCTACTTTCTGTCTTTTTCATTCTATTCAGATTTTGCATTGGAAACAGAGAATGCCTCTTCGTTAAAACATACGATCAAAAGTACCAGCTGCTTTTGCTCGCTCGATTCTTTTACTAGTTTTGAGAAGTGAAAGAGAAGGGTTACACTCTCAAGAGTATTTCCTTCTATTCTAAGGTTTATATTATATATTTTAAGCTCTGTGTTCTCTGGGATTTTTTTGTGCTTAAAGTTTTAAGATTCGGGAATTTGAACTAGGCTAACAAGCACTTATTCCAGTAGATAATAGCTTCTCCATTCAGCTGAATGCTATAGCTCTCAGTGAAGTCCTTTCCTGAAGATTCCTAGTAATCATCTTAAAGGATCAGAAGTGAAGACCTTAATTCATCGCTGGCTCTCCAGAGCTCCTATCTGAACGGAGTGAATAGAAAGCATTGGGTATTCATTATACATGAATGGTATTTGGAAAAAGGAAAGCAGGCTTAGTAGGCTGTTGCCTGAGCAAGGGAAATGGGGTTAGTAAAAGAATTTGAAAAAAATAGTTCTCCTTTTGTACTTGACTTTCAAACTCTCCTACTTACAAATAAAGTGACCACTTGTTTCTCATAAGGAAAAAGGCCCAGTGACTTTAAGATTGGATTAAAAAAGTGCCCCAACTTGCAACTATCAAAGGAAAATAAAATAAAATCTGGAAAAGCACAACTTATCATAGGGAGGTACCATAATAAAATGTTTGCATGAGAGGCATTTCTTAAAATGGGTTGGCAATGATTTTCTTGCATTAAATATGTAATCATCTTTATTTAATCCCACAGTTAACTTACTTGTTAGATAAGATATCATTTGACAGTTCATCAGTTTTCACTGTGCTGTTTTATGTTGTAAATGATGGTAGAAACTGGATGTTCAATATTGTGGTTGAACTGTTTGGGAAACATTAGGAGAATTTCAGAAGAGGGAACAGAAAGAATGTAAAAATCAAAGGAACAGGAAAGACAGGTCATCAAGTGGAGGGATGGGGTTGCCATACCACAGTCAAAAACTCTGACCCAGAATTTTCCTGTCTGAAAGAACTGCAGGAACAAAAATGGAGAAAAGCCTGAGAGAAAGGAGGTCCAGTGACAAGCCCAAATTGGGATCCAGCTCAAGAAGCAGTGCCAAAGTCTGACACTATTACTGATGTCATGGTGTGCTTACATGCAGAAGCCTAGCATGACTGCCCTCTGAAAAACACCCAACAAGCAGTTGAAAGTCAGATGCAGATATTTGCACCCAACCAATGGACAGAAGCCGGAGATCCCTGAGGTTGAATTAGATTGAAAGATGGAAGAAGCTGAGGAGGAAGGCAACCCTATAGGAAGACCAGTGACTGATCTCAGCTAACCTGAACCTCTGAGATCTCACAGACACTGAGCCACCAACCAGGCAGCATACACCAGCTGATATGAGACCACAACACAACAGCAGAACACAGCCTGGTCTGGATTCAGTGTGAGAAGATAAGCCAAACCCTAAAGAGACTTGAGACCCCAGGGAGGAGGGAGGTCTGCTGAGGTTGGGACCAGGTGGTGGGGACATGGGTCTGGGGCAGGGGAGGTATGGGATGAGGAAGAGTCAAAGGGCAGACCAGGAAGGGGATAAAGACTGGACTTTAAAAATTATTAAAAAATTAAAAAGAAACGAAAAGAAATGTCAATGAGGGTATGAATCATGAAAGTTCATCAGCATGCTGCCTAAATAACACCAACAGAAATGCTAAATTATAAGGGAAAACTCGCTGGGTGTGGTGGCACATGCCTGTAATCCCAGCACTTGGGAGGCAGAGGCAGGCAGATTTCTGAGTTCGAGGCTAGCCTGGTCTACAGAGTGAGTTCCAGGACAGCCAGGACCACACAGAGAAATCCTGTCTCCAAAAAACCAAAAAAAAAAAAAAAAAAAAAAAAAAAAAGGAAAAACTCCAAGGCCCTCAATCCTAGACAAAGCTACAGCTACTTAAGGAATGCTGAGAGCAGGAGAAATGGTCTTCCACAGGGAAAAAACACTCAATTGGTCATCCAACCATAAGTCGTCAACCTGAGATCATAAAAATACAAGCAACAAAATACACACTGAGCAAGCTGTAGTTGGAAATGTATACATACATTTTGTAATGTGTGTTTGTGTTTGTGTGTGTATGTGTGTATGTGTGTGTGAAGGAGGAAATTATGTAATTATAACTTTTAAATAAAGATAATAGACAAATTTAAATATTAAAATTCAGACAGATATTTCCATACCTTTGATAATAACATTAATGCTAAGATTATTAATAATAAAGTCAATTTTGGAAATTTTAATTAAAAAATCAACAGTTTACTATAAATAAAACTCAGGAACACATATTATTAATATGTGCGGTAGAGTGATTCAACAACAAAGAAAAATCAACACAGAAAATATTTGTTGATTCTGTGTGCTAGAAATAAGCACTCTAAAAGTAAATGAAGAAAGCTGCTCTTCAGTAGCTTCCCATAGAGATGAAGTTAGATCTCAATACAAGAGCAAAACTGCAAAAACTGTAGAAGAAATACAAAGACAAGCTAATAGTGTTTTAAAAGACATCGGAAAGAATCTCAGAAAATGTGCTCAAAGAGGATTTTGCTTTTTCTCTTATTTTTTCATGCAGTTCCATCCCTAACTTCCTTAGACCCATGTATTCAAGCTGTTTTTGTTAAAAAAAAACCCTTATAGTTTCTCAGGAGGAACCCTAATTATAAAAATTACCTCCCTGGGTCATGTATACATTATAAAAAAACAGTATGGACATTATTATGTACATTGAACACATATATTCTAGGCATCTACTCATCACCCTGCTATAAAGATCTTGTGTCTCAAAATGTATAGATATTACTGAGAGGAGCTAATAATCAAATATATGAAAGAAAAATATTCTAGTATTAGCAGGTTTTTGCAAAACGAAACTGTAATAGGCTTTAGTTCAGATGAAAAATTGGGTCATATGGTAAACACCCTGGGAAGATGGTGTTTTGATTGAGACAGTGAAGAGAAGCCGATCACAAGAGGCAAACAGAACAATTATATAAAAGCTCTACATTTCTCAGAACTGGTAACGTCTTTCAGGAACACAGGCCAGTGTGGCACTAGCATAAGATCAGGGAAGGAAGGTCTACCCAAGGTCACATAAGTGCATGCATATGCAGCTGAAGTGTAATGTGTATGGTTTGCATTCCGAGTTGCATCAGCAAGGGTCCACAGAACCACAGCATGGGACATAGAAAGGGATTCCGAATGCAATTGTGGGAGCCAGCTGAACCATTTGTTGATTGGTGCTTCTCTCCCTGGCTCTCGTCCTGTGATCATCAGGCAGGCATTTGAAAGAAAAACATGGGCACAAAGTATGGATGAAAAGAAGAGAAGACGGAATGCCTAAGGACAACGAGGGATGAGCTGGAAACCACAGGGCAAGCTGAGCCAAGCCACCACAGAAGTATAATAGGAAGACAATGCATTGTTTAGAGCAGGGGGATCGCATAATCTGACTTTTTATTTTCAGAATCATTACCATGACTCTTGTGATTGAAGCAAAG